>OX415245.1:25861410-26462244 GCA_948330725.1 Sherardia arvensis | reverse complement strand
AAACCCTAAACCCTAAACCCTAAACCCTAAACCCTAAAACCCTAAACCCAAAACCCCTAAACCCTAAAAACCCTAAACCCCTAAACCCTAAAACCCTAAACCCATAAAACCCTAAACCCCTAAACCCTAAACCCTAAAACCCTAGTATATATGTGTTCATTTTTTTAATGGTATGCATGTGATTCCGTTTGAATATGAGAATAGAGAGGTTATATTCAATTCTTGGAAGCTAATATAATAACATTCAAATCTACAAGTTGTGAAGCTGGGTCTTTGTTCATCCTTCTGGAATGATTGAATGAAGGATTTTGTTATGTTTTTCGATGTTGAAATAGGTACGTCTGGGTGGAACATGTCATTTGACCCCCAATTCTTATAATATTTTGCTGAGCAAACTCATCTTGACCAAACTTTGAAAATAATTTGCATGCGACAACTTATTTTTTTAATTTTTTGCCGAAATACTAGCTGAATCTTTTCAGGCATTGTTGACTACTGATCCATTTTTGAAGCAGGTCCAGTTGTTTTTAACAACATATTTTGATGGTTCATATGTGTGTGTGTGTCAACATGTTGGGGTCACTTACTTGACGTGATTATTCATTTAGTTTTGTGTTTTGATGCTTCCGCAGGTTGTGGATGAGTTGCAAAGAGGTTAAAAGAAGCCACATTGTTTTATTTGGAGGTAATTTTTTCTTTTCTACAACTTAAAATCTTTGTTTGCATAGTTTATACTTTTAATTCTCTGTTTATATCTAAGGTATGTGGTGTTTGGTTTACAAAATGCCTCACAAATTAGACTGGCTTGCTCTTGAATCTTTTCTTTCATCGAGAGGATCACTGTGGGACACGTCATCTTTTCGTTCTTTCCAGTTCCCATGTGATTTCTATTTTTTGAAATCGATCCTGACCAGCATCTTTAACATACTATGTATTGGCTAAAATTCATTGAAACAGATCTGGTCAATTCTGGAGTTTTCAGGAGTAAGGTTCTTGAGGTTCTGAAAAAACTGGCTGTGAGTAAAAGTACCTAGCTATAGCAGCAGTGAGCTCAATATATTTGCTTCACACATAAATCTCAAAACTTTCTCGACTGTGTGAGTGTATTTATTGAATTGTATGTTTTTTAATTTTAATCAACCTGATTGTACGAATCAGGTTTATTACTCTAAAGGGTTTGGTTTATTACTACTGCAAAAGTGAGAATGCCTGTTAATTTAGAGTATTGCATTAATCTTCTAATCACTCTCTGCATGCATTAACTCTTAAAATTAGTAATTGATGAATGTTTTTGTCGGGCAATTTATAGATCTTCCAAAGTCTTTAAGCAATTAATATTTAAGCTCTAGAAACTTTCAAACAGAACCTCTATGTTATTTGTTAGTAAATATATGGATTTATTAGTATATACCAGCGATTTTCTGATAAATTTTGTTAATTTGCTTTTGTGAGTATAGAATATACTTTGTTCTGTCATCCATATTCTTGGGGTCAATTTCTTTACCCTTTTCTATTCTTTTACACCTATTTATGCTGAAATAGCTGTTTACAGAGAATGTGGATTCATGTCTTCCAAGCCTTCATCTTGTTTTCAAGATCATACAGATAGAAATGTCAAGTTTTCATCAAGGCTTCTGGTTCATAAGGCCATGGTTAGACAATTTTTACTGCAACAACTGCAATTGTTGTTCTGACGGTAATGCAGTGAACCATTTCTTCATTGTGGATTCACTTGAGCTGTAAAAATGTTTTGCACTTATGTCTATATGTGTAAGAATAATTTTATGATGTAGTTCTAGTGTCTCGTATTTTATAATTATATCACTCTAATCAGAATCTATCTGACTGAAGTAACATTTCTTTTTGGTATATTTTTGGAACTATAACTTAAATAGGCTAAGTGCTACCTGCTTCCGAAGGGAAGACAGACTTCTACGAGATGGACGGGAAGTATCCAAGTGGAAGTTACATATGCAATTGAGCATGTGGTTTTGCTTGTGTATTGATCATATTTGCGGCCTTTTCTGCCTTTTACTGCTGCCTTTTCTTGTCTATTATGCTGCATCTTCTGGTGCATAATATGCTGTGTTTTCTGGTCTACATGTGAGAATTTACTGCTGTATATTCTGGTATGTATCTGCATTTTCATGGGCGAATCTGCTGCATTTTCTGATGTGCATGCGAGCATGTACTGCTGCATTTTCCTCTCTCTTGGTGATTTTTATGTTGCAATTCTGCAACTTTGAGAGTTTAAACGCAATTCAGGTGGTGTTTTTGCTCATGTTTTGATGATTCAAACCTTCCTCTCTGTTGGTTATATTTTTAGGCTGCAACTACGCAACTTTTGTTCATGTATTGATGATGAAATTCTTCCTCTCTTTTGGTGATATTTTGTGCTGCAGATCTGCAACTTTGAGAGTGTTTAAATGCAATTAAGGTGCTGGCTTTCGTGATGTGATTCTTCCTCTCTACTTGTCCTGTTTTGGTACTGCAATTCTGCAACTGTGTTTGGACGCTAAACATGTGTTGTTGGGGCTTTATGGTGATGCAATTCTTAAGGCGCAAGTTACATCACGAAGAGAGCTTCAAGTCTTATGATGATGCTGTGATTGTGGAGTGTATTATTTATCATTTTTTGAAAGAAATTATTCATCAGTTGTCAAGGGCGAATGAATCAATATGTCTTTCACCCATAAACTCACTTCAAATGAGGTTTCGAGTAGTAAAATTGATAATTTATTTTTATGGGTTTAATTGTTGGGTTTGAATTCACATCATATCAACTTTTAGTTATGAAGGAAAAAAAAGTGTATGGCAAAACTCTTTAAATCACGTGAAATAAAATGTAGCCATTTAAAATTCCGTGGATTTTAGGTGCAGGGATACTTTGATTTTGCAGGTCTGATATTGACTTGAAATACCCCTGGTTTGCTGATGCAGGTCTAGGTAATAGTGTAAAAATGAGGGTAATTTTGTCTTTTTCAGACCTGCAAAATCAAATTGTCCCTGCACCTAACACTGGCCTAAAATTCAATCAGAATCCACGAGATAATATGTCTGGAATGGGAGTAGCCATTTACATGAAATTCTTCCAAACTATGTGTAGGGCTTGGAAGTAGTCATTCTCGTTTGATGACAATTACCTTCAAACCGTTCCTAAAGCTCATAATAATGCCATACTCAAGTACCAATGTCGAGTGCAAAAGCATTAATCATTAAGTTTAATAGATAGAGAACGGGAAAGTAAAAGATTTCTAACATAACAAAATTTGACCGTGCAAATTGTGTATTCGCGACGATTAAAGTACATTCCAAGCTAGCAGCAATTAAAATGAACAATATTAAAAGCAGTGACATTATAATTATTCAGACACATCATAACATGTTCCTCCAATTCATTTCGTCACACGTGCGGTGGCATGCGATTTATTCTTCTCTTCCATCCTGTGACAATACAAAGTATTAATTATTAGTGAAGGTATTGGTGCACCGGAAACATCACATGATGAAGGATAACTTTAGTAAAGTGTAGTCCTATGAATTAAAAACTTACGTTTACCTGAGTACTCGAACGACTAGTGTTATTGGTACCGTCAGATATAATAGGTCAAAAAATCTGCGAATCACGCGTGCCAACGGTATTAGATCCATGCGACACATGAAATATAGTTGTTTGGTGATACAAATCTGCATAAACGGGGCAATCCACTATTGCTTGTTGTGGGAGAGGGCTATTAGCGTTGCTGCACTCGCAAACAAAGCCATTAGCACCACTATGCGTTGTTCGAACTTTCGGACAAAGCCATTAACAAAGCCATTGTTTTATTGTGGCCAATCGACCTACAAACATTTATTTATAAATTTGGTAAGTGTATGAAATTAGAAATGTACCATATAATATAATAAGTTTACAAACACAACTATATATCAAGCAATAGAATTCAAAAACTTACTTGCATTTTGAGCAACGATGAGGTGCGGTTTTTTTACCAGCACCTTTGTCATGACAACCTTTTGTCTTCGTCTATACAGGATCAAGCACATAGACACGTTGCTTCTTTGATGGGGGAGAAGAAGACAAGTTGTCAGGCCTAGAAGAAGTAAGCTTCTTTGATATGTCTTGCATTTCATTGGTTAGCCGTGTAAGAGCTTCTGTTATTTTCTGGAATCCTTCATGAGAGAGAGATCTATAGTAACACGTTTGGTTATGTTTACTATTCAAGACTCCATATCGGGCCATCTGGGTTACACTTTCTGGAATCCCACTCACACTCCCAGTTGCGGTGTTTTCCTACGCATCTCTCATCCACTTAGAAGTCATACAATGTGGAGGAAAGTTCTGTATCTTCTCCTTTTTCATCACCGGGAACATATGTGCACACGGCCAACCACATGTCTCAAGAGTTTCACACGAACATTGGAATTTCAAAAGGTCGGGATTATAAGCAACTTTCCATGCAAATGGCTTCCAGTATGAGGTTATTGTATACTGCTTGTTTCCCTACTTGTCACTCTCAGAGAGTTCACGTAGTAGCACTGTCTCAGCCTTCAGATCCTCGGGGATTTTGAAAAAAATAGTTCGGGTACATCGTGCAATTTTTTTATTCCTCAAAATTCCTCAAATGCGTTGAAGGCAACGGGTCACCATTACGGTAGATGTGTTCTTGAGTGACTCATTATTCCTCATCCATTCAAGTGCCAAATCAAAAGTTCTTCCAAATTCGTACAACCTCATCTTACTTTTTACATACCTCTTCACAAACACATTCATACCTTCGCAGCGCTGTGTGGAACTCATTTTTGCCCAAAAATGTCCACGTAAGTATGCTTCTGCGCTTCTCATAAAATTCTTTCACCCATGGTTAATGCCCAATATTGCATTCCGATACTAATTTCTCCCACATCTCCTCGAACCTATGTATAGTTTATTATGTTCCATAAGTCTATTGAACCCTTGAACAAAATCGGAAGATCGCACATTGCTGGCTACATTTTTCAAAAGATGCCAACCACATAATTTGTGGCGTGCTTCAGGAGAATCAGGACACACCTTCAGTTCAGCTCTTGGCCAGAAAATCTCACCACTGTCGATCCACCACAGCTCCACCACCGGGCCACCGCGGCTCCACCATCGGAACACCACTGCACTACCACCGGACCCCCACAACTCCGACACCTGACCACAGCCGCCCATCGGCCGGCCAAGCACTGCCTATGTTTGCAGAGACAGGAAGCATGATGAAGATGAAGGCCTGCAATCATGGCCAAGCATGGGCCGAAATCAATGACATAGAAATATTGCTAAATATCAACCACTGTTGGACCAAAATTTGGGCCTAGTCTGGGCCACAAATCAGAAACAGCACCATGGAAATTATTATCACTCTTGGGCTTATTATGGGCCAAAATATGAAGCAATACCCTTTGGGTTTTTGGGTATGTTTTTATCACCTCTAAAGCCCACCTTCCATTGCACACATGTTCTACCCACACCCGCATCATCCTCCTACCTTGGAGGCTGCAAGACATTCCCAAACACACAGGAGGTGACGGTCTCACCTTTGGTGTAGCACACGCGCCATTTGTGCTCGACCCCTCCAAGAGCCGTAATATATCGATCGATAATGCACTAAATCCCCTTTTAGGGCTAACTCGGAGGATATCTGCCGAGAAGGCCTCATTATTTGAGGTAAACTCTATTTCCAAGTTGAACATGAGAGCATGTTCTCGTGTCACTCCTTTATCCCCACATACATTGTATTCATAGATTAGCTTTTCTACTAGTGCCCGAAACCCATGATCGGGTGCCAGCGAATTAGCTCATGGACTCTATTTCTATATTATGTACTATGTATTGTACTTTGAACGGGGCGCGCATGTTAAAACCGATTCTATCATATTCACCAGTTAAAACCGAAAACTGAATCCCGACTTCGGGCTCATATCTTAATATGTGTTGAATGATTAAGTTATACAGATCCATATTCATGAGTTACCTTAACCAATTCAATGACTAATAAGGGCCTGTTTAATACGCCTGAACTGAACTGAACTGAACTGAAAAATATTGAACTAGACTGAAAAATACATTTGATTCTTTATATAACATATATGTATATTTAAAATTCTTATTAAAAAACAAGCCATTGAAATATATTAGATTGAACTTAATTGAACAAAACTAAATTGAAGAAACAAATCACTACATCGATTAGCTAAATTTCATCAAATTTATATTTCATCATTATCATAGAAGTTAAACATAATTGAACTTAAATATACTGAACTTAAATTTGTTGAACTGAAGTATACTGAACTGAACTTTATTGAACTAAATTGATATAGCCAAATTGTGCTATATTTTATCAAGTCAAATCTTATTAGCACCAAAATTAATTAAGTTGAACTTACAAAAGTATGCATGGATACAATTTAATTAGAAAATGTTTATCAAATCATATTTCATCAATTCTAAACTGACTTGAACTGAATCATATTGAACTAAACTTAATCGGACCAATCTAATTAAACTTAACTGAACTGAATCATACTGAGCTATAATTGAACTGAATTGAAGAAAACGTTCAATGCATTGATACAACTAAATGAGGTTGTATTTTATCAAGAATATAAAAAGAACTGAATTGAACTACACTGAACTGAATTGAACTGAGTGAACTGAATTGGACTACACTTAACTGAAAATGAACCGAGTTGAACCACACGTAACTAAAATAAACTGAATTGAACTACACTTAACTGAACTGAACTGGATTTTCCATATGAACTTAAAATATATAAATTATATTTTCATTGAACTGAATTGAAGAAAACGATCAATGCATTGATATAACTAAATGAGGTTGTAGTATATCAAGAATAGAAATAGAACTAAACTAAACTACACTGAACTGAGTTGAACTGAATTGAACCAACTGAACTGAATTGGACTACACTTAACTGAAATGAACCGAGTTGAACCATACTTAACTAACATGAACTGAATTGAACTACACATAACTGAAATGAACTAGATTTTCAATATGAACTTAAAATCATTAAATTATATTTTCGTTGAACAGAATTGAAATAAACTATATTTTTTCTAAACTGGATTGAATTGTGTTGAATTATTAACATTTAATTAGTTTAATTTTTTAAAAGTACAATGCACTGATCTGAAAAACACTGAACTGAACTGAACTAAAAAAACTGAACTGAACTGAACTGAAAAATACTGAACTGAATTGAAAAATATTCAGATAAGTTATATTAAACGGTGGAAGAACATGTGTTAGAATATGGAAATTACAATTACATGGAATCAAGTAGTGAATATCCCTTGTGTCTCCAACATGTGGAAATTTTATTAACAACATATCAATTGAATGCTATCAACAACGGTCAAATGTGGAATTTATTTAAATAAGATGTGCTCACTCGATACATATCTAATATCATGACATTTTAAATCAAAATCAGACCTGCACTAACAAATTAAATCCAAATGTATTATTTATGCATTTCAATTGTGCAAGAAGATGAAGAAAATTTAACTTACATAAAGGTAGCAACATCTATACATCAGTACTGGTTCTTAAAGATAGTCCATATCTGCAAAATGCTCTCCAAAGAAACATTATTTAAAACATTATTTAATTTTGTTAAGGAATATACTAGAAATATTTAATTATGCACATTAGATCCTTCCTTGTGTATGAAGTAATCATTTTCCTATTATATTTTTTATTGTAGTTATCCTACATGGTTACGGACACCCTAGAGGTTGTTATCTAGAATTATAAAAATTGTAATCATCATGTTGTAATAATGTCCTTTGATAATATATTTGAAGTGTCTATTATATATATTATTTATTTTATATGGTATCAAGAGGTGGTTCAATCCCGGAATCCTGATCGACTTCTACCCAGAACCTGATCGACTTCCTCCTTATTGCTGCCATTTGTTTCTAACTACAGTCACGTCACTACTATGGGTTCATGTCCTTGTCACTGCCTTTGACTTCAAGCTGTTGCCACAATGAATTCTTGACGTCTAAATTTTTTTTCTTGCCGAACTCTTCCGGCTCTGACCGAATTTCCGGTCCTTGACTCTATCACTATTTTTCTGCCGAACTCTTCCGGCCTTCTCAGACTGACCGAACTCCCGGTCCTTGACTATATTTATTTTTTCTGAGCGAACTCTTCCGGCCTACTATGTCCAAGTGCAATGTGCCTACAACCTATACCTTGCACTTGCGGAGGCGAGATGGACTGTGATGATGCTGCTCGTTCACTCGGACCACCGACTCTCTCTGATGGTTGGAATCTACTAAATCTTTCTTCAGTTGCTAATATTATTGCTTTCGCTACTCTTGGAGCTTATAAAGTGGAGCTAAACTATACTATTTTTCTCACTAAGGTTTTTAATGAGGTGGTGTGTTCTTTCTGACAAATATTTCATGATCATCATGCTCCAACTTTGAGGGAGGGTGTTAAGGAATATACTAGAGATATTTAATTATGGACATCAGGTCGTTCCTTGTGTATGAAGTAATCATTTTCCTATTATATTCTGTATTGTAGTTATCCCACATTGATTACGGACAGTGTAGAGGCTGTTGTCTAGAACCCTAAATATTGTAATCATCCTGTTGTATGGCCTTTGATAATATATATTTGAAGTGCATATTATATACATTATTATTTATTTTACAAATTTACTATCTAATTTTTGTTAACCTTTATTAAGTAAAACTTAAACTTTAACAGATCCATCAAAACGCTCCTTTATACTCTCTCCCTACATAGTTGCGTTTAATATTTGAACATAAAAGTAAGCACCGTTAATAATATATTGGATCAAACTTTCTACTGCGCCCGAAAAAAAGTTGAAAGCAAAATGTCAAACGCTACACTGCGTTTTGGACAGCTCCCAGCGTGCCTCTCTCCCTCTTTTCACCTGCTCTCGTTGACATCCCTTAATTATGGCCCAAAGGTTAATGCTAAATATTTTTGCTGTGTAAATTTATACTTACCGTTTTTTCTAAATTGCGTATTTTCACTATTCTTGTGTTCCGAACACAATAAATATAATTAGTGTTTAGATTTATCATTAAATCAAAGTCGGTAAACAAAATAGAAAATGTGTTGAGAATTGAGATGAGGGTGATAGTTTAAGAAGAGATGGTGTAGGCCCGAATGTTGAGATGTTAAAGTAATAGGAAATAGTAGCTCCAAAGATAATGAAACAAATTTAGGTGTCTGAATGTACGCAAGGAGTTGCAAAGAAGCGACAAAAACTACATCGTTTCTACTAAAAACGGCTCCTCCCTCCCAGTCCTTGAGGCTGTAATTAAAGCACATAGTTTTTGTATCAAATGTGATTTATTTGGATTTTAAATATTAAATCCATAAATTTGAATTTAATTATTTTCAGATCCAATAAATAAATAAATAAAAGTGGTAAAAAATGTGGGGTGGTCCAGGAAGTGAAATCACGAGTGAATAGTAGGAGATGCATCCAAAGGGGAAATGGTGAGATGATAGAAGTCAAGTTGAAAAGTTGTTGGAGAGCGTGCGGTAAAAAAATGAAAAATCGGTAATTAAGGAAAAGGGGTAGGGAGAGTTGCGATTCCAATGGTGGTGTCACCGGTATGTGCTTGGCTTCTACTGCAACTTCAATACTCGCCCAGCTACTTTCCCTTTGTCTGTGGATCATCATCTTCATCTTCCCCCTTCCTACTACAACAACTACAACTACTCCCTCCTCCTCCCCGCAGATTGATTCAGATTGACATCTCCACTTGCTACCATGGTGAGGAAGAGAGCTGCCGCCTCCGACCTGGACATTCCGCCGCCCCACCGCTTCAATCGCCGACCACCTGATTTCTCAACTAATCCCAACAATCCCACCCCACCGCACAGCCACGTCGTCCCCAGCCACTCCACCACCGCCGCCGCCGCACCTTATCTTCCTCCTCCTCCTCCGTTTCCCACACAAAATCATCATCTCTACCATCATCATCTTCCCCACCACAAAATCCCACAGCCCGTCTGCGATTTCTCCGGCCTCCCGCTGTTCCCGCCGGACACGAATGCTGCTGGTGCAACTCCTACTCCTCCTCCCCCTCCTCCTCCTCCTATGATGGGTGCGGGTGCGGGTATGGGTATGGGTATCGGTATGGCTATGGGTGCGGGTGCGGGTGCGGAGGACGGGGCTGCATGGATCGACGGCATCATAAAGGATCTAATCCACAACTCAGCGCACGTCTCCATCCCTCAGCTCATCCACAACGTCAGGGAAATCATACACCCTTGCAATCCTAATCTCGCCGCTCTCATCGACTACAGGCTCAGGTCTCTCGCCTCCGATTCCACCTACTTCCCCGACCACCCGCCGCCTGACCACCACTACTTGCAGCCACAGCTTCAACACCAACAGGGACACGGCCACGCCCAGTTTGTGTACGGATCGTCTGGGCCCTGTGAAGACTTTTCCCAGGCCCAACAAACCCAGGCCCAGCAGGACCAGTACTCCCAGCACAAGTCACAGCAGCAGGACAGCGCCGGGGAGTCTCCAGCGGCAGCTCCCGACTCGAATCCAAATGCAGAAGCAGCAGCGGCAGAAAATGAGGAGGAAGAAGAAGAAACGAGAAATGCGGCGGCTGCGGCGAAGGCGAAGGCGAGCCTGGCGGAGAAGAAAGAGGAAATGCAGCAGCAGAAGAGAGACGAGGAAGGGCTGCACCTGCTCACCTTGCTGCTGCGGTGCGCGGAGGCGGTGGCCGCAGATAACTTGGAGGAGGCGAACACCATGCTCCTGGAAATCTCTCAGCTGTCGACCCCGTTCGGCACCTCCGCACAGCGCGTCGCCGCCTACTTCTCCGAGGCCATGTCTGCGAGGCTGGTCAGCTCCTGCCTGGGAATATACGCCTCCATGCCCACCGTCCCACACGCGCAGAAGATGGTTTCTGCTTTCCAGGTCTTCAATGGGATCAGCCCCTTCATAAAGTTCTCCCACTTCACAGCCAACCAGGCGATCCAGGAGGCATTTGACAGGGAAGACAGGGTACACATTATAGACCTTGACATCATGCAAGGCCTGCAGTGGCCAGGCCTATTTCACATCCTCGCATCCAGGCCAGGAGGTCCGCCTTTCGTTCGGATGACTGGTCTCGGAACCTCCATCGACTCTCTCGAGGCCACTGGCAAGCGCCTCTCCGATTTTGCCCTCAAGCTAGGCCTCCCCTTTGAATTCAATCCCATAGCGGACAGGGTCGGGAATTTGGACGTGGAGAGATTGAAGGTGAGCAAGAGGGAAGCAGTGGCTGTTCACTGGCTTCAGCATTGCCTCTACGATGTCACTGGATCCGATGCAAACACCCTCGGCCTCTTGCAAAGGTCAGTACCCTCACATTCCCCTTTTCCCTACATGCATTCATTCATTCATATATTGTATTGTTGTGTGGTTTCAGAGTGTGCCCCAAAGTTGTGACGGTCGTTGAGCAGGATCTGAGCCATGGGGGCTCGTTTCTGGGGAGATTTGTCGAGGCAATACACTACTACTCGGCTCTGTTTGACTCGCTGGGAGCCTGCTACGGGGAGGAAAGCGAGGAAAGACACGTGGTTGAGCAGCAGCTGCTGTCAAGAGAGATCCGCAATGTTCTTGCAGTCGGTGGGCCAGCGAGGAGCGGGGATGTCAAGTTCAGCAACTGGAGGGAAAAGCTTGAGCAATCGGGGTTCAAGGGGATCTCCTTGGGGGGGAATGCAGCTGCTCAAGCCACCCTATTACTCGGTATGTTTCCTTCCGATGGTTACACATTAGTTGACGATAATGGCACCCTCAAGCTTGGTTGGAGGGACCTCTGCTTGCTCACTGCATCAGCATGGAGGCCATCTCTCCATATTCCCCCCGACCACCCATCTTTGTAATCCCTTCCATTCTTCCTTCACTATGCATTCCCAGCGCGATATGATACCAAGTAGCAATAGGCTTTTTCTTGACAAAAGTATAGTGATTCAACAGTTAAAGGATAGCCGTTGGTGGCTATGGATATGTATGTTTGGATTCAGATTGTATTGGTGCAAAACAACTGAATAAACAAATACTTTATCAAAAGTTTACTCCTTATATTGAATCACAATGATGCAACAAGTACAGAAATCAACATGCAGGCACAATCTGTCAACACATTTGATGCAACTAAGAAAATCGACTACAAGTATAACATCCTATGGCTATCAGTAAGTACACTAGCATATATATTCTCTAAATTCTATAACCTGCTGAAATAAGAGTGTGATATTGAAAACCAAAAATCATCTGCCGCTATCACAAATGAGAAGAGAGTAGCATGCGCCTTTATACAGTCCCAAACTTACCACACACAATTACACAAAGGATGTAAGAACAAATCAGACTGGCAGCCTGCTGGCAAAATGCTCCAACGACACCCAGGTTTCCCAGTAGACCAACAATCGGCTAACATTAGTCCAAGGATATACTGAAGCGCATACTTGGAGCTCACTTGTCCAATGACAGTCCTTTACACACTCACCTCCATGCCTACAGTGTAAGCAGAGTTCCACCCCAAAACAAGGACAGCTACAAGGATTCTTTGCATCAAAGGAAAAAAAAATGCAAGAGAATCTCTTCACGACCATCATTTGCCATAGAGATCCTTCAATAATTATATTATGCCGCTCTCTGATTACTTCTTACTTTGGAATCATATCTACGGATTCACATTGCATTCACTTAGAAATAAATTCTCTCGATTCACAAATTTCCTCCAGAAACCTTTATATTTTGGAATCCCCAACTCAAGCCAAGGCTTCATATTCCCATTGAAATGTAAGACTGCTGCTTTCTTAATAATTTCCCTATTAAGCCCAAAGTTGTACCCCAGTCCTGATAAAACCCAATGATCATCAAGATCGTAGACAAGTCCTTGAAACACAATTAATGTTGCTCGCAGGACAGCAGCTTCTAATGATGCATCCTCGTCCATCAGCAGCTATTGACATGACAAACACAGCCATAATATGAGTAATCATCTCTCACCATCTTATACTTCTTCCTTTCAATTAGCCAAGCTATAACTTTTTCGTTTTAAAATAAGTTTTGTGCCGCCTTTATTCCATTTTAAGGCTTACATATCAGTCATAGAACAAGATAACTAAAAGGCATAAGATGTGACCCGTGACAAAAACATGACACCGATTTTTTCCCAAACAAGATTTCATCGGGAAGCAGAAATAACAAATCATTATCTAATACTGGTTATTAACTTAGACTTAATACCATTGAACTTCAACACTTTCCACAATTAACTAGTTATTTACTGCAAACAATTTATGAATTATAACAGAAAACAGAATGTGCTTAATAGTAAAAAAAGGGGTAGCATACCTTTTGAAGCAAATTCTGGAAACGTTTAGTAAGGTCATGCTTTCTCCAACTATTCAAGTCAACAACATTTAATCCAGACATCCAGGCACAAGCATCCTCATTGAGAGTGTCCTCACCCAAATAATGCTTCAACTGGCTCAACTTCACCGTGCAAGCAAGGGTTGCACTATTGACTTTCTCACCCATGTCAAGGCTCCAAAGTTCTGACAAATCTTTTTGAACAATGACATCATCATCCAAAATGACAACCCTTCCCAAGTTTTGAAATATTTCTGGCATAAGATAGTGGGAATAAGAAAATAGAGATAAATATTCAGTTCGGACCCATGCTCTAGAGAACTTGTCAACACTGCGAAAAGAAACTCGATATTCTTCAGGCAGCAATAGATGTAAGTGAGACCCCTTATCTTGATCGTTCAAACTAAGACCTTCTACATCCAAAACCTGAACTACTGCCTCCTTGTACTTATTTAGGAAGAACCACTGTTTCATGGCAAAATAATTCTGCCGGTTGGTCAGCACGTGAAAAACTTGATTGGATGTCTCCTGACATTAGAAGAAGCATAAAAGTTAACACAATGCAGTTTACATTAAAAAAATGCATAAAAGCAACGTAAGTGAAAGGACGCAAACCGTACTTTTGCATTCATTACAGTGGAGTTGATCACAGCAGATGATGCAAGTAGATTGTGAGAGAAAATAACATAGTGGTGCAGTTCTGGATTACTAAACTTGTCAGCATGCAAAACCTCCACATCAGGAGGAGAGGATCTGAAATAATCCACTGTCAATCGCAGAGACAGGCAATGAAGACTCTTGGGCATAGTTTGGACAGCAAGTTGGTAGAGAAAAGCACTTTGTTTCATATGGAAGTTCGCTTCATCCTCAGTCAAATCGACTAACTGTCGGAATTTTTTATCAACGTTATTACAATCCACAGGATGAGATTTCACTCTGGAAAGTGTAACTTCCATCTTATCCACCTTGGCTTCAATCCTGTTAAGAAAGTGTTAATATTTAGTTGTAATGCTATCGAACACAATCAGCCTAAAAAGTAACACCGTGGAAGTTGGTTGAAGGCATAAACCAAGAAATAAGGGAAATAAGAGAGCGAGAGAATGCACCAGCCCCTCATGCAATGTACTGCAACAAGAATTCCATTAGACGTTATAAACAGCTATTAGAGAGAAAAAGCCTTACTGTGAAGGAAGATCTTTGTCAGCTGTGGCTTCACTTAAAACTCGCTCAAACTCCTGAATATTTTGCTTCAGTTCATGAGACAACTTGTCAAGTGCTGGAAGTTTAGCAATACTGGGAAAATATGCTCGAGCTACATAAAGCAGGTCCTTCATCTTCTTCACCATAGAATCTTTCATGTTTTCCCTATGCTCTTCACGCCATAAGCAGTAGCTGCCGAATCTAATCTCACACAATGTCTTGGTCTCACCAGAGCTTTTAACGTCCTTACCTTGGTCAGCAGATACAGTATTCTGCCACACAAACTCAACATCAATTCAATCAAACGTGAATATATAATGAAGGTAAGTTAGTGAAGTTAAAATCTTAGTATTACATTTGCTTTAGGGGTTTTGGTTTGCATGTCCAGTCTCACGTGAAGGGCTGCATTGTTTTCAAAGAAAGGAAAAGAGTAAGTAAATAGCAGAAGCAGATAGAAAAGTAAATAAAGCGGAGAGCTATACCATCTGTTTTGTTGTTAGCATCATGCGGTTTTCCAAACACCTAGGCAAATGGATTAATGAGGAAATAAGAGGATTGAAAGGTGAGAAGTGAAATAAGCAAAAGAAGTGGAGTTTGAGCGCGTGAGTAAGGACCTTAGGAAGAGTAGGCTCGAATCTTGCTAATAGGTCATCTACGGTGTGCTCCTGGAGAATGGAAGAGGTTAGAGTTAGTAGCAAAATCAAGAGGTTACTAGAGTTGAAAAGAAAGTGAGAATGGAATAAGACCTTATTAGAGTTGTGTAGAGTGGCAGGCATGGGATCAGCGGGGTGCTCGATAATTTGAAGGCGATTCTGATGGCAACCAGCAAGAAAGAATGCAGCAGTAAATAGATATATGTATACATGAAAGAAAAGAGCATCAAAGAATGGGAATGCTTACAAGAGCATCGGAATCGGGTTGTTGAGAGGTAAACCCTGGAAACAACAAGTTATTGGATGAGAAAACAAGTTACTGAAAGAGAAAAGAAGAAAGGTGATGTATACCGTAGAAAGAGGTGTGGAGGCCGAGGAGGAAGACGAGAGGGACGAGCATGGAGAGGAGAACCAGGCCCAGAACACCGACCACCAGACCTTTCCATCGCCGCTGCTTACTTGACCCTACTGCCGCCGCCGCCGCCGGACCCTTCATCTTCTCACTCTCTCGCCGGAGCCTATTACTACTTTTGTTTCCCAGTCTCCCACTCTCACTCCACCATTAATCTCCAATCACATTACCGGATTCCTTTTTGCACCGCCGCGATGTCGATCTCACCTTCCTTTTCCCCACACTTCCTTTTTCCCCTTTTATTATTATTATTTTAGTTACTCCTTGCTTTTCTCACTAGTATTCATCTGCTTAACTTACTTTCCATTATTGCCACTTCATAATACTCCTTTGAAATTCAATCATTCTCAGTTATAAAATCCAATAGTGCCATAAGTTTATAAACAAACCTATACTTAATCAAAATGTCTATGATTTAGAGACCTACAACTAGACCTAATAACATTTATTCCAAGCAATTTTCTCAAGCTCATAATGGCACAACAAAGAACAACAGTACTCCAATGTTCAACGAGTCTTTCTGTTTGTACCCATTTTGATGCAGTATAAATGACATCATCTAGAGTTATTGTAGTTTTAAAAAAACAATTAATTATAATCATCAAGATTTCGATCAATTATGAGCTCTTTAGAGATCCATGACACATTTTAATATAGGTATTTGACTAATTAAATTATTAAATCTGACTTTAAATATACGCGGATTTACCAATATATCCCCCCTCTCTCGTCAAACGAGATTTTGAACATTCATGAGAAATCTGAAGTCCAACTAAAGCAAAACTATTTAGAGCTCGTGGTCCAAATGAATATATTGAGTATAATTAGTTTTAAGTGATAAGCACCTGTTATTTTAATTTACGACTGGAAATCGAATCCACTGAAACCAGTGGAAGCCATCGTTGGTTGTATTTTCATCTATTTGCCAACGTTAGAAGCGGTCATCATGCCATTCATGTGTGGCATACTAAAACAGGTTGCACAAGTACAAACACACACACAACACAAAACAATCCAGCTCACGAAATCTTTCAGTTTTTACATCAAGGAACTAGCTCAGAGCTATTGATCAATTTCCTACTCGGGAGATGCAGCTAGTAGTTCATTTCCAAGTACACTCACAGAACAAATTTCACTCGGATATAATTTCATTCGTCCATTTGATTAGCAGCAGTAGCTGCCTCCGCGACTGGAGGTATACAGTCAACTTTGTAGCGTAACACCTGGTTTCAACCACAGATTGATTATAAAAAATGACACACGGGCTATACCATATATGATCAGTGTCCAACAAAGTACTACCTTTTTAAAAAACGCCGAGTACGAATTGTCCCAGATGAGCCTGTACTTTCCAGCCATCACAGTGCAGAAGTTACCCTGCAAGAAACCAATCTAGTCAGAATGTCACCATAACTCATGAGCATAGCCAATTGAAAATCTTACCTGATCAGATTCATAGCGGCGATAAGGCAAGATCAGCTGCAGCACAAGCCAGAACAGAACAACATATTAAATTGAGATGATGAGCAAAGTAAACGTTATAAATAGACAGTGAACAGCGGGAATACGAAAACTTCGGCACACTTTAATAACTCACAGTTTTTTGTCCAGAATCGTTAGTGTATTCAACACTGAATCCAATGTCCTGTAAAAAGTACATACAAATAGAACTAGATTATTAAATGATTGAATATAGAATAGTTAGACGAAAATTTCGCAACACTTCCACTCTTATGGATCATGCTATTCGCTTTCAATAATCATCATCAGTGAATAATGATCATTTCAAGGACCAAAAAGTGATAACTATAAAGTCATCCAATATACAAAACTGGTAGACAACTCAGTTGTTTTAAATTTGCAGCTAAAAGCTAAATCAGTCTTGCTTTATCTTTCTTGCATCAATATTATTGATCTATGCTTTAGTCTTTATGAACCGTATCTGAATTAGGCATAAGCCCACATCACATTACAAGAAGGAACATGAGGTCAATGACTAAATATGTTCACATTTTACCTAAATGATAAACCATTTATGTCAATATACAAGCACTAGAACATGTATATATCCAGTGTACAAGCATAACAACCAAATCACCTTTTCCTCTCCCCACAAAATTATGCCAACCAGCCACCCAAAATCTCCTTCTTAGCCATCCAAATGCAGTTTTCCCAGAGCCAAGCAGTATGCCACAATCTAAATACCCAAAATCAAATAAATCTGCCTTGCGACACTTCAATTCATTCAGTAGGGACCTTAGGGTATTACTTAGAGTTCAAGAAAAATATCTGGAAATTATATTCAGCTACCAAGACACTCAGCTATCAGAAAGAGGGGTTATGTTCAGCTACCAGCCATAATAACTGAAGATTTATAACTATAAAATTCACTTCCTGCGTCACTTAATCCAAAGCTTGATCCTACTATGGGGTGTATTAGGCATGAAAAAAATCAGGCTCCTTCCAAACTAAGTTCTTCCATTGACTCAAATGTATTCCATCACATCATATATATTCTAAATAGCACTGACGTATCTAGGGAAAGTCACTTGGTCAAATTATATTCGATATGGAAAAGATAAGGTAGAGCTCCTGTAACATTTATTCTTATACTATTTCACCAAATAATGAACAATTGAACATTTTCACAGAAGAAAATAAAACACCATTTTGCATCTTATAGGATCCATACCATATTCATTCTGCTTTGCACCAACGAGAAATCCCATGCAATGTAGGAATTAACAGAATCCACAGTTAATGAAACCTAGAAAAAAGAAGTTAAATGAAATGTTAATAGGACTCCTTTTGTTCATCAAAAAAAAAAAAATAGGACTCCTGTTTATAATTTTGGTCACAACTAAAGCCTGTGTGAAAGACGCACCTCGTAAGTTTTTCCAGCCGGGACACCCGTTTCCTTAAAGTCGTCATTTTTCCTGCATTTTTAAGAGCTAGAATTATATTCTATCAAGAACACATTAGTGGTAATGTTTCAAACTCCACATCCAGTTGGAAGTGAACATGTGACCAGTAGTATCAAAGTACCGCACATACCTGCCTTCCAAAGCACCAGCATCCTCAGCTGTAATAAAGAATGGAGAATTGGCAAAAACCTCCCTGATGTGCAAAAAAATTAACTAATATATCATCAGCAACAAAAATAGCAGACTGAAGTCACTTTAATATCTTATAAATGACCTGAACCCTCAGTAACTAATTCCTAAATATCAACCATAATCTTTCTTTCAGCAAATAATAATTTAGATAATGAAGATATCAATGACTCATTGTCACGCAAACTCCTCTTCAGAGTTAAGGTTTACCAAAAGTTCAGGTGTGCAAATTACGTATGGCCTGTGGAACATCTAGTAAACAAGATCAATACGAGATAAATTACCCGATGAATGTTATAAATCTTTCAAATTCTGATGTGTAGACATTGACAGCTTCCTCTAGGGTAGACAAATGTTTTTCCTGCCTGATTTCACGTAAAATGTCAAAGAAAACTCAGGCTCAGGATTGAAGAATATATGCATAGGTATACTGAGCAAGTATAGAGATATATGTAAGATAATCTCACACTTTTTTATCCTCATGGCGACCCAAAAGAAGGAATGTGAAAAGGCGGATGTTGAGCACCATTTTTGTGAGGCTGTACAGAGGTGGTCCATATCGGTGCCGCTGCTCTTCCATGGGCCTGATTATAATGGAAAACAAGAAAATCATGGATAGGCATGTCCCTTTTGCACTCTAACAAAACTCTAAGAGACATTAGATATTAAAATGCAGGTAAAGTAACTACCCTTGATCATCATTTATTTTCCGAATAAAATCCAGCAGAACCTACACAAGATTAAAAGAAAAAAGATTCATTTTTTTGTCCAAGACTCCCATTTTTGTAAGGCTGCCAACCCTGGCTTAAGCTTCTTTAGTAGAACCTTATCATAACATACCTGGGGGACGCCTACCAAGTATTTCACCAGAGTCTTATACACACCAGTTGCAGAACCCAGCTGAGCTAACTGTCTCCTTCTGTAAGTTCAATGCAATTCAGAATGCGTCAAAACAATAGAGTAAATAGAGGAAGTAAACCTTACCGTTCCATCTGCTGTCCCCATAGCAGAGCATATCTATCCTGAATACTTGCCCCTGAATTAATTAAAGCTTCAACTTGCGATTGTTTATTCCTCTCGGACCGCTCTCTTTGCTGCCTGATTAGTGTGCCCCGGAAATCTTGTGGCATGTAGGTCATAACTACAACACAAGGGAGTACATTTCAAATGTGCAACAAACAAAGGCCCGTAATTTCCAAAAAAAAAAGAGAGATGCTTTGCAACCTGTGTTGAATACAAACTCAGAATTCTTGTTCTGGAAATGCTCCAGAAGCTTGAAAGCAGTTACAAGTTTGTCTTTTATCCGAGAAGATAGTTCACCAGCAGATTGCTGGCTGTCGAGCAGAAACATAATCTCCTCAATCTGTTCCCTGTTCTTCCACATATTCTCGTCGATTTTGTGAGGAGGCTCGCGTTCAGCCTCCTGTACCAGTGACTCTTCGCCTGCTTTCACATTTGAAGCTGATCTGAATAACATCTGAAAAGTAAAACGCGGACAGAAAAAGGGGGGAAATGGGAAAACCTTGGGTGGGAGGATGGTCCCGGAGCAGATCAAGGGAGAGGGAATGAATATCGGCAGTGAGGCGAGTGACGTCATCTGAGAGCGGAGGGAAGACGTACTTGTCGTAGTAAGAAGCCAAGTATGCGCGGGTGATAGGCACTAAACCCTCCGTTGAAGCAGCCATTCTCTACCGGTCACCGGAAACCTACCAACTGATTTTAGGACAGAGAGATTTGATTACTCACCCAACCACCGACGGAGATGCGCTGTCGTACTCTAGCCGCACCGTTGCCTGTTGCTGTCGTGAAACCTCAATCCCCACAAAGACTGATTAACGAAAGAATTTCTGAAAGGTTTATTCGTTTTTGTTCCGAAATAAAAAGAAAAAAAAAAGGCGTAAATATTATCCATTTGATCCTATTTAACGCCATGTTTGACCTAATTTTCATATTTTAAAAAAATCAGGAAATCAAAAACTATATCACCCTTATTTAGATTAATCTTATTTTAAAAACCCAAAAAAAACCTAGATAAAGTTGAAAAAATAAATAACATGGAAATCAATTCAAGTGTTTCTACCGTTAATTCAATTTTATTATATTTTCATATGTTTACTAATAATTATTTAAACATCATAGATGAAATAATTGTATAAGTACAACAAAAACAAACGTTCCAAACATGCAGATTATACAAATAAACATGTGAGAACTCAGTTGATGAACTTAAGGTGAGACAGTAACACCATATCTGTCTATTTAAATATTATATTGTATTATATATTTAGATTTGAATTTTGAGAATAACCTCGTTGATGTCAAATTTTAAAATTCATAACCGTTTGTCAAAAATTAGGTCGAGACATTCCAACCACGAGGTCTTATATATTTGACTTATAGACAGTATTGTTTTTGTTTATAACTACCTAATAAAAATCATAAAAAACCTCTCAGTGTAATACAACATGTGATTGTGTAGTTGGAGCAACATCCCCACAGGTTTAACGACATCAATAACACACTCAAACTGTTATAAATGTTGTTCGGAATAAGAAATGGTAATTTGTCATACTCTGGATTCATCACAGGTAAATTTCCAAACTAGTTATATATCATTGTTGCATCCCAAAGTTATATTAGGTCAAGAGACAACGTAATATCACAATTTACAAAAAAACGTAGGAAAAGTTCGAAAGGAAAATAAGAGGCTGAGGGAGAGGCTCTCTTAGACAAACAAAAGCAGAAAGTGTAGGTATAACCGTAGGTTGGTCCAACCGCATACGTGTCAGCCTATGAGAAATTCGATCAATTTAGTTATTAATTTAGGAGCATATTGGATGCAGTCCGTATTTTATTTATTTTGCGGTCCAAAATAAAAATACGTTTTCGATATATATGATTTGGTCAATAATTATGTATATCACATATGCATCATATACATAACCTCTATTGCATACATTTGCAAATCAGTTATATGTCATAATTATTATATATATGATTATATAACAAAAATACGGACTGCAAATAAGTAAAATACGGACTGCATTTAGCAGGTAAGTTATTTTATTGATGGTCAGTTATTGTCTTCAATGTATTGAAGACAATAATATGACTAAATTAAACTGATATTGATCAGTTTACATTGGTACATAATTGAAATATACTCTATTATAATTTTAATTGAATTGAAATTAACTGGCTCTAAAAATATTCAAATATATGATTAAACCACTAGCGTACGAAGATTGCTCCACTTCGTCATATTCACAAATAATAATCTTGCATTAATATTGCAAACACTAATTGAATCGAATTATAACTAAAGAACACATTAATTATACGACTGAATGAAACTGAAATTCATCAAAACTTAATTGATCTGATTTAAACAAAACTAGACTTCTTTGATCGAATAAGATTTATGGATTTGGAAATGCTAAAATAATAATAGTACAACTACATTAGGTCGTATAGCATCAAAGATTAAAAAAACTGATTTGAACTGCTAAGGTTGAACAAAAAGTATTTAAACTGAAAATAGTATAACTGAATTTTTTTGGATTGCAACAAATCACATTAATTTTTTAATTGACTAATCTGATTTGAATAGAAGTGGATATATCTAGATTGAACTGAACTGAAAAGATTGTAGAGAGTTGTAATTAAATATAGAGGAAATGTACTAAATTGAAAAAATTTATTAGAACTGAACTGAACTGAAAAATATAATAATATTTACCTCAACCGAACTGGAAAAAACTCCTCAAAAAAAATTGAACTGGAAAAAAAAATACTGAACTGGACTGAAAAAATGTAAATATAGTGAATTGAACTGAAAAAATATAAAAATATTATACTGAATTGAAAAAATATAAGTATAAAATACTGAACTAAAAAATACAAATATATTAAATTGAACTAACATGCATAACTTATTTGGTGAGAAAGTAAAAAAAAAACTACTATGCACCATGACCCACACCACCGGTTGGGACAACCCGTGGTTATATGTAATGCTCCCCGAACAAAAGGAAGCCGCATGAGGGGAGTCTTCTTCAACTACCTGTGACGGGCCTTCAAGCCCGAAAATAAGAAGAAGAGAGCTTGAGCCCTTTAGGAGACTGGAAAGCTATCTCCAGCATTCTCAAGGGATTGGGTTAGATCTCAATCACCATAAATAAACTTATAATCATGACGCCGCTATATGTCACGATATATGAATTCCCTGTTGATATTTGGCATTTTATAGACATGTATTGCATTAGTTGCATCCATCCAAAATTGCATTGAAACTGTGTTGTTATAGTCCAGTATGGGATTGCAAAGCAAATATTAACAATATGGAAGGGAGGTTTTGATCGGTCTTCAAATATTTTTCCGCAAAATATTAATCGTCGATGGTCAAAAATCACGCTAGTGACTTGAGGTATTTGTTCTTTCAGTGCAGGTATAAAAACACTTTTATTTCCAGTCCGAATTTTATACATTTAGAAATACATGATCATGATCATGATGTCGACATGATTAGACCAATGGGATTGCACCGAGCTCCCGACACATAAATGATCTCATGAGTTAAGCAAATGTATATCCACCAACAAGCTAATCAATATACAAAAAATTAATTATACAAAAAATACACCGCTTCCTCCAAAAAACTAAAATCTCAATAAGAATTGAATTTTTGTAATAATATTATGGTGTAGTTAATCAAAGATCACACCATCTCCAAAAATGAAATTTAATGCACTATCTACATAGAATACAAATAAATATTTTAAAAAATTGAATTGATCCGAATTAATCTGAATATGCATACTAATTGAATTGGATCTTAACCATATTATCATCATCGGCGTCGCGAGAGAAGGGTATTTTGGGAAAAGTGGAGTGAGTGCTCCGGCAGATACTCTGACGGGTTATCCAATCGAACAACAAGAAAGCTACAGAGAGATAATGGTTGTGATTCCGGTGGTTGCTCCGATGACCCTTATGCGGCATTCACTCCGCTGTTGTTATCCCATATTTACAAACTCCGCCGCTGATAACCCCTGGAATAGAAGAAGAAGGTGCTTCTCAGTGTCAGCTGCGGCGGCGGCGCCGGAGTCTCAGGTCCGAGTCCGTTTCGCTCCGTCACCCACTGGTAATCTCCATGTTGGAGGCGCTAGGACTGCTCTTTTCAACTATCTATTCGCCAAGTCAAAGGACGGCAAGTTCATCATTCGGATAGAGGATACCGATTTGGAACGCTCCACCAAGGAATCCGAGGAAGCTGTTCTCCGGGACCTCTCTTGGCTCGGTCTTACTTGGGACGAAGGTACCCTATTTCTTTCTTTCATTATTTTGCCATCATTCATCATTAATGTTCATCGTCCATGTCGCAGGTCCTGGTCTTGGCGGGAACTACGGCCCCTATCGCCAGTCCGAAAGAAATGCTCTCTACAAGGAATATGCTGACAAGCTCTTACAGTCCGGCCATGTTTATCGCTGCTTTTGTTCCAGCGAGGTACCTTCTTTCTACTTACATCCTCTCCATCATCACCCTCTAATCCAACCACAACTCTTTGTAGGAATTGGAGAAGATGAAGGAAACTGCCAAACTCAAGCAACTGCCTCCAGTCTACACTGGAAAGTGGGCTAGTGCCACTCACAAGGAAGTCGAGGACGAGCTCTCAAAGGGGACTCCTTTTACATATAGGTTTCGAGTGCCTAAACAAGGGAATTTGAAAATTGATGACCTTATCAGGGGACAGGTGACTCATTTTTCAGTTATTCATTTTTATTATTGAGGTACCTTCTTTCTGGATTTCGGTATATCAGTCCGTATAGTCACCACTGCAATGATTTATAAAAAAAAAACAGAAAGAAAGGAACTAGGAGACGGCGCATATTCAATCTTTTTCAGCAAATTTGAATTGATTGGTTAATATTAGATTTTGTTAATTCTTTTGTTGTGCAATGTAGGTAAGTTGGAACTTGGACACCCTGGGTGATTTCGTGATCATGAGGAGTAATGGACAGCCTGTTTACAATTTCTGTGTCACAATTGATGATGCCTCTATGGCTATCTCTCATGTTATTCGGT
This sequence comes from Sherardia arvensis, assembly GCA_948330725.1. Taxonomy (NCBI): domain Eukaryota; kingdom Viridiplantae; phylum Streptophyta; class Magnoliopsida; order Gentianales; family Rubiaceae; genus Sherardia; species Sherardia arvensis. The sequence continues at coordinate 26,437,350 of OX415245.1, read as the reverse complement.
ATTGATTCTCAGCCAAACTTCATATAGCTGCTGTAGCTGTTTTTTATTCTTTTGTTGGGGGATATAATGTTATCAATGTGCCACTTCAGAGCCGAGGAGCATCTACCCAATACTCTCAGGCAAGCACTAATATATGAGGTAATTATACCCTTATGTGTTACGGTTATGTATTTCCAAGCTGTTGTTGATCGGGTGCATGTGCTGTCTGCAGGCACTGGGCTTTCCAATGCCTAACTTTGCACACGTTTCTTTGATTCTTGCTCCTGATAGAAGTAAATTATCAAAACGCCACGGTGCAACTTCAGTTGGGCAGGTAGTAATTGTTTACATTATTTGCCATGCGTTGGCAAGCATCATGAATTCGTGACTATTGTCCTTCTGGTTTTGAGAAGAACTGATTAAGTAACTTTACTTCACAGTTCAGGGACATGGGTTTTTTACCTCAAGCAATGGTGAACTATCTCGCACTGTTAGGTTGGGGAGATGGAACTGAAAATGAGTTTTTCACTCTTGAGGAACTTGGTATGTTTGTAGGATTCATATATATTTCTATACCTTGTGGCGTGCAGCTATTTGGGTGGTTTTTCTTGTAAGAGATGAGAGGGAATATACTACATTTTTTTTCTTCTACATGTACCATCAAAACTTTGTTTACCTCTTTGCAGTTGAAAAATTTACAATTGAGCGCGTCAACAAACATGGAGCAGTATTTGATACCACAAAGCTCAGGTGATTATTGCTTTTGCACTTGATAGAAGTTATAGAACTATTCTTTTGAGTGTCTTGGTTGCTCTCACATGGTAGACTTGTGCTTACTGATTCTTCCTCTTATATGTTTTTAATGGAAATAAAAGATGGATGAATGGGCAGTATTTGAGATCACTTCCGACTGTGGAATTAGTTAAACTTATTGGTGAGCACTGGAAGAACAGAGGTCTTGTGACAGAAGCACAAGGGTTCATTGTGGAAGTAAGTGCATCTTATTCACTATTGGACAGATTTGTTAGAACATCCAAAAAAAATCGGACATAATGGTACATTGGTAGTTAATTTTGTTTGTTTTTTAGGAGACTTTTGAGCTCCTAAAGGATGGAATTGATTTACTGGAGGATGCAGACAAGGCTCTTTTAGACCTGCTTTCGTATCCCTTGTACGAAACTCTAGCAAGGTAATTTGGTTCCATGCATGCAGATTGTGTGACCTGTGGCTCCTTTTATTCTACTGATAGTACGTGTATGCTTGCAGTCCCGAGTGTAGATGTGTAGTGGAGGATAAGCTTTCAGAAGTTGCAGGTAGCTTGTTGGCATCCCATGACAGTGGTGAGCTGTTTGGTGCATTGGAAGATGGTCCCACCGGGTGGCAGAAGTGGGTTAAAAGCTTCGGTAAATTGCAGAAGCGCAAGGTTTGGGTCATAATAATATTATATAATGCTTCTGCATTTGCTGGGAAAAAAAGTTGAGCTTGCTATGATTGTGATGCAGGGAAAATCACTTTTCATGCCTCTGCGTCTGCTATTGACGGGAAGACTGCACGGTCCTGAAATGGGATCCACTATCCCCTTGCTATATAAAGCTGGAAATGCAGGTGTTGTAGCTTCTGGAAATGGGTTTGTGACTTTGGATCAAAGATTAAGTATTTTGAGAGAGATTGATTGGTCATCGATCCAGGCTACCCAACCAGAGCCAGTTTTGGAATCACTCGCTGGCCTTCCCTAGTCGTTTTTGTAATCTTTGAGCAGCTCATTTTCAAGCTACCTGCACTGCTTGTACTGAGTTATAGTAGCATAAGCGAGGTGTATTCCGCCTATTTCTTCTTTTGTTTATACGGATGTGCTATAATACACCACTAATTTTGGGTTTTTAGCTGTTTTAAGGGCGATTTCTACAGTTTTCAAAATCATTTTAAACTCAATTTAATTGCATATCATTATTAATGTTATTATTTTTTAATATGTATAGGTGTAAGTTTGGACCAATTTAGTTGGATCAAAATTTCTGCTAAATTGTCAAAAGTAAATCTTACAAACCTAGACGGGAATTAGATCATGTCCAGTTGAGCTGCCTAAACTGCTTCTAACTGGTTGGGTAGTTTCTATTAGCCGAAATTATTTTAATAATAATATTAAAGTTGAAATATAATATTAACAAATTCATATGTTCACACACGTAAAAATTTATATAGAAATGTATTTAATTTTAAATATTTTTTTGAAGAGCTATATTAAATCTTATAATTACTACTAAGAATAAAATATAAAATTATAAAAAATGCTTAGTAAAACGGAAACAGTATATACATATACATAAGTCACTTGAAAAAATACATGAAATGATATACCATCGAGATTTTATATAGATGGATATTCATATGTGATTTAAGTGTAACTAGTAGTACGGAGAAAATGAAGACAATATTGAAATGATTTGAGTTAAAAGTGAAGTTTAAATCATTAATTCAATTTACCGACCCGACTTAATTCGCCCTAATTTTGATAGTATTAGTAGCATTACACGTATGTAATTATAATGTTGTCGTCCTCTTCAATTATTGCATATGTGTTCATATACTCATTTTTTATAATATCTCCATATATTTCTTAATTGAACCTCACTTCTTAATTCAAAATGCTAAATTATTTTAAAAATAATCGAGTTTAATATTTTATATTATTTGAATATTAGAAATATTCAATCAGAATATTTTTAAACATTTTCTAATCACGAATTAAGGAATCATATTTATTCAACCACATTTTCGAAACTTAGGATATATATTTAGGGTAGAGATTTTATTGGGGGCTTAAAAAAAACCTAGGAAATATAAACACACATATATAAGAAATCAGAGGGTTACCGGGGTGATATTGGGTTGCCTGAAAGTGAAACGGGTTACCGACCAGTTACAGTAGGAGGAATCTGATTCAGGGGTAAATGATAGAGAGATAGTGTGTTGGGTGAGGAAATAGTGGGAGGATGTCTTGGGAGAAGGGGCGATTATGGGCGGTGGGAGGGGCGGTGCTGGGGCTATCGGTGGTGGGTATGTCGGTGACGGTGTTGGGCGGGTGGAGGAAGAAGAAGAGGCCGATCAGGGTTTACATGGACGGCTGCTTCGACATGATGCATTACGGCCACTGCAACGCCCTCCGCCAGGCTCGCGCTCTCGGCGACCAGCTCGTCGTTGGGGTCGTCAGCGACGCTGAGATCACCGCCAACAAGGGCCCTCCCGTCACTCCCCTCACCGAGAGGTACCATTTTTCAATTTCATTAATGAATTCAAATTCCATTTCCAATGATTGGATTGATTGTGATTGGGGATGATTGATTGTTTCTGTGGGCAGGATGATCATGGTCAGCGCTGTTAAGTGGGTGGACGAGGTGATCCCCGACGCCCCCTACGCCATAACCGAGGAGTTCATGAAGAAGCTCTTTGATGAGTATGACATAGATTACATCATCCACGGGGACGACCCTTGTATTCTCCCTGATGGCTCTGACGCCTATGCTCTTGCTAAGAAGGCCGGCCGCTACAAGCAAATCAAGCGCACCGAAGGAGTCTCCAGCACTGACATTGTTGGCCGCATGCTACTCTGTGTCAGAGAGAGGTACACTACCGATACTCACAATCGCTCCTCACTGCAGCGTCAGTTTAGTCACGGCCACAGCCGCCACAAGTCTGAAGAGGGTGGCTCTGCTTCTGGGAGTGGAACTCGAGTCTCACACTTCTTACCTACGTCTCGCAGAATTGTTCAGTTTTCTAATGGAAAGGTCGCAATCACTTTATTCATTCCTCCCTCTCTACTACTTGTCTACGCATTTATATTTGAACTAAAATGAGTTTTCCAACCATTTGTATTTTTTACTTGTCTTTAGGGCCCTCGCCCAAATGCACGCATCGTCTACATCGATGGTGCCTTTGATCTATTTCATGCTGGACATGTTGAGGTACGTTAAACAAGAGATGATCCACAGCGAACTACTTTATCTAAAGATGTGCTGGCATGATGAATTCTATAGCAATTATTGGGAACTCCAGTATAATAATTTTTCATGCCTAAGATTATGGTTTGTTGATGGTCTTTAATTACTTTTTATAGTTAAATCAAGTAATTATTTCTCCCACCTCCTTAGAGATGAATGCAGTTTAGGCTTCAGTTGCTTTCAAAATTCACTTTCATTTGCTGTGTTAGCTTTGATTCTATTGCCTCTGCCTCAAATGCCGCCTTCTTAATTTTTATTTTATTTTTGCCATTACGTGGTGCATCTGTTTCTCTCTCTTTTCTGACATATGTGTAGGTTGATCTAAATGCAAGGTTCAATTAATGTTTCTTAATTCTACAGATACTGAGGCTTGCCCGAGGGCTTGGTGACTTTTTACTTGTTGGCATTCACACTGATCAAACGATTAGGTACCTATATTTTCTCTCACTTTGGCTATTTTCATCTCTTACGCAACCACATGTCATCATTTAATTTCTGTTTATGATTATTTTCTTTGCAACATGGGTGATTTGGTAATTTGTGACTTCAATGGATTTTTTAGTACCAATCGAGGGGCTCACCGTCCAATTATGAACCTTCATGAAAGAAGCTTGAGTGTACTGGCTTGTCGATACGTAGATGAGGTGATCATTGGCGCTCCCTTGGAGGTGTCAAAAGATATGGTAAGGATAAGTTTGAATAGATGGGCTGCTTTTAGTTATGACAATTAGTTTCTTATTTGATGCTTTAATAGTTAAGCTTAAAATTAGGATGGCATCTTGTATTCCTAGAATCCTCGTTTGCTTGTTTCTTAGTTTATCACTAGTTTTCTCCATGTGGCATTTTTTTTTTCTGGCTAGTTGTAATTGATAATTTCGTAACTTTTGTGGATTAGATGCATACATAGGCTTAAAGGGCCCAGCCTATCCAGTAACATTGCTGGAGTTTTTATTTGCTTCTCATGGTTCGCATTGGTTTCTTTCTTGGACTTTCATTTAAACTCACCTGCTTGCATGTTTGATGTGATAAAGTAAGAATGGTGATTCAATAGTTATGGTTAAATTTCCTAACCTTGCCGTTTGTTAAGAATTATGTTTTCGAATGTGAAGTCATCTGAATACTCTATTTAATGAAATTTAATCATCACTGCAGATAACTACTTTTAACATCTCTTTAGTAGTGCACGGAACAGTAGCAGAGGATAATTTTCAGAAGGTATGAAGGGCCTGCCAACTCTGCCAGTCAATTTGACACCCGATATTGGTAGATTTTATTCATTCTTAATGCCTATCCATGAATTCACTTGCAGGAGAAAGGCAATCCATATGAGGTCCCTATTAGCATGGACATTTTTGAATTGCTGGAGAGTCCATTGGATATTACAACCAGCACTATAATAAGGAGAATTGTATCAAATCATGAGGCATACCAGGTTCCAAACTCTCAATCTTTATACTTTGCTAAAGAATCATCTTGACATTCATGATCTGCACTTCACTATAGTGTCTTTCGTAATGCTAAATGACTGCAAATTCATGATGATCTGACTTGCAGACCATATAATTTCTTTCAAACATTGTTTTCTTTAAACACTGTGATTCCAGAATGTGTATTTTAATACATTGTGGTGGGCTGTTGACTTGTTGGTGAGTTTTAATTTTTCTTAATTTTGGCTTCAGAAACGAAATGAGAAGAAAGCGGAAAGCGAGCGAAGGTATTATGAAGATAAGAGTTATATCTCAGGTGAATGACTGGTGGCGTGAAAGAATAAGGCAATGACTGTAGAAGCGGGTCTGGTTTCTTTTCCTTCCCCCCTCCTTCCATGTTCTTTCTTTTCTTAGAGTCTTTTAGTGAATTTGGGTGATGAGCAGTTGTTTCTTTGTCTTTGTTGAGTATTTTTGTTAATTTTGTCAGTCGGATCCTTGTGGCGGACTGCATTTAAAAAAAATGTAAAATAACATGTTTGGTTGGTAAAAGATGCTTTAGATACAGTGAAATGAAATGAGCATCTGGTGGTGCATTTGTGTTGTAAGAAATAATAGAGGATGAATACAATGAATCGAAGTAGAGGGATAAAACGAGGAACTAGGAACATAGAATGGGCGTGTAGTATGACTTGTGACAAATGCGATCAAGGATGATGACGAAGGCCATTACCAGGTCGGGCTGGAAGCCTGGTAGTACCTTGAGAGTGAAAACATCGTCAGTGAGAAAAAGAGTAGAGTTGATTCTCTTGCGTGATATGGTGGCCACAGTTGCAGTGGTGGCCGTGGTCGTGATGTTGCAGTTCCTCGTTCTGAAGGAACCGTGTGCGGTTAGATCAGGTTGGGGTCCTAAACTGTGTTTCTCTGAGGTGAGGAAGATCTCAGCTTCACAGGTGGTTTTTCTGGGGGAGAAGACGGAAGGTCTTCTCATGGAGAACACCCTGGAGCTGTGAGGCCCTTCCCCTCTGTAAGCCGTCCACTCATGCTGTATGCATAATAACTTGATACATACAAAAAACTAGCATGTTATGCATTTCAATTCACTCCCTGCTTTGCTTCTCTTATCGTGTCACTTGTTCTCTCACAGAAAGTGTCACAATAAAAGAAAAACAGTATGGGTATGGAGGAGTAGTGTATGATGGAAATGATAAAATCATTGCCTCGTGTACCTGTGGTGGCTTCAAGGTAAGCAGAGCTCCACCGGAGCCGTCCATGAGGAGGAGGCTGCCGGAGGAGCCACTCCTCCTTCTGGAGTAGTTGTCTACCCGGAAAACTAAGTTGCCGAGTTTATCAAAAACGGTGAATCCATCGCTTCCCTGGAAACTCATGCTGGATCGCTTCCAGACGGTGAGTTGTTGACAACTGGGAATAGGAATGGGAATTCGATCCCTCCTCCTCCTCCTCTTTTTTTGATCAGCTTCTTCTTCTCCTTCTTCTTCTGGATGAACCTTTTTGGACATGATATGTTAATGCTGGTGAGATTTGCTTGTTCCTTCCTTCCTAAGAAGAAGGATGCATGGGTTTGGAATCAGTCTTGGATCAAAAGCAATAAAGGGATCGTAAAATATGTTGGATAAGAGTGATTTAGTAATCAACGATAACTGCTTGCAATCGGCACCCTTGTCTGTACGTGTGTTGGCGTTTAGGCATCTCAGCTTAGTTCTTAGCATGCGGTTGGAAGATGGAATCCTGTTGCCAGACTGCCACTGCGACAACTTCAATGACACCTTCTCCCATCGTTCTTGTCACCTAATCTCGGCCCAAATAAGAAAAGCCCGTGCTAGAGATCATCTTCAAATGTTGATGACGTGGCTCAATGATTCAGTCACGTTCTTTAAAAGAAAATTCAAACTGAATTGAAATGTCATTCTTTATTTGAAAATCCATTCAAACTGAATTGAAAGTTCAAGTGAACTGAACCATTCTTTAAAATCGAAATGAAAATTCAAATTGCGTTGTAGAGGAGCTGTCATGCCAAACGCCAAATGCCATTTTTAATTAGCGTTGACTTGACTTTTTAACATATATCTATATTATATCAAAATTAAGTATATCACCAAGTGTTTAGAAAAATAATAGAGTTTATTATATACCTAGATTTATATGTAATTTTTTATGATTAATGAGAATTAGTTTAATTTATCTTAGACGGTAATAGTTCAAGATATATATTTTTAATTCAGTTCAGTAAAATAAGTCGAGAATATGCCATCACCAAAAAAACGAGGATGCAATGAAAATCAATAACCGGAAAGCGAGTAAGCAAGTTTAGGAAGAAAATATCAAATATGGAAAAAGTTTTTTTAATTATGGAAAAGGTTGTTATTTAGGTGAAAGAATCCACAAGTATGGTTAGTAAAATGAAAATTATAGCGTTGAACGCGGAGATGAAAGGTGAACTGGGGAAGGTCTTGTCCGCGTGAATTGAGTATTATTATTACCAGTAGAAGATTTAGAGAGTTAAATGTAGAATAAAACAAGTTGACTTGGGAAATTCCTCATTCCTCTCTCTTTCTTGATGTCAAGATATGTTACGAGTGGAGAAAACGAGCGTTATTAGTACTCCAACAACTGGACATATAATTAAGTACACAAGTCGTGGTTGCTGATTACACAAGTGGCGGTGGCGTTGTTGCTGATTACACAAGTGGCGGTGGCGTTGTTGCTGATTACACAAGTGCTGGTGGCGGTGTTGCCGGTTTATAATCGCCGGAGAAAGAAGGAAGGATGGCGGGCGGTGGTGATGTATTAGTACGGGAGATTGATCATACCCCGACATGGGCTGTTGCTGGTGTCTGCGCAGTCATCATCATCATTTCTATTCTTCTCGAGAAGTTCCTCCACAAGCTCGGAACGGTAACACCATTAATACTCCTCCTTCTTCTCCTTCTTCCTGTCTCTAATCTAATGGATTGCCTGCGATTCAGTGGTTGACAGAGAGGCACAAGAGAGCGCTGTACGAGGCTCTAGAGAAAGTCAAAACAGGTACTCCCACGATTCCTATAATATTGTCCTGTCATAATCTGTATCACTTGTAATCGACCATATCTTGTGTCCTTGGTTGCAGAGTTGATGATTCTGGGGTTCATCTCCCTGCTTCTGGTGTTCAGTCAGTACTACATCGCCAAAATCTGCGTCCCCTCCAAAGTTGCCGACTCTATGCTCCCGTGTAAGTACCCTAAAGCCGACGAAAAGCTCCCTAAAGGCGATGGAGAGGCCCATCGCCGAAGGCTCCTCTCCCTCCAAAGAAGGTCCCTCGCCGCTGGTGCTGCACCTACTTGCAAAGAGGGCCTCACGCCTCTGATATCTGTGGATGGACTCCATCAGCTGCACATTCTCATTTTCTTTTTGGCCGTCTTTCACGTCATTTACAGCGCTGCCACCATGGCCCTTGGCAGACTTAAGGTGCTCCACTCTTCTCTTCAATCCTAGTTTTTGAACCTTCATTTAGCTAATAGTATTAGACTTCCCTCCCCAGATACGTGGCTGGAAGGAATGGGAGAAGGAGACCTCATCCCACCATTACGAGTTTTCAAACGGTATATATATTGTCGCTTCATACCAAATGATATCGTAACATTTCCTCATCTTTGTATCCTCGTATGCAGATCCTTCCAGGTTTAGGCTTACTCACGAGACTTCTTTTGTAAGAGCACACACGAGTTTCTGGACTAGGATACCCATCTTCTTTTATATTGTGAGTACACATCCCCTCAATTATACTGTTTTTTGGCCCTAGTTCAGTTACCTGAAACCATGTTTCGTCCTCCTGCAGGGTTGCTTTTTCAGACAGTTTTTCCGATCTGTTACTAAGTCTGACTACTTAACTCTGCGTAATGGATTTATCAGTGTAAGTTCTCAGTCATATAATAACTTTTCTGTTCAAGCAAAGGAATAAAAACTAACCAGTTGATTTTCCCCAATGTATAGGTTCATTTAGCTCCTGGAAGTAAATTTAACTTTCAGAAGTATATCAAAAGGTCACTGGAGGATGACTTCAAGACTGTTGTGGGTGTCAGGTACAAACATCGCTCTTACTTGCATCATAAACTAACTAACTAACTAACTAACAGCATGCTGATTGTTTGGTCTCAAATGTTGGCAGTCCGGTGTTGTGGGGATCTTTTGTGGTTTTCCTACTCATAAATGTTAATGGTAAGTAGAATCACACTTCCTTGCTGCTCTTAATGTTCGGGGATTGAAATTTTCAATTGTCATTTTCATGTCAGGGTGGCAGGCATTGTTTTGGGCCTCGTTTGTTCCCGTAGTTGTAAGTGTTATTTACTGCTTCCACTTATTTAGTTAATGGACAGTGTGTTGGTGTTGATGTGGAGATGTGGTGGTGCAGCTCATCTTAGCAGTTGGAACAAAGCTCCAGACAATATTGACTCAGATGGCTATTGAAATAACAGAGAGGCATGCAGTAGTTCAGGGGATCCCTCTGGTGCAGGGGTCGGATAAATATTTCTGGTTTGGGCGCCCTCAGTTAGTTCTGCATCTCATCCACTTTGCGCTCTTTCAGGTATAATGCACTACTCTTCAGGTATCTCATCTGTCGTTTGATTGGTGCATTCATCTGATGATGGGTTTTCTTCCTTGCAGAATGCATTCCAAGTGACATACTTTTTGTGGATTTGGGTAATGATTTTTGACTTGTATATAGAAATGTGAATGATTTGGTGCAGTAATAGTAACAAATGTGATTGGTTTGTTAAATGCAGTATGAATTTGGGCTCAAGTCTTGCTTCCATGAAAACTTTGCGTTTGTAATAGTCAAACTTGCCTTGGGGTATGGCCATCTAAATTTATGATATTACAGAACGAAAGATGATCCTTAGCTGACTTGTTTATTGCGTTGCAGGGTGGGAGTTCTGGTTTTATGCAGCTATATCACGCTTCCACTTTACGCTCTCATAGCTCAGGTACAAGTTTCACATTTTCAATCTGATATACTTTTCTGTATGTAACAACAAGAAGTGGCATATGAATGTAATGTTGGTGGTTTAACAGATGGGGTCGCATATGAAGAGAAGCATCTTTGATGACCAAACGTCGAAAGCCCTGAAGAAGTGGCATTTGGCGGTGAAGAAGAAGCAGGGAGGAAAATCTCCTACTAGAATGCTCGGGGATGCAAGCACGCACTCATCAACCACGACAACCACCACCAACGGAGGAGGATCAGCAGCACTTCATAGATTCAAGACTATGGGACACTCTTACACATACGGAGAGCAGGATTCATCTGACTTGGAAACAGATGCACCCGTGAACAAGGACGAGGACAAGTTGTTGATTACAGTTGATGACCACCCCGAGCCGGCAGCAGCAGTGGCGGGAGAAGGAGGAGCCAACAAGGCAGGCGACTTCTCGTTTGCCACCCCCCACTGAAATTTGTATTCCTTGCATTGCACCAATTGTATGATATCAATCAATGAAAATTAATTATGATTGCCTGGATATGGTCAAGTGATTTGAATGGCAGTCTATCATATATACATAACAACTAGTTAGAAAGGAAAGGTGTCTGAAATCCAAATGAAACGGTAACATATAGGGTATATATTTAAGTGGTAGGTGGAGGGTTATTTTTATACACAAGGAAGAGTAGAGAAGAGAAGCATAAATAAATAAAGCAGCAACCCAAGAACATACTCGGTCTAAAATTTGGTCTTGTAATGGCACGTCTGGTTGGCGATGGACCTGGATGGGACGTCGATGGAGAGGTCGCAGGTGGCGTAGGAGACGAGGTGGATCTTGAAGAGCAAGCGGACGTAGCCGCTGACCCGGGTGTAGGTGGTGAGGGGGAGCGTGCCGGAGGTGATGTCCGAGTAGAGGTTGGAGTCGGAGAGGAGGCGATCGGCCATGAGCGTCAGCGTTATGTTCATCGGGAGCGTCTGCCGGGCTCCGATGTATCCCGCCTCGATGGGGACCTCTCCGACCACCTGCTTCCTGTACCTTAGCAGGGCCGACGTGTCTCCGAAGTGGAAGGACACCCTGTTGGGGTTGGTGATCCTCAGGCTGGCGTCCAGGGTCACGTTCACCACCGCCTTCAGCTGGAGGATGTCCAGAGACACCTGCAGGTCACGGAGCGACACCGAGTCGACGGTCGTGGCGGGGCGTTTGGCCTTGAAAACAGTGAGGCCCAGCACCAGGAAGAGCAGGCCCACCATGACAATCCCCAGCGCCGCCCATCCGCAGCACCTTCCCCTCCTCTTCCTCCTCCCGCCACCGCCACCGCCACCGCCGCCGCCTTTCTTCTTCGATTCAGACTCCATCCTTTCCTTTCCTTTCTTCTTCCGATTATTGAATCGGTGTATTTAATTAATCAGAATCAATCAGGGGAGAGGTGGGACCAAAACTTGTTTCAGTAGCACGGCGACCCACCCCCAGGCAGCAAAAGGGATCGGGATGGCGACCCGGAATACCGGGTACGGATACAAATTGCAGTCTGAGTGGTGGTAAGTAGTTGAATGCGTGGAGGATAGTAATTGTTGCAAGTCGTAACAGTAATAAGAGGTGATAGATAGGAAGGGGGTTCCGAGTTTCCCTCTGATGCTGCCAGCTTTGTGGTTTTTATGAGTGCACCAAATCAAAGCAAGCATCCGGTTCTGGTTGAGCCCCCAACTATATTTGCATTAACTCTTCCCCTGCCCATTTCCTTATTTGATATGCCAAGCCCATCATGCTATATTACCCCATTATAATTTGTTCCGACTAAACTACATACTTTACTAAGCGTAAACACTTACATTCAAATTGCACACGCATTGAGAAATACAAAATTAAACATTCAAAAACAAGATAAATTCGAGATAAATGAATTTAAAGGGTTTACAAATTGAGTCAGATCAATTTGAAAGATAGTAGAACAACATTCTTTTAACTAAAAGTCTCGTAGATCTGAATTATCTACTAGAGGTTTCATGTCGAGATTCGACACTTATTTAAAAACGGGAAAATACTAACTGAAGAAAAGACATATTTACCATCCACTGGTGATATCTCATCGTTAATGTAAAACAAATAGTGGGAGATAAAATACTCAATTCCAATACATGCATCATTAGGTTTACAATCTTCAAAGTAGAGAATCTGTTGAAGTTGAATCAAACATCATTTTCATCATAGTAGAAAGTTTTAGAGATGTCGTTGGACTTACTTTTATAAATTATTTTGCTTAATGTTTGATCATTAATAAATTTATTCAATATATGAAGACATGTTATTTCCAGTTTATTGCTCTGAACTAAAAACACATTTGCTCTAAATTAAAAATTAATGTATTAAAAAAACAGTTTTATGACTAAATTAACCTACACTTCGTTTTGATAAAATCATATTTTTATCAATACGGAAATTAACTGAAAATACTGAACTAGACTTAAATTTTTATTAATAAAATTGCCGAACTGAGATATTGAAAGTATTGTAATAAGATGAATTACTAAATTGAAGTTAATTGAAAGTAATGAGAATAAATTGAGGTGAACAATACGTATATCAGATTCTCTAGTAGATTCCCAAACCTCCCATCTCTATCGTTTTAAAGTTATAAACTAATCACTTTCTTTTTAGAGACACAAACAATATTTTTGAAATTGTTTAACTCTTTCGAACGTGATTAGTAATCTAAAGTAATTGAGTAAAAGGCAAAAGCAGTAAAGCAGTAGTTAACGTGGGGAGTCAAAGTGGTTGACTGAGGGAGGGACAGAGAGGGGGGGCGTGGGAGAGGGACCTTTTACCTTTCCCGTCTTTTGATTGTTTACCCGTAAAACCAGGACTACTCTATCAGTATGTACTATGGACAGATATTTTTCCAAACGTTTTTCAACATGCAATTTTGATTACAAATATCATTATTAGATGTTAATAATATTTGAACATTGATTCTAATAATATTAATATTTAAATATTCTTTCATCGGTTAAAGTTGAATAGTGATACATGTTAATGTCAAAGTTGTATGTAGATTGAGATGGAGCGGAAAGAGTCAAAGTTGCAGATAAAAGAGAGTAAGATAATTAACCCTTTTTCGCTTTGGTGTGCGAGGGTGAGCGTGAGAAGCCCAAACAAAAAGGCCAAAAGGCTGCAACACCACCTGTGTCTCTGCGCGAAGATACTCCAACCAACCAACTACCACTACAGCCCTCCCTGCCTCTCTTCTACTAGTTAGTACTCTCTTCTTGTATACACTCTCTTGTATTCTCTGTAGACGATAGGGATAGGTGTGTGCAGAAGCAGAAGCAGAAGGGGCGGCCGGAGGAGGATGAGAGCAGCAGCACATGATGGGCAACTGCGGTACTAGGGAGGAATCAGCCGTCGTCTCCGGTGCTCACCACCAAGGTCAGCTCAATCCCTTCTCAATCTAATCCATTCTAGTTGTAGTAGATCTGTGTATTTAAAATTGTTTGAAATGTATGTGGCCGCAGTCCACCACCAGCAGCAGGCGCCGGCATCCAAGGCCTCAGATCTGAATGCTGCGAATGTGGACGACCTCTACACCAGCAACTCCCTCCTCTACACCCACGTCATCCCCTTCACCTTGTTCGAGCTCGAGACCATCACCAAGAGCTTCCGCTCCGACTACATCCTCGGAGAGGGCGGCTTCGGGACCGTCTACAAGGGATACATAGACGAGAACGTGCGGGTCGGCCTCAAGTCCCTCCCGGTCGCCGTCAAGGTTCTCAACAAGGAGGGCCTCCAGGGACACCGGGAATGGCTCACGGAGGTCAACTTCCTCGGCCAGCTCCGCCACCCTAACCTCGTCAAGCTCATCGGCTACTGCTGCGAGGATGATCACCGCCTCCTCGTCTACGAGTTCATGTTCCGGGGAAGCCTCGAGAACCACCTCTTCCGAAGTACGCCCTTGTATTTTTCCCCTGCTTCACCTCCCTCTCCAACTCCCCCATTATTTGTTTCTTAACTAAATTTTGATCTAAAATTTCTTGAGGCATTCAGAGTCAACAGTTCCATTGTCCTGGTCCACCCGCCTCATGATTGCTTTAGGCGCTGCTAAGGGCCTCGCCTTCCTCCACAATGCTGAAAGGCCAGTCATCTACCGCGACTTCAAGACCTCAAACATACTGCTAGATTCGGTAACTGCTGTTTTCCGCATTTCCTTATTAACTCAAACTCGATTCCCTAAGTGCTATTGTTTCCTACATTGCCTTCCAGGATTACACTGCAAAACTCTCTGACTTTGGCCTTGCAAAGGCTGGACCGCAGGGTGACGAGACCCATGTTTCCACTCGGGTCATGGGTACTTACGGCTATGCAGCTCCAGAGTATGTAATGACTGGTACGCCAATTTCTTTCCCTGCCTTGAAAGCTGATCAAGATTTTGCGTAGCACATGTCAAATGCAAATGATAAACACTTGTTAATCTGGCTGAAAATGCTGAAAAGTGTGCTACAGCTTGTGCATCCAAACCCTGACTTCACTTTATTAACTTTCCATTTATAATAAGTTACTAACACTAGGCTTATATTTTGAAGATCTCCCTGCTTTAAAACACTAGTTTTACACTTTTAGTAAACATTTGTCTCCACTTTTTAATATCAGTCATCATTATAGTGGATGAAAATGGAACCACCAGCATGAACATGAAGGTTGAAGGGTTTATTCTGTATCACATTTTTGACCTGATATTCACACTTCCTTATGAAACATAAGTCGTTGTGATAGCAAACATAAGTTGAAAAATAAAACATCTTATATAGAACGAACAGAAATATAGATAGGAAATCATCTGCATGGATGGGATTCTTTTGATGGTAAGCTTTAGGGATCACTGGCATATTCAATAGGAAGATGGCCTCTCTCTTCTTTTCGCTGTAACTGCCTAAGGCTGGAATTACCTTCCTCTCGATTCAGTGTTTTTGACAATCCTGATGGGCGAAAGGGCAGGGGTAGCGTTCCTCTTCTTACAGTATGCTATTAACTTTCTTACCAAGTTAATCCATTTTGTGGATTGGTTAAAAAATCATATCCAAGCACTTCCTTCCTTATCTTAGTATTTTAAAGAGTAGAAGACTTGTCTTATTATCCTGTGGATTTTCTAATGAGTTGGTTAATTCTGAATGATACTGGCAGGACACCTTACTGCAAGAAGTGATGTATACAGTTTTGGGGTGGTCCTTCTAGAGCTATTAACTGGAAGGAAGTCGGTGGATAAGACCAGACCAACCAAGGAGCAGAGTTTGGTGGAATGGGCGAGGACGAAGCTGAATGACAAAAGGAAAATGCTCCAAATATTAGATCCTAGACTAGAAAATCAGTACTCTGTTAGAGCAGCGCAGAAGGCATGCAGTCTGGCATATTATTGCTTGAGCCAGAATCCTAAAGCTAGACCGCTGATGAGTGACGTGGTGGAGACCTTAGAGCCTCTGCAGTGCAGCAGCGGTGCTACAGAGGAAAGCTCGATGATATCAACCCGAGATTACCGGCTGCATCAAAGGTTTGCTGGTTCTGTTCGTCCCGCTGCTTCTTGTCGCTCTCCCAATCCCAACTGCTCTCCAAGTGGGCCTACTGCTTGTCGGGTTAGATGATAAAATAGGCGTGTCTTTGTTTGTGTTTGTAATTGTAATCTCAGAGATGATAATGTTTGAGTAGTGAGTGTGCTCCTTGTTTGTTTTAATTTGTGATTCTAGCATATTTGTTTCATGTTTCTGACACTATACAAGGATCCTTGTAGCAGAGGTCATGCATCTTTCTTCTTACAAGTACTGTACAGTGTACAGAGGGAGATGGATTAGGGTTTTAATCCTTTGCAGCAACGGCATTGTACTGCTGATATTTGGTTTCAATCTCTTTCTCATTAGGGTTTAGTAGGAAGATATAGTCAGAATTCTGTTAATCAAAATACAGTGGGAAGATGCTAAAAATAGTAAAATGTGATGTGATATTGTCAACTGTGGTGTGGCACCAACAAAAGGAAGGTGTCCGTTTTGGCAAATATGTGTCGAACCTATATACCTTAAAAGATAAAATAGAATTCGAAACACATCGACATGCTAAACACCATTAAGATCTAACTTAATTTAGATGAACGTGTTATTGCTTTCAACACATTCAATTTTATTTCATATATAGTTCAGTTCATTTCAGAAAAAATCACATGTAAACAACATGGTTTAAAACCCCGTTTCTATGTACTCCTCCCTCGATATAATTACTCAGGAAAATTCCTACTAAACCCTCGTTAGTGTTTTCCTTTCTAATATTTTACCTTTTAGGTTTTATATTTCAACTAGACCATGTATATTTGATCAAACTTGTAATAATAACAATTTAGAAGGAACTAGTGATATTTTAGAAATTAAAAAAATCATTGATGAAGTGCGATGGTTTTTTTCACCAATTCAGAAAAAGTTAATTTATAAATATGTATTTTATCATTTACTGTGAAATAGATGAGAAAATATATGCCAATAATATGATATAGCTTGAAGGTGAGAAAAGATCTACCTTGCGTAATTTCCGCACTATAGCGCTAGCCAATACTGGAACAGTTTGAGAAGCGACTCATGATGTTTCTCTCCAGGCGGAGAGTTTAAGCTTCAGAAAGCTCGACTGATTTCACCGCCATTTTGCTCAAATACTGGAGGAAACACATTGAAGAAGATGATGATGGTAAACAACTTTTGCTGGTCGTGACAAACACTGAGCTGTAGCTCCCTTCGCCCAGAAATTTCCCTCGCCTCCAGTGTCCTCCATCGCCAAGCAGTTCTTCAACCTCCTTACCCATTATGCAATTCAATTGAATTATTGAGAGTATCGATTACAAAGAAAAGACAAAGAAAAAGGGCATAACAAGAGTAAGATGGCAAAACTGAGAGCGAGTTTTGATATTTATAATGGATATCAGTTAATGATAATTTATCAATTCCCCAAATAAATAGTATTGCATCCATAAACTAATACTGGCAGTTAGTTAATCAGTTGTGAGATTTCTGTAATGAGTTTCACATAGCTATGAGCTTTATGTGATAGACCAAATAAACTTGGCCTAGTATAATTTAACCCTAGGTAGTCATATGGCAATCACGTGACTTGAGATACATTGTAAAATAGCTGGAGACGCACGTGGATGATCAGAGGATCATGTATAAATAGTAATAGAGCGGGATGAACTGAGATAAGTTCTCAAAACATGCACACTGCACACAGACTTTCTCTACTCTCGCTCTAACTGATTTGAGTATCAGAGCAGATAGTTAGAAGTTTACTGTACTCGAGCTAACTAGAGTTTCTTTCTTTATGGAGGAACTGATCGATTTGAACGCAATCTAAGA
Organism: Sherardia arvensis; assembly: GCA_948330725.1. Taxonomy (NCBI): domain Eukaryota; kingdom Viridiplantae; phylum Streptophyta; class Magnoliopsida; order Gentianales; family Rubiaceae; genus Sherardia; species Sherardia arvensis. The sequence goes on along the minus strand of OX415245.1, from coordinate 26,419,596 downwards.
CTGTATCATGTAGTAGTACCTATTTATCTCTCGTGGAGAGCTAGTTAAATTCGATGATAGATACATTTAAAACAGGGGAGTCGATTCACAAGACTCATCTGATGTCCATTACAAAATGCGCTTCTACCTATGTCGATAGCATTAAAAACACATATGTACTCAAATCAATGACAAAACAAGCAATCCAACCCAACATTCAAGTGTTGATTGTTGGTTGCTAAACTATTATGGATAGTACATTATTATTAGGAGATGGATTAAATAAATAGTGGAGAAAAGAAAAAGGAAAAGAAAAGAAATATATAGAAGAAGGAAGAAAGAAAGGGAGAAACATAGGAGCCGGCGACAAAACCCCAGAAGATACCAAGAAGCCTCTCCCTTCTGCAAATCCTGCCCTAACACAGGTACTGTTTCTCTCTTCCTCTATCTCCCTCCTAACTTCCTGTGGATTACTACTTTGTTTTGAATTACTGATTGATCTGAGAATTCTGGAATGTGTTGTTATTATTTGCAGTTACTGTAAAAAGAGTTGTTGTGATGGAGAGGGTGCCGAGAGTTCTGATGGAGGTTCTGACGGACCCCCGCGGCGGCGGAGAGTCGCTGATTGGGACCATAAAGATAGCAGTTTTGCCCATTGCCAAAGTATTCACCATGTGCTTCATGGGATTCCTCATGGCCTCCAAGTACGTTAACATCTTGCCTGCAAATGGTAGGAAGCTCCTGAATGGCCTCGTGTTCTCCCTCCTCCTCCCCTGCCTCATCTTCTCCCAGCTCGGAGAGGCCATCACCTTCCAGAAGATGCTCCTCTGGTGGTTCATACCCTTCAACGTCATCCTCACCACCATTGCTGGCTCCATCATCGGCCTCGTCGTCGCTCTCATCGTCAAGCCCCCCTATCCCTTTTTCAAGTTCACCATCATCCAGATAGGGATCGGTAAGCGTCTCGTCTCTGGAGCTAGATATATATATGATTCTGCTAACATCTTTTAATCCTCTAGGAAACATTGGGAATGTGCCCCTTGTCCTCATTGCTGCACTGTGCCAGGACAAATCAAACCCCTTTGGTGACTCCGAAAAGTGTTTACAAGATGGGAATGCCTATATATCATTCGGCCAGTGGGTCGGTGCTATTGTCCTCTACACCTATGTCTTCCATATGCTTGCACCTCCTCCAGAAGGCACATTTGACTTGGATGATGGGGATCTTCAGGTCAAAAACCCCACTAGGGGCACCTCAAACAGTCAACCCAAGCTTATTTCTCCCGAGCAACTACCCTTGCTTAATCAGGAACCTGCACCGGCTGATCCTGCCCTCAGCATTCACAGGGTAATTCCTGTTTTCACAATCATGATCCAATAAACCTGTTGTCTCACATTCATTTTGCTGCCTTTAGTTGTTGATTGCCTTAAAATTGTTAACTGCGCAGATAAAAATGTTTCTAAGATTTTTGTATGACAAGTTGAAGCTCAAGCAAATACTCCAACCACCAATTATTGCTTCGGTAAGTGGCCTCTCTTTATGTATTTACCACCAATGTCTCTCTCCTTTCTTTTATTAACTAATGCAGCTAATATGGTATTGTGTTTAACAGATCATCGCCATCTTTATAGGATGTGTTCCATTTCTGAAGCGAATGATCTTCACTACCGATGCTCCTTTATATTTCTTCACCGACAGTTGCATGATACTGGGGTACATAGTTACAAAACTCCATTATTACATTATTCAGCCATGATCACAAAATTGCTGATATTTCATTAGTAGTTGTGCTGGTATCTGAAAAGACAAGTATTTCCCCCCCCCCCCTCTCATATGCTAATCTCCCTTTTAAAATATATTGCTTGCTGCTTGAAGCTATATTAGTAAAGCTTTATTCATGGCCTGGCTATCTATATGCTGTGAATAACTTCTGTTATAATCTATGTGCTCTTGGGCCGTGACTAATGAACACTCCTTATTACCAGGGAGGCTATGATTCCATGCATATTGTTGGCATTAGGCGGCAACCTTGTTGACGGTAAGTAAAGAAATCCATCAGGAATTGTGCTTTGATTTGTTAGTTTCGTTGGGTTTTTTCAGTCTATAGCCACTGAATGGTCAGCTAGTTATAGACTCACACACTAATCTTAACTCAAATTGCTCTTATATTGTACAAAAAATCACTTTGGCTTTGGACTGTGATGATTATAGGGGACAGAGAGAGTAGAATTATGATCTTCAAGTGTCAGGGACAGGGAGTAATTACATTTTGGTGGCTCGAATCTTTAATGTTGATCTTGATGCTCTTCTTTTGCAAGGACTTTAAATTGTTTGTGAATAGCTTGACCCTAAACTAGTTATAGACTTGCACACTGCTCTGGACAAAAAATCATTCTGACTTTGGACTGTGATGATAGGGGACAGATGGAATAGAATTATGATCTTCGAGTAATTAAATCATTTAAAATGTAGATGAAACTGATTGCAATTGGTGGCTAGAATCTCAAATGTTGATCTTGATGCTCTTCTTTTGCAAGGACTCTATCCAATGATATGTTACATTGATATGATTTGTGTTGCAGGGCCAGGAAGTTCAAAGCTAGGTTTGCGAACTACTGCTGCTATAATATTTGGACGGTTGATTCTGGTACCACCGACTGGCTTGGGTATTGTAACATTGGCTGATAAATTGGGCTTGCTTCCTCCTGGCGACAAGATGTTCAAGTTTGTCCTCCTCCTCCAGTATTCAATGCCGACATCTGTGCTTGCTGGTAATTACTAATACTGATTTTATGAAGCATTCTTTTGAGTTGAAATTCACACAGAGGAAACCGTGTTCTATGTATGCGTATCAATTACAAGTTTAATGTTTGATGGACAGGTGCGGTGGCTAACCTGAGAGGGTGTGGAAGGGAAGCGGCCGCAATCTTGTTCTGGGTTCACATTTTTGCAATCTTCTCCATGGCTGGATGGATCATTCTCTACTTCAGTATACTGTTTTAAGTTAGCCATACTAGGGTTGTATGTATTATCTATATAAGCCCTCATTGAGATGAGAGCCATATGATAAATTGTAGTCTGTGAATACTGACTAGCAAAGTGTAAAACTTACAAAAGAGAATGCTCCAACATCAAATAAGTCAGTTGTACTTTTTACTATTTATTAGTGATCAAATAAAATATGATATGAACAGGGAACAGAGTTATGAAGGCAACAACATACATCAAAACATTACAACATGTTGATTCTTATGTACCATCCATATCAACGAGCGACAAAAGGTGAAAACAAAACAACAAGATTAGAAAAGAAACCCCCACCCCCTATCCCCCCTCAAAGGAAAACAGCGGGTTTGGTGTCTCCCAGTGCCACTGAAATTAGTACGCCACCTCCTATCGGGGCTCCCAAAACAGAACATGAGGACAGCACCCACAACCGGAGCAGCAGCAGCTGCAGCTGCAAGAAGAATCCATCCCCTTGTACCTGCACCCCTTTCCCGTTCCCCCTCCCTTTCTGTTTCTGGAGCATCCGGCTCCTCCTCCTCCTCCTCCTCCTCCTCCTCCTCGGAAGAGACATTCACCACAGCTCGCTGATGCTGCTGCGCCCTGATTTCATTCATGAGCTTTCTATCTTCATAATCCTTGTCGTCAGTTGGAAGCTCGTAGCGGCAGAGGGGGCACGAGTTTCTTGAAGATAACCACGGGAGAATGCAGGATGGGTGATATAGATGAGAACAAGGTAACTGATTCGCAACATCACCTATAGGGAGAGGATCCTTGCAGATTGCACAACCCAAGTGATCTTGGGTGACCACAAGATGTGGCAGCTCACGCACAAAGGAAATGGCAGCAGGCGGTGCTCCTCTTCTAGAACCTTCTGCTTCTGCCAGATGCTCTAGCAGCTCGTGAAACCCTACAAAGTTTCTGGGACTAGAACCAGAGTAATCCTCTCCTCCCGCAACATAGTTATCGCTCTCTCTCCACACACCATACTCTTCTTCTTCTAATTCATCCCCACGAGAGTTCCAACGGTAGAGCGCAGCACGCATTGGGTTTATGTCATGATCACTCTCGTTCTCTCCACTTTCATTTCCCAATAGGGCATCGTCATCCCACCCCACCTCTTCACCGGCAAAAATGGAATCATCTTCATCGTGCAAAAACCTGGAGCTACTGAAACTGAAATTTGATTCACTCTCACCAAAGAAAGAATCAGTTTCAGTGTCAGAAAGTACCCCTGCACTTCTTCTCAACCTCCGGGAACCACCACGGTAAATGGAGTAATCAGAATCATCATAGCCGGGGATCTGCCTACCAATTGATTCAGAGCTGCCGAAGAAGCGCCTCCTCATCCTCCCTGAAGTTGCTGCTGCTGTCGCCCCTACTCCGCCGCCGCCGCGTAACCTGTGAATCATAGCTCGGTAGTCCTCTTGGAGAGGAGAGCCGTGGTCGTCGAGAAGTAAGAACTTGCAATCGCCGCAGATAGGAAGAGGAATAGGCTGAATCTCATCACTGTCAGGAGTGAACAACCTATGGCACAGAACGCAGGCTGGAGAATGTGCTTGTGGTGGCTCATTCATTTCGATTCCTTCCTTGAGGCTTGAGCAACAACACATAAAAAAAAAAGGTGATTCATTTGTCCGAATAATCCCTATTCCAATCAATTTAGGGTGGCAACATGCATATTACATCGTTCAATTCGCTGTTCTATGCCCTAACCTAATCGCCCATAATCAACTCAGATCAATTCAGTAGCAATATGAGAGTGAATATAATTGCACAGAGTTGAGATTGAGAAGATGAGTACCTGGTACAAGTCGAGGATCGGACAGAGGTCCCGTCAGATCTGCAGATTCTGGATAAACATCAGATTTTGGATTCACCGCACAATTTTCCCCCAATTCTTATATCTTTGTTTTTTTACACCTGCGACCCCTCGAACATTCTCCCTAACTTTTACTTTTACTCAATACTCCCCCATTATTCATCAAAATTGTACTCACTCCTCTCCATTTTAAGTCTTGTCATATTGAGCTGAACAAACTGAATTAGAATTTTCTTTATCGGTGCTGAATTGAGTTCAATATTTTTAAAAGTTGATATACCATTTTACAAACCATTAAAATATAACTTTCTTATGATTTCATCAAAATTTGTGGTATAAATGGTAAAATTATGGAAATAACTCAAAATATCTTTGTCTGATTGAATGGGAAATGAGTTAATCTCTTTAAAACTTTATTAGAACATATCTAAATTTAGAGTCTGTTTTGGCATAAGTCAAAGTTGATCGTAATAAGTTTCTATATTTAGTCCATTTGATGAGATGGTATTTTAATAATATAGAAAATTTGAGAAGATACTCAAATCTTGTAATGTGCAGGTCAATTTACCCGATAAATGTTTGACAAATTTTTTTAATTAAATGCAAATGCACGTTAGCATAAAATAATATATTGAGAAAACGTGACGTTATGAATCTAAGAAGATGAATATAATAATATTATAAAAAATTCCTGACTAATTTAATATGGGAAAGAACAGTTTAATATATATCAGGATCATCCTGATATTGGCAATATCAGGCACCAATTAAATAACGACACATCATTTTTAACTAATTTATGATTGGGCCACGTGTTCAATCATTACCCAGACGGGTTTAGACATTCTAAATTAGGGTTTTAGAACTTTACTAAAAATACTTTAACCAATTAAAACATTATAATTGTACACGTGTCATTATCTTATTGGTGCCTGATAAGGCCTATATCAGGATCATCCGGATGAATATTTTTCTCGGGAAAGAAGGTGCAATAGATGAATAAAATTTGTAAAGAGGGGTGCAACCATTTTATATTCAAGAAAAAATAGTACTAGTAGAAAAATTCAAACTCCGTCCAGATCCAGGTGGAAATAGCGGGGGATGTTGGCAGTTAAATTATATTCGGAAAGGGGACGTGTGGGCACGTTTTCGAAAAACAGGCCATTCTCTCCAATCTCCTCTTTCTCACAAAATACCATCATCACATCTCTGCATAATAATATCTGCGTGTTGTGTGGAAGAGGGCGGTGGCGATCCAGAAACAATGGCGTACCGAAGGAGACAGGGGATGACGCGCTCCGCCACGTTCAAGGATGGCGATCCACCGCCGCCTCCTCCCTCCTCCTCCCTCGCCGCTCAGGCCATCCGTGCCTCCGCCGCTCATTCCAAGGTACATATTCATATTCATATTCATATTCTCAGCAGATCTCCAGTGATCTGATATCTGGCATGATACACAGGCCTCTCCCACCTATGATTACACATCCATGACCAGTTCCAATGAAGCCGGTGGTTTCTGGGGCGTCGTCGCCAGGAAAGCCAAAACCATCCTCGAACTCGAAGAGGACCAATTGCATAATCCAAACCACCATCTCCAGGTACTGCAATCCATTTCCCGGCTCCCTTCTTCTTGTATATTCATTCTCTCTGCCTACGGTCATTTCATTTCAGCACCCCTCCAAGATGGACAATCCCAGGTTTCGCAAAGGCCTCGATGCAATCACCTCCTCTCTGAACCACATCGGTGACACCATTGGCAATGCATTGGAGGTCTGTTCTTCCTTTCAATTACGACTCTATGCCTGTTTCTCTAGGAGCTAACTTTGTTTGGTTTGGGGGTGACTACCATACAACCAGGAAGGCCGCACTGCTGTCGAGAATAGATCTGCAGACATCATTCAAGAAACGCGCAGATTGCAGTCCAGAAGAAGAGGGGATGAACAGAATCAGCAGATGCATGCCACACCAGAGGATCAACTCAAAGCATCTCGCGACGTAAGGTGCCAACTATGTTATGGCCATCAATTCCCTGTCCCTATGCCACGCTTCATCTTCGTATCCTTCAATGGTTCATTCTGAAATGCATTGATTGCATTTATGGTGCAGGTTGCAATGGCCACTGCTGCGAAAGCAAAGCTACTGCTTAGAGAGCTGAAAACAGTTAAAGCGGATCTGGCATTTGCAAAGCAGAGATGCTCTCAGCTGGAGGAAGAGAATAGGATGCTAAGAGAATCCAGGGAAAAAGGAGTCAATCCTGCAGACGATGACATGGTACCTATTGTCCCTCTTTCTATTACATACCCCCAAAGTAGTAGAGTATGATAGCCTGTGGATGTTGCAGATACGGCTGCAGCTAGAGACGCTTCTAGCAGAGAAGGCGAGGTTGGCGCACGAGAATTCAGTATACGCTCGGGAGAATAGGTTCCTGAGGGAGATAGTAGAATATCACCAATTGACGATGCAGGATGTTGTGTACGTGGACGAGGGAATTGAAGAGATCACAGAAGTATATCCCATACCTGCTGTGTCGAGGATGCTCTCAGTCTCCCCGCCATCTCCAGCATCCCCGAGCTCCCCATCTCCCGGAAGCTCGCCCTATACAAGCACCATAGAGTCATCACAACCCCCGACAAGTCCAGATATTACAGCACAAGGTTCAACAAAACATTGAGCCCTTGCTCTTATTCTTTTTGATTTCCAGGGCATCTCAAGGATTCAATTTTGTTTCCAGTTTGACTGTGTTTGTAAAGTAGGAAGGTACAATTCTGATTGATGAAAATCATATGTTAAAAATGAGAGAGTACCTTGAGCGCTGATATCGTAAATGCCGTGGCTCTTCAATCTCTTCTTCCCCGGCGGCGCCACTGCCACTGCCTGTAATGCTGTTTATGTACATACGCATAAAATGTATGGACATTGTAAACATTTCTGTGATTTTTTTTTGGTTTTGAGAAATGTATTTGTTATGGAAAATTGTGTTGGTGTGAACTGTAAAAGTGGTTAGCAGTAGAGTGGGTAACCTTTTTTTTTTATATAATTTTTTAAAAAAACTTGGAATGAGATCATGCGTAAAAAAGTGGTCAACGTATAAAGACCAGACTCTCGACTCCCTCATCTGCAAATCTGCAACAATTCCATGGACGGCGGCGGCCACCATCTTCTGGGTTACGCCATTTATTCATAAAGTGGAACTTCCTCAACGGTAGGGTTCCTTTGGCATCTCTCTCTTTTTCAGTTACCGTTAATATATAACCCCAATCCCCTATTTCTTTCTCAAGCTTCTTGTTTTGTCAGAGCATTTGACAGACTATCAATGAAAATGACAAGGTGGTGGTGGTTAGTCTGCTGCTGCTGCTTGATGATTCCGGCGAGCGGCAGCACGAGAGAGACGGAAGGAGGAGCTTTGGACGCACTCCTCCACAGGTACGCTTCCACAGGTACGAGGAGGACCGGCGTTGTCTACCAGGTTGAGCTTCCGACCATCTCCGACTTGGGTGGGATCAGGGCTTCAGCGTTGAGGCTGAGGAGTGGGAGTCTGAGGAAGAGGGGGTTCAGCACATTCCATGAATTCCGGCTGCCACCTGGCACTCAAGTGCACCCTCCCGTCGAGCGCCTCCTGCTCGTCTATCAGAACCTGGGCAACTCCTCCTCCGCCTACTATCCTCTCCCTCCTAACTACATCTTCTTATCCCCCGTCTTGGGCCTCCTTGCCTATGAGTACCACCACGATGCCGATGCTGCCACCAAGGAGCTGCAACTCGCCGCCTCACTCCACCGCCCCATCTCCATCGCATTCCCAGACAGCATCCGCAAGTCTGTGCCGCATGCCTGGGTTGCAAAATGTGCCTCCCTGGGCCACCCCAGCAAGTTCACCACCTTCTTCTCCAACAACACTTGTGCAGTCTTCCAACAGGGTCACTTTGCTCTTGTGGCTCACTCCCCCGACCCCGACCCACTCGGTGTTGGAGTTGGCAGCAACAGCCATAAGAAGATAACGAGGATCGGGTGGTTGATTCCTGGTGTCGGGGGAGGTGTAGTGCTACTATTCCTGGCATCCATGTTGCTGGTGTGCTTGTTTGTGAGTAAGCGGAGAGAGAGGAGAATGGATAGGATGGAGAGAGCTGCCGAGTGTGGGGAGACGCTGCATATGACCAAGGTCGGAACGACCAAAGCCCCTGCTGCCCCATTCACTCGGACGCTGCCTACCATCGAGTCTGAATACAGCTGATCACACCTTTCCTTGATACATTTTACTGTCTATTTACTTGCTTCAATTACTGTCAAAGTTCATACTCACATTGCACCTACTCTTCAAACACCACTTGCTACTTCATCGCATTCATTCAATCTCTTACTCTATCTAATTCAGTTGCCACTCATCAAGAATATTAAATGTCTGGTTCAGCCATTCATGAGGCTGGGCTTAAAATATGAGAGACAATGAAAACTTACCACAATAAAGATTCGAAAAGGTGAGCCATATAAATCAAATAACCCAAGCTACCCCCTTACATCAATGTCTGATAGCTTACACAAGAAATACGACAATACTGGCAGTTTGAATTGATATATATTTAGAGCATCAAATCCACAACTGTTTTCCTCAAAATGTTGAAAAGCTCTGAAAGAGCAGCACAAAATGGAAAAAGAACAACTAGGAGAAGTTGGTTGCAGATAGCTTCAGCTACAATAACCTTGATCACTTGCTTATTTCTGACAAATCACTAGTGTACCGCCCCCTGCTGCATCACAAATCAATATTACCAATTAAACCTTTCAAGCGACATTCCAACAATATAGCTAGCTGATGCTTAGAGCCTTATGGGGGGAACCAAAGAACATATAATTCTAGTCATCAACATGCGCCTTAGATTCCAATACCACAACATACGATAAACACAAAGAGCAGACTATAGGCCTTAGACGAAGAAATAAAACAAACACATATAAATAGTGATCTAAAACTACCAAAACATCATCCACTACGAACAGGCACACTTTTTCAAAATGCAAGCAAGTGGAAACAGGCATGTATTGCTGTAAATGAAACTGAAAGCACTCTCTTAGTTTGGCGGAACGAACATACAACTGCACTGTAAATGTATGCTAAACTGAAAGATGTAGTCATAACCCATATAGCAGAAGCAAAAATGTAGATGATAGAGACACAGACAGATAAACAGTTCATCCCAGTCAACTAACCATAGCTGGTCTACAAGCACGATCAGTAAGGCAGATTAATCCCTAAATGACATAGATTCTGGTACGGAGAGTGTAGAAACATAAAAGAGAGATGAGTGAGTAGTTACCGATGGTTCAAGTAGAGGAGGTGGAAGGAGCGGAGAGGATCTCCATCATCTTCTTGTCGCGCCTCTCCATCGCAACATCCCACTCGTCGTTACCGATGTGCTTCGGCTGTTCCCCCAAAATCCCCAATTTCAATTTCAATTCAATCAATTTTAAAAAAAAACAGAAAATAGAATGAGTGAATCTGGGAGGGAGAAGAAGAAGAGTACCCGGCCGTGAGCGGCCTTGTGGATGAAGTACTGAGCGTTGCCCATAACGCACAGCATGCCGGCGATGATCCCCAGCGGCAGAAATGCTTCCAATACCATCCAAGCCATCCCTGATTCCGATTTCTCTCTGAGCTTCCCCCTTTCCGTTTTTCTTCTTCCTTTCCTATAACAATCCTAATACATTCAGATAAAAGACTCCTTATTTTAGGAACTGGGCCGCCCACTTCAAAGCTGGGCCAAATAGTCCAACACAACTTCATCTTTTACCTACTACCAGTAAATATTATATTTTACAGGTTATAAAAGGAGATGTGCGAGAAAAAAAATAAAAGGAGACGCAGGAGAAAAAAACAAAGAAGGGAACGGTGGCGGTTGCCGACCAATCGCCGGGAAGAAGGGCGCCGGGTGTAGGTGGTTATTGTGTCGGACATCCACAGGCCACAGCTAAGACTTGGTTGGCAGCGTGCACCTTTCCGCGGGCTCCATGTTCATTTCCTCATGCAAAAACCACGTGGATATTGCAATCCTGTAATTATATAGTGCCCCTCTGGATCCAAATGTGAACCAAAACTCACCTTCCTTGGTGAACTCTGTCTCAACCTTGCGCATATATAATTCCAGTGTTTATATATAAGGTCGTGACTTTGAAATGGTCGAAATTATACAATTGAAGAGTTTAATTGGAACTGTAATTGATTAAAAACAAATTATATAATACTCAACACCGACTTCAGTTCCATTCAATGATACGAATCGATCATGTATAATGGTGGTTCTCTTTTATTCGATGCGTCATAATCCTTAATCACCTTAATCTCCACCAGTTACCCTCAAGAAAATCGCCTTAAATTATAAAATACAATGTCTAAATTATACAATTATACTATATAAGAATGTTACATAAAATTTAAGTACTTTACCGATTGTTTTGCATTTTAAAAACTAAAAAAACCTCGAAACCCTAACCATTGCATAGTAATTTTATCAGTAGTACTATAAACTGTGCGTGATAATCTACATTAATATTGTTGTTCAATCTGACCATGTAGGAACTGTAGCCACGCCGATTTATTTAGTTTTTCAATTAATATTTTGTTCCCGATCGGTCAAGTCTTATTCTATATCTAATTTTATAGGTCTTTCAAAGTATTAGAAGTTTAGGGTACATAGACCCGTGTTCTGAATTTTAGTAATACATTGACACCGAATTTCTTGAAATATTGTAAAATACAATCAAACACACTTACAACTTGGCCTGTAGTTCAGTTACAAGATAATTACAAACTTATCAAACACACTAATCAATTGAGGGATGAGTTTTGGGGTTCAAACATGAACACATAGTAGTACTAGTAGACTAGTAGAAGAAGAAGAGAAGAGAGAAAAGGTAAAACCCTGGGAGTATAAAAGGAAAAGTAAAGGAGGAGAATCCCGTAAGGAGAAAAAGGTTAGAGGAGGAAAAGGTATGTCAGGAGGAGGAGTGTACAATCCCAACTTCTCCCCAGCAAGGCCCGATTTTAGGGATGTCGACAGGTCAGCTGCTTCTCCACTCCCCCTATATCTCCCTCCCTCTATCTCCCTATCCATCTTTCTTAAACTCTGCTATTATGTCTGAATTTGTTGTGTTTGAATCTGTGGTTGCAGCAGCCAGTACTTGACAGAGCTGGTGGCCGAGCACCAAAAGCTGGGGCCTTTTATGCAAGTTCTCCCAATATGCACCCGCCTCTTGAATCAGGGTAACGCTCCATCTCCCTTTTTACTTGTAGATCTGCATTTCTACTTGATCATGAATTGATGAATCTTTGTTTCCCTTCAGAGATTATACGGGTTTCTGGTGTGGTGCCTAATCAAGGTTTCAGTGATCTCGACAACCTACGCCACAGAAGCCCAAGCCCCATGGCTTCCTCCAACCTCATGCCTAATCTTGCTTGGAATCCCCTCCCGCACGAGGTACCTTTTTTGCTTATTTACCTTTCATTTCCTGTCTTTTTAGCTAAAAAACTAGTCTTTTTTGGTTTCCTTGTGCTTATTTGGGCTCCGAGTTTTATTATATCATTGCCCTTACTTACGTGTAACTCAACATTCGGTTCTGACTTTTAAAGAGCTTTCAATTCTGACTAAATCGTGCATTGGATAACTGAAATGTGGAAAGAGAGAGAGAGGGAGAGGGGAAGGATGGTAAAGGTGTAATATAGTTGCTGGGTACTAACTCTTGTTAGGAACTTGAAATTGGATGCTTACAATAGTTGCTATACAGAAATTAGAAATATTATTCGTTGAAGTTTCATTTTTTCTAACTTGGGTCATCTGGACCATTCACAAGCAATCCAGTTTGTTCTCGTTCTCTGGTTGAACAGCGTATCGGGCTGCCAATCAAGTTTTTCCCTTTTAAATTATTCTTACATTTTAACTTTTTGGGAGACGGCCAATAGCTAGAAGAAGTCGACGTGCAGTTAACTGCAGCCAGCCACTTGTAAAAATCACAACTTTTCTTTGTAACAAAGTAATGTACGTGATATTTATCCTGCGGTTGATATCTAAAACAACATTTTAATCATGAAAGTTCGATATAGTTCTAATTTAAACATTGCATAAAAAAGCTACTATTTTTAATTATTTTATCGACATGTGTAATTAGACATCTTGGAAAAAATCGAGTTATGATAAACTTACTCAAAAGCTATACTGACCGGCGTGACCTTGTGGTTGGGAACTCCGAATCAGAAATTGTCTTGCGTGTGAGAGCAAACCTTGAATCATGTTTGGAGGTTCCCATATTGTGTTAGTAAGCTGCATATATGTGTTGGTTGCACTGTGCATCAACATGCCTGGATATGGTCATATTTTTTGTTCTGGAATATTTTCATTATCCCCCTTCTTAAGAAGAGAATACTGGGGTTTTGTTCTGTATAGTACCTTGCAATTTTGTTATTTGTTGGAGTTCGTGTCTGCTTGTTTATGAGGCTATGTTGTGTAATTTTGAGGCCTAGTTGTTAAAACATTTCTTGGCATTGCAGAGATTAGGTGGAACCCCTGGAATGACAATGGACTGGCAAGGTGCTGCTCCAGCAAGTCCTAGTTCATTCACTTTAAAACGGATTTTGCGTCTTGAAATTCCTGTAGACACTTTTCCAAATGTAAGTTTCATGATGTTTCGCGTTTACTTACTGCACCATATTATGGAACCGAGTTTTGAGCTGTTATTTTTCTTTGTCAATGGATGTTCCAGTTCAATTTTGTGGGGAGACTTTTGGGCCCTAGAGGCAATTCATTGAAAAGGGTGGAAGCAACTACAGGCTGCCGGGTATTTATAAGAGGGAAAGGGTCGATAAAAGATCCAGACAAGGTAAACTGGCATTAGCTCCCCGTGGCTATAATTAATATTGATTATGTTACATATATGCTGCTTTTAGGAGTTGAAGCCTGGTGAACTGGTATCAGTGCCCGGTGGCTATAACTAAAATTGATCTGTGTGATATTTGCATTTTGTAGGAAGAGAAGCTGCGTGGTAGACCGGGTTATGAACACCTTAACGAGCCGCTTCATATCCTGATTGAGGCTGACTTACCAGCCAGCGTGGTGGATATTAGACTGCGGCAGGCGCAGGAAATTATAGAGGAGTTACTAAAGCCTGTGGTATTTTTCTTGAACCTTGTCATGGATAAATTCTTTCAAACTATACACTCCCTCAGCCTTCAAATCATTGTACTGATTCTGGTTAATTTTGCTGTACCTTGAACATGCTTGCTAGTGTAACTGTGTGAGTTTTACAGTTGATAAATCTTTTGGGAGAGCAAGCGTTATTTATGATGAAATGTAACCGTTTGAATATATGATGCTGATTTAGGAATATGAGTTTGGTTGAGCTATTTGTAAATGAAGAATGTGGTGCTTTTGCTGGCGTTTTATTTGGACTAAAAGAAGTCTTCTTGGTAGTGATTAATCTTGTGTATGTATGGGTTTTTGTTTTTGGATCAGGATGAGTCTCAGGACTTCATAAAGAGGCAGCAGCTTCGCGAGCTGGCGTTGCTAAACTCAAACTTTAGAGAAGAGAGTCCCGGGCCAAGTGGAAGCGTGTCACCTTTCAATACGAGTGGGATGAAACGTCCTAAAACAGGGCGCTGAATTGAAGGATAAAGTATGTGTTTGTGATATGCAAAGTGAAGGGTGAATATATAGAAATGATGGTAAAACTCTTTGCTTCCCTTTGTACCATAGAGGCATAGGTGGTGGGTTAAGTGGGGAAAGAGGGGCTGACGGAAGAAAGCGTGTATTTTGATTAAGTTGTTATGACCTTTATTTTACATGAAGAAGCAGGTACAGGACGGATGGTTGGGTGGTGATGATGCGAGTTTGTTGTAAGTTTTGTTTTCAAGTTTGGGATCTGGATTCATTGGATTTATTCTTGTGTTAATACTTACTTAGTTAAAAAGAGGGAGTATTGGTGTTTTTCGTATTATATGGTCATATGTATGCGTGTTTTGGCTGTACCGGTGTCTAATCTAACAAGCCGGCCGGCAGGGGAATTAACTATTACTGATCATAATACTAGGAGGCTTCTCTGTTTAGTCCATACCTTAAGATAAGGCAAGTTTGGAGGGCATCTCCGATGGCCTATATATAATATACTCGTATTCGGAAATATCTGTAAGGAGTATTTGTTTTTAGCAGTTTGGTGAAAGAGATGCGTATTCAGGGTAGGTGGTCCCAGAATTTCAAATCCTTGGATTGACCGACACCTGGCTGTCCCGATCAAAATACACACAAACATCTGCCCAACATTGACACCATAATCAATTTGGTAATTTCACCAAACCTATACTAGTACATTCATGCAAAAACTTAAAAACAAAATAATATTTGTCCTCAATCCCAGACTAAAATGCTATTTACTCTAAAATTTTGACAATATATTTGAACAAACAAAATAACATTGATACTATCACATGTAACATCATCTTATTTCTTTGTATAAGATGTTTACGGTCAAATGTATATAAATACTACCATTTCCAATATGTTGTAAAATATCGTTTTCAGCCAAACAACTCAAAATATTTTGCCGAACGAGGCCATACTAAATAAAGAAACTGTACAAATTAAGATGAGACAATCAAATAAAGAAAGTATATAGTTTAATCTGAAAGAGAATAGTATTTATTAGTACAGTATTGGTAATAGGATAATAATAGGATGTTTAATTACCATTGATTGTCATGAATTCCCAAAATCTTGAACGCATTCTTCCAAAAATACATGTTATCATCATAAAGAATCAAATATAATTCTTATCTTTATCTAGTTTGTAAATAAAATGTACCTATAATATCTTTATCTTTATGTTGCGTATCAATATTATTTGATTGTAATCCGAATAGAGAAATGGGATATTAAAAAAGGTATATAAAAGTAGGTGGGTGTGGGTGAGGGGGGTTTAGGGTTTTTAAACTGCGAGCACATCACAGAACTGTGCTCTTGTCCACATTCATTCCCTTTTGGGTCTACCTGTACACCTTTCTGCACACGCACTACCGGAAAACTAGATTCCACCACCGTCTGCAATGGCGGCTCAGCTCCGATTCTGCCCTGCTATTTCCCCTGATTCAATCTCCCCCCGCCAAATCCTTCCTCCTCTGCCCCTCCCCAAGATTCCATCAACAACCACCGCTTCATCTTCCATTCTCTCACAGTCCTCCTCCTCGTTGCAGTCTTTCTATCCAATCTCCGCCCGCACCTTCCATCACCGTCACATTCAAGCAGCCGGCGGTGGCGACGGAGGAAGCACCGGCTACACGGGCGGAGGTGGCTCCGGCGGCGATGGAGGTGCCAGCGATGCCGATTCGGGTGGATTCGGCCCAGTTGGAGCGTTTCTCAACGGGTGGAGATCAAGGGTCGCCGCGGATCCGCAGTTCCCGTTTAAGGTTCTGATGGAGGAGCTTGTCGGAGTCACCGCCTGCGTCCTCGGCGACATGGCCACCCGCCCAAACTTTGGTCTGAACGAGCTCGATTTCGTCTTCTCCACCCTTGTGGTCGGATCCATCCTCAACTTCGTCCTCATGTACCTCCTCGCTCCCACTGCCGCAGCTACTTCCGCCGGCCTGCCCTCCATCTTCGCCGGATGCCCCACCAGCCATATGTTCGAGCCGGGAACCTACGGCCTCGCCAGCCGCCTCGGAACTCTAGTGTACAAAGGCACACTCTTTGCCGGAGTCGGTTTTGCTGCCGGCCTTGTTGGCACCGCCATTTCCAACGGATTACTTGCGATGAGGAAGAAGATGGATCCTGATTTCGAGACTCCCAACAAGGCACCGCCTACGCTGCTCAACGCCTCGACGTGGGCGGCTCACATGGGGATCAGCAGCAACCTGAGGTATCAGACACTGAATGGAGTTGAGTACTTGCTGGGAAAGGGCCTTCCTCCTTTGGTGTTCAAGTCCTCTGTCATTGTCTTGAGATGTCTCAATAATGTCTTGGGAGGAATGTCTTTCGTTATGCTTGCTAGGCTCACTGGATCCCAGTCTTCCGGCAAACAATCAGTCGAAGCTGCTGCTGTGGATGACAAGAACACTACTTTCGTCGTCCATGCTCAACTACCCGAGCCTGAATCTCAATCTGCTGCTTCTTCTTCCAAGTAATACAGCAGTTTTTTTTTCATTTCGTTTGAATCCCCCTGCATTGCATTTCCTTAATGATGTAGCCTCATGCCCTGACTGAGTGGCGTGTATGTGTCTAGTACTATGTTTGTTCTAGCCTAGTATCCATGCTTTATGATTCGACATCATTACTGTGTTGGTTGATAATAATGGGAGAGTTGTATTTTCTTGGCCATCAAAATGAATTCCTTTATGATCTACTGTTTTGTTTTTTTAAAAAAGATATCCTGTTATAAAAAATGACTGAAATGAGTGTGCTGTATAAATGGTTAAGATGTGATCTCTAATGTATGTACATAAACTGAGTTGGTTTTACATACAAAAAGGAAAGTTGGTTGTTGTAGTGTTAGCGTGGCACGACAGTGTAACTGATTCCGCTGGCTATATCAGCCCCTCCGCCTGAAGGGATTGAAGAAGATGATGATGCATGGGGATAGGGATAAGGATAGTCGCCTCTCTCCCTGCTGCTACTAGTCAACACCTCTGAACTGAAATACTTGGATCTGGATTCCGACGTGGTTTCAGGCATCATACTTAGAATGTTTTCCAGTTCTCTTACCACATCCAGAATGGAAGGCCTGCCTTCTGGTTTGTCGCGGCAGCACTTGAGTCCCAGTGCCATGAACTTCTCCACACATTCTGACGGGTATGACCCCATTCTGCTGTCTATGATGGAGAACATGGTGCCCGAGTGATGAGCTAAATTCACCTCACGCACTATGTTCTTCCCATGCATTATCGGCTGCTTTCCTGTCAGAATCTCCAAGAACACCACTCCTAGGCTGTAGATGTCACTTTTATCTGTCAGCTGCCGAGTCAGCAAGTATTCTGGATCCAGGTACCCCTGCAACACAGCAACTTTCGGTAAATATTCTCAGATGTTTGGATGCTCTGATGAATCTAGTAAATACTCACCGGTGTTCCCTTGACGATTGTTGACACATGCTCGGGCAAGTTCCCCTCACCATCCATAACGGGTGCAAGCCTTGAAAGTCCAAAGTCAGCAACTTTAGCAGTGAGCTTTGAGTCAAGAAGAATGTTGCTGGCTTTTATATCTCTGTGGAAGATGGGTGGCTCTGCTTCTGTGTGTAGGTATAGTATGCCCTTGGCCGCCCCAAAAGCTATCCGCAATCTTGCTCCAAAGTTCAATGTCTCCCCAGATTTCGCTACACAATTCAAAGATTCATTTAAACTCTCGCGACTCCCTTTAACTTCACACATTTCATATGACTATTTAGACAAACCAATTACCAGAAAGCCAGTCTCTTAACGTTCCATTTGGCATGTAGTCGTAAACAAGCATCTGTATTTTTTAAGTTTAAGACACAAAAAATTAGCTTTCCTTGCAGAGGAGGCTATTCAAACAAGTTTGAGTCATCATTTATGTGAATCTATACCTGCTCATCTTCTTCATCACAATATCCCACAAGCGAAACGAGGTTTCTGTGATGCAACCTTGATAACAGTTCAATCTCTGTTAAGAATTCTTTCTGACCCTGCAAAGATCCTTCTCTTGCGCGCTTAATGGCCACAGTGGTCTTATCTGCTAAAGTGCCTTTATAAACGGTCCCATAACCTCCTTGCCCAACTTGAGCCGATTCGCAGAAATTATCTGTTGCTGATGCCAGTTCTTCAAAATCAAAACTTTTTACATCTTCTATGTTCACCAAAAGCTTCGCAGACGCTGAAAATAAAAACCAGCCAAATGCTTAAAACCTAAAGTAGTAGCAAGAAGAAGTAGTCATCAATCACAGAACTTACACAGGCGTTTCCTTGAATGCAAACGCCGGTTTCTAGCTTGTCTTTTTGTTATCAAAAATGTTAAAGCCACTGACACTACTGCTGCAATAACAGCTGCAGAGAGTATAACCGCAACTAAAATGCCCTTGTTCAAGCCTTTTCTTGATACTCGAGAATTCACTACAAGAACAAGGAAAGCAAAACCTATGATTATTTCAATCCATGATTAAACAAAAAATGCAGACAATTTCGCTGAAATGCTTACCATCTGAATAAGGTCCTATCAGTGTGAAGTTGAGAAGTTCATAAGGTCCAAACAGCTCACTTCCAGGGAAGTGCCAAGCTGTAAATACGCCTTGGATTCGGAGGATCTCACTTGTGTTGAAAGTGCCTGTGCGATCATCATTAGGCACAGGGAACAACTTTAAGTACATCCTCAGACGAGGTCCCTTTTCCCATGAGTAAGAGTCGATGTAGACTTGATAGAGACTAAGATTGAGAGAAATGGCTAGATATGACTGAAATGGAGCCTCGTATGGAGGGAAATAAGAGAAGCTCGGACTCTTAAGCCTGTAGCCGATTCTAAGTGGAGATGCACAAAAGCACGGGAAGGGTGAATCTGGGACATATTCATAGTTGTTTCCTGTAGGACATGCTTGTATAGGACAAATGTTGGTTGAACTTGTTGCATGACTAAAAGTGTCATCTCTTTCATCTTCAGGTTCTGGTCCTGGATCACAGAACTTGCTGATGTTTCTTACGTTTGCAAATTCGCACACAGGATTGCCCTGTAACCTGGAGAACAGCTGCTCAAGGATAAGTGCATAGAAGAAGGAAAAAATATGACCAGCTCTGTGATCAAGTACATTATGAATCTGCAAAATTGCTCGACAGTTAGAGAGCATCATACCTGAGTGTGACATTTGTGGGTGGATCAAGAACTCCTACGATATTCGCTAGAGAATTTTGCGCTAGATCACTGGACATTCAAAAATCATAGGGGGAATATTAGAATGATATCAAAGCGATTTTATTCTGTTGAAATTTAAAATAAAAGTTTCAGGTTAAAAAAGAAGTGATCTACATTAAAAGTCTTTCAGAAGAGGTGAAGGATTTGTTTTGCCAGATACCATCAGAAACCGAACCGGTGAGCAGGTTATTCTCAAGGGACCTGCAGTAACCAAACCATTAGGTCTGCATCCTGAATATTTCTGATGAAAACAATACAAGAAACAAGTAGTTATAGACACTCACAGTGTCTGAAGATGAGGGAGATTTGAAAAACTTGGAGGAATGGATCCATTCAGTTGATTATCTGACAGAATACTGCATCATAACATGCCCTTAGCAATATCCATATAAGAAGCAGACGAAATGATATGATAGATAAACTTTGAAATTCAACTAAGCTGAGACACATACATAGTAGTCAAACTAGCAGAGAGGTTATTCACTGGAATGGTTCCAGAGAGATGATTCCCGCTGAGGTCTCTGCACATGTAAAAAGCCATGATATAACTAAAATTCGACAACTACTCCGCAGTACAGGATGATAAACCTGTAGAGGAAAGTAGTAATCAATGCAGAGCAAGAATATCTGAACGTACAGGTAGCCAAGACTTGGTATCCTGCTTAGGTCAGGGACGGGTCCTTTTAGATTGCAATTTCTGAAACTCCTGCAATGGAAGACATTAAACTTTGGTTCAAATTTCATTATAGCATGTCAGGCTTCGTGTTCTACCTTCTGCACACTGTAGCAGGAGTATGTGATGAAGTAAAAAGGCTAAAACTGGAGGGGCCTGTAAACAAAAAACTTACAATTTTACTAAACTTGAAAGATTCGCATAGGAAGCAGGAATTTCAGTACCACTGAAATTGTTGTTGTCGAATTGACTGCACAATCAAAACAGAATATCAATAAAAGCACAGTTGGCACACGAGAGCATTGGATGATCATTTTCAAGGGGAAATCAGAATGAGACAATAGATGAAATGAAACTCACAGTATTGCTAGTGCAGGAAGAATCGAAAACTCTGAAGGAATATTCCCAGATAAGTTGTTATTGTCCAATAGCCTGATAGGGAATGAACAGGGAATTTCAGTGTATGAATTGACCTGTATGAGATAGAAAAGCGGGAAGAAGGACTCACAAGTGCATAACCGTGGACAAGTTAGAAAGCTCCGAAGGAATTTGACCACTGAGGGAGTTATTGTTGAAGTGACTGTAGATATCAGTGAAGCAGAAAAAACATGAGCGTATAGAACCGAAAAACCTTTAAACTCTTTAGCTTACTTTGTGTAGGAAGCCTTACATATGTTGAATTCTGTTCAGGTTGGAAAAAGACTTGGGTATAGGTCCGGAAAACTGGTTTTCATCAATCTGAAACCTATTCAGATTTGGCAGATAACCAAGCTCAGAAGGCAAAGAACCCGACAGTTTGTTTCCATTCAAGAGCCTGTTCAGACAAAAAATGATATCATCTGTGTGCTAATGGAGAAGATAGAGGAAGAGGTAAAGAGACATACAGAAGTATAAGTGATGTGATATTCCCAATCTCCTTAGGTATAGTTCCAGTGAGTCCATTCCACATGAAATCTCTAGACATAATAAAGCAGGAGAATTAGAAGATTGCAGCAAAAGAATTGAATTGAATTGAATGGCGCATGACAATATGACATACAGTATTTGAAGGTGAGATAGTTGGCCAAGCTCCGGGGCTAGATTTCCAGATAGATACTTGTTCATCAGCAGCCTGCAATATGCATTTCACATTGATTATTAACTAGCAGCTAGCAAAATATGAAGAGGAAAGAGGAGCATCATCTTACAGCTCCCTGACATGGAAGTAGGAATCAGGTGCAGGCTCAGGAAAGCATATAACTCCAGTCCAGTTGGTTAAGCATGGATCCCCTCCATTGTTCCATCCCCTGAGCAGCTTCCGGTCGTCGATTAGGCGGCTGCCCACCGCTTGCAGAGCTAACACTGTACACAGAGTTACAGAAAAGTCAAAGAAGAAATACACAAACAGAAACAGCAGAGGATGTGAGTCTGCTCACTGTACCTTCAGAAGGATGAGTTAGCTGCGCAGCAACCGCAGCTGGACCGAAGCCGAAGAAGAAGCACAGCAAACAGCAGAGAGCAGAGATAGCCATATCATCAAAGACTTGGAATTAATGTCGGAGAAGAAGGCATCGTACGTTATGATATGATGCGAAGACTTGTCGGAAAGTGATCTGAACAAAACAGTATTAAATGCTCCAATCTGGGCTGCTCGCCTGTCCTTTATTCCTTTATTTCTGTCACATCAACCAATCTCACCTTATCATTTAAATACTATCCTTTCCCCGGTTTTCTTCTCGTCTCTTTCCCTAAATATATAAAGTCTCTGTACTCAAACATATCACTACCGCACGCTTTTGACTTTATCATTTCCCATTTCCAGTATGCACCATACCCCTAACCAGCTACCAACAACATTCTCCTTTAATGCTTGGATGATCAGTAAACTATCTTCTCGTTAATATTTGAGCGGAAGTACACTATCAAACAGTGATTTTAAAGATTTACTTGAGCGACTTTCTGATGTATAGATAGTCAAACACTCTAAAGACTAGAGTGTATAACAAAAATTACACTCCAAAGATTTTGTTGTGTATTAGAGTCAAACACTCCAACGATTTTGGGTTCATATATGCATACATGTTCCTGTAAAACAGCCTACGCTACAACAAACACGACTATCATCAAGCATGAGAATTGCTGCATTTTCAATTGCTGGCAATGGCAACGGCTTCACACGGGTGTAGCTAATACCTGGGGTACCAGAACATCCCTTTTATACCTTCTGGATCCGGCTGGAAACCCAAGTTTTTGTAGAACTCTACCACTGTCAACATAAAATGCATATCATTATTCAAACACCCTCGATACTAGTACTAATTCACTTTCGATAATACAGTTCTATGCAAATAGTGTTATACCTTTACTATCAGCAAATAGCGTTATATTCCCAATGTCCCTCTGTAGAAGAGTCCGTATCACCTTTTCAATCAGAGCTTTCCCAAGTCCTTGACCCTGTTCCACCACACTCAGCAATCAGCATACTCAAACCCTAGAATATGCACACAATTTTAAGAAAGCAATAGCCTTTTATGACAACATATCCTAGATGATAAACAGTTAGGAACCTGCATCCAACCACATTTTCCATCAACCACTAACTGTATCATACCTGATACGCAGGATCAACGAGAACATCCCATATTGTTGCATTGAAAGCATGATCTGATGTAGCTCTGGCCATTCCTATCAGTTTCTTTTCAAAAGTCCCTTCTGCCAAGTCACTTCCCCAAGTACAACAAGATGTTCATCACACTATATTTATGATTTATGGAGAAAAGTAAGTCTGTGTGTGTGTGGCTTGCATGCATTTATTTTTAAAAAAATAAATCTTGGCCAAGAAGATAGCTCAATGCAATCAACAAATTGTTTCCATCTACATACCTTCGCCAGCTTTTTTCCTTGTCGAATGCAATGCTGCAACAATGTAGCTGTTTTTCAAGGCAGCGGCTAGCTTTGAAAGAGGCCTCCTTGGCCAACCAACCTGCCAATAAATACAAGTTCAGGAAATTAAGATGAACTTTTTTCTCACCAGAATCTGAAGAAATTAATACAAGAAATCCAAACACCCAATCGTGCTTTTAATGATATCCAGTCAAAGTAAAACGGCAACCCATGTCAGAAGCAATTTATATTAAGCAAATATTCTAAGTTCATCACACTGCAGCAGCTTACACAGTATGAGTTAAAGCATGAATGCAATTGAAAAGGCATTGCGCTAGCATTCACGGCACCATTGGAGCACTTACGAGGAATTATATTTTTCTAAAAATCAGTAAATGATGTTAAAATCTATAGTGTTGAATACAAATACAGTAAGCTACCTTGTCGCAGAGAGCTTGCAGATCATACACATCAACATCTCCACCCGAAGAAAAAATGATTTGTTCAACAGCTCCATCAGGTAAAGTATTTTCCACAAGAACAAACTCCTCAGGCACCAACTCTTCGTCTTCTAGGGTAGTCTCCGGTAAATCAACAACCTTCATTGTGTTGTTGTTGGTAAACCTGTAAGGAAAAAAGCAAAATAGACATACAAGTTCATTTCTAACTGAAAAGAGGTGTCTTTATATTAGACCATCTGTTTAAAAGCTTCATTATGATGAAGCATGTATAATTACCCGGATCTGATTGTTTCCCAAAAGCCGGCGTTGAGAGGAGGAACCATGGATTTCCTGTTACCTGTTCAGATGAAGAGAGTATCATAAAGCAGTGAAAAGTGGAAACTGGTTCATGCTAGTGTGATATTACTATGTGAAGAAAAAAGCTACAGTCTTTGAGTGCAAAAATAAAGATGCAGTCTTTAATACTCAGTGAACAATACAATCCCAATTAGTTGCCCTTAAAAACAAATTATAGTGCACCATTTTGACCAAATGAAACACAGTGATATTATTTCGGTACCAATAGAAACAAACAAGCAAGCAATTGAAGCTCTCATTTGCAGAAATGAAGATGTCATGGAATATTATTACCTGATGTAAAGGCGTGATTTTTCTGCCATGCTTTGCTGAGGCAGGCATGAGAAAAACAAACTACAACTGGATTTCTGCACACAAAATTGAATGGATAAAAACAAGTCAAACTCAAACTAAAATGAAGAGTTAGCAAGATAGAGGAGGCTTACAAGGATGCGGAGACGGAAGTCGGCGGTGGGGAAAGCGAAGGTAAGTTGGCCGACAACTTCATAACTCCTCCGAGGAACACAAATCCACCAATCCTCTCTGTTGGGATGTGACTGCAAGACGGGAGAGAGAGCTGAGTGAACGAGGTGGAGAGTGTGGGGGAAATTATAAATCAGAAGACAAGTCCAGGCCCATATATCATTTTCAATGGGCTGAGTGATCGGATAATATGCCACCAAAATGGGATTCATCTCCTGACGGGCTAATGAAGTCCAGGCCCATATATCATGCCACCTTAATGGGCTGAGTGATCGGATATCATGCCACCAAAATGAGCTTCATCTCCTGACGGGCTAATGAAGTCCAGGCCCATATTTCATGCCACCACAATGGGCTTCATCTCCTGATGGGCTACTGAAGTGGAATCTTCAGCCCGGGCCAAAGATGAGGTGGTACTCACGTGACTCACATGCTTGTCCAAGTAAAGGCTGGTCTACTAGTACTACTTGTGACTTGTGTAATGTCAAGTCACTCTACTTTTTATAATATTTAAATAGTGAATGAATTAGCCATTGTTAAAATTGAAAATTCTATCACTAAATATTAAGCTTAGAATTGGCGCCAAAATGACACTTCTATTTATAGGCATGAAAGTTACCAAATTTCTAAACTCATCATTTTTGAGTTATACATACAGATAAAAGAATTGACATTTCATAATTTTACAATTTTTCATTTTACAAATTTTTAAATAATGATGAGCATTTCATTATAACAGAACTGAAATATGAGAGGTGCAAGTTCCTTTTATATGAGATTTACGAAGAAAATGAAGAATAAAATAATAGAGATATGACATTTTCAGATACATCGAAATTTATTTTTATAAGATCAGATACTTCAGAAGTTAAATGTAGAAATGGTAAGGTCATGCATCATGAAAAGATAAAGTATGGAGTGAATTAAGAGCAGTTTTAATGAGGAGAAGGATTAGTCCTCCAATTACGTAATTACTTGATGATTAATGGATTATTATCCGATCTAGTTTCCATATTTCTGGAAGTTACAGGCGGTAGTTAGTGGATATAATAAGAAATGGAAGCTGTTAAGTAAGAAGAAGAATAAAGAAAGGCGTCAGCGTCGAAGTCGAGCGAGTGAGATATGAAACAAAAAGACAGAGAGAGAGAGAAAGCATCGCATCCTTCATACTCCATCTCCAATCCCCATCCATCCATGTGATTCCAATTATTATTCAGTTTATTTTTTATTCTTTTGAATCTCCAATCTGCAATCTTCAATCTGTGCCATACTCTTCCTGTTCAAGTGTCTGCAAGATGCTGCAGTGGATTAGTTGAG
Organism: Sherardia arvensis; assembly: GCA_948330725.1. Taxonomy (NCBI): domain Eukaryota; kingdom Viridiplantae; phylum Streptophyta; class Magnoliopsida; order Gentianales; family Rubiaceae; genus Sherardia; species Sherardia arvensis. The sequence continues at coordinate 26,393,780 of OX415245.1, read as the reverse complement.
GATGATGATGATGATGATGGCAATGTCAATGTCAGTGTGTCAGCGTCAGTGATCACAAAACATTCAACATGTGCTGCTCTCCATTAATTCCCCAGATTTCAATTCTACGCCAACTTAACAACTAACTTGCATTGTGATCACACATTCCTCCGATTCAGTTGCCGCCACCATGAATCGGACCTCCAGAGATTCCGGCGTCGGCATTAGGAACGGCGGCCTCTCCACCCACCGCCGCGGCCACAGCAACGGCGGAGCCCCGCTCACCGACGACAACTCACACCTGGATCTTTTCTCCAGGACTCGCCGGAGCCTCTCCGTCGCCCCCGACGACAACTCCGACGGTAATACTATCATTATCATTTCCCTTTCTGGTTGGATTGGATTGGATTGGAGATCTTATTGTTACCGATTGTCTGCAGCTTCGCTTTCAATGAAGCTGGGGAGACTGTCGACGAAGCCCCCCAAAAGCGTACTGGACGATCTCCTCACATCTACTGACGGAGGAAAGCACGACTACGATTGGTAATTCCCTTTCACCAGATCTCCCCTTTATCATTTCCACATCAAACTTATCTCTGTATTGCTGTTGAATGTGCCTGCTTTTATGGATTCGGCCTATGGAAAAACTTGTCACTCTCTAGATTAGCCAATTAGGGGAACTGGATTGTATTCGATTCTCAAATCATTTGATGTAATGTAGGCTCCTTACTCCTCCTGGAACTCCTATGTTTCCGACCTCTGATGCAAATGCAAATCACGCAAGCGAACAGCCTCCAACTCTGTCAGCTACTACCACTAGAAGCAGCGCATTGGCCAGATCAATATCTTCATCTACTGCAACCAAGGCCTCAAGGGTAATCTTTCTGGTCTCCCATTGGTATAGTAGTGAATTGCTATAACTGCAATGCAGCCTGATGGTTAGCTTTTATGTGACAATTTTCAATGCTAAATGATAAGCAACTTAGAACTCAACCTACATTCCTAGTGATCATCTACTCTATTTGATTACTGAAGATATAGACAGCTCTTTTTATGTTTCAGCTTTCAGTTTCACAGTCATCAGAGACCAATAACCGGCCTAGACCAGCAAGGAGTAGCTCTGTGACTCGGCCATCTGTATCAACCTCCCAATATAGCTCATACTCCAACAAATCCACCAATCTTCTTAACACAAGCTCAGCTTCCGTTTCATCTTATATTAGACCATCAACACCTACCCGCTCTTCATCAATTGCAAGGCCTTCAACCCCATCTTCCAGGCCAGTATCGTCAAGATCTTCTACTCCTTCGAGAGGCCGGCCATCTCCCAGTGCTGCATCTTCAGAGAAGGTGAGGCCGTCTCAGAATTCCAGACCTTCCACTCCAACATCTAGGCCACAAGTATCTGCAACCCCAAACGCATTTGCTCCCCGTTCTGCTTCTCGGCCATCAACTCCTACACGTCGAAATTCAGCACCGCCAGTATCTGGACCCTCAAACTCAGTTGGAAGACCTCTCCAGAATGGACGTGCTGCATCTTCCACATCCCGCCCAAGCTCCCCAAGTCCACGACCTTCAGCTTCTACTTCCCGCCCAAGCTCTCCAAGTCCACGCGTGCGCCCTGCTCCACAACCAATAGTTCTCCCAGATTTTTCACTTGAAACACCACCAAATCTTCGAACAACTTTGCCAGATAGGCCACTCTCTGCTGGCAGGTCTAGGCCAGCAGCTCCTGCTAGCCTGAAAGGGCATGTAGAGAATCAAAGTGCTCCGGTTTCACAGAGGCGACAGTCATCACCCATTGTTACTAGAGGTAGAGTTGCAGAGCCTCCAACAAGGAACAGATTGACAGTCAATGGGCAGGCAAGCCTGAACCAGGATTCTTACAGAGGTTCACACGGAGCTGAGTTGTCATCGAGGAAACCTCTAAAGACATCTACAGATAGCGCGGGGTTTGGGCGGAATATCTCAAAGAAATCTCTGGATATGGCAATTAGACACATGGTAAGCATGTTATTTTTGATCAGATGACATTGTGAAGTGTGCTCTTTGTGTTCTCTTGCTCTCTATCAATCATTTCGTCCTCTCATTTTAATTTCTTGACCTCTTTTCTAAATTGTTACAGTACAACCATGATAGATCTCGTTTGACTTGCTACATGTAACATGTTCCTTGCCATTTGGACCATATTTTCGGTCAACATCTTTAATTTGGTTAGTTTGTTTAATCCTGATCCCATTAATGGTTGATGAGTGAGATGAGTAGTACGAATATTTCTGTATAAAGGTTTGATTTTTGCAAATCCCATCCTAGTGTTGGCGTAAAGAATTGTCTGAGGGAGTATAGTGTACTTATTTTGATGACGCCTGTATGTTTTCTATTGTTTCTGTAGGACATAAGAAATGGCAGCAATGGAGTTCGGTCTCTTTCAGGTTCGACCCTGTTCCCTCAGAGCATACGATCTAGCAATGGCAAAGGTCAACCCCAACACAATCCCTCTCTAAATGGCGGAGAAGCTGCTGCATATAATGGAGACCATAATGGCGAGAATGGGAATTTGACGAGCAGGTATGTGAGTGGAAATGAAGAGGAGGTGAAGCCACCCCAGGACAGCGCAAAGCTCACAATGGGCGACATATATGAAAGTTCGCGATACGATACATTCCTGCGTAAGGAGGATCTGAAGAATACGAATTGGCTGCACAGCCTGGATGATATATCAGACCAAGGATCAATCTTTGACAATGGGTTTGAACCTCTACCGGAACCCTTTGATCCCTTATAGCCTACAGTGTATACTCCGTGCAATGATCATTCTTTGTCTGGATCAAAAAATATATATTCTTGGTTTCAATGCAATATTATTTGTGCATTGGTTGAGTAATATATAGAGGCTAGTGGAAGGAATGAAAAGGAGGACTTTGTTTTTGGTTACTAATATTGGAGAGAGTTGAGTTGCTTGCATTTGAACTTTGTTTTTAATCTGATGAAATACATACATTCAAGGAAGAAGGAGCGGCAGATGAGGTTGGCATGAAACAAGAACATTTGCTGGGAATGGTTTCTGAGTCTCAACATACCCAACCAACTTCCACAAGAATCACAACCATCCTATTCCTATTATTATTATCCTAGATTTATAGTCAATTTTCCACTCTTAATAGGCTTTGGATGAAAGAAGCATTCCCTAGTCAACAACCACCCTCCATTGTTACCATCGCTACATACTCCATCTTCATTAAGTAGCAGTACCATTTCTGTAATGCTACTCAGAAATGGCCTCCTCCTTATTCATCGCCTTTCTTCTCATGCTCCCGATGCTGCTGTCTTCTGCTGCCGCTGACTTAAGCTCAGACAGGCAAGCACTGCTCGACTTCTCCGCTTCAGTCCCACACTCTCTCTCCAAAAAACTCAGCTGGAACACCAACTCATCCGTCTGCACAGCCTGGTCTGGAGTCACCTGCTCCAACGCTACAAAGCGGCGAGTCATCGAGCTCCGCCTTCCTGGCTCTGCATTCTACGGCTCCATTCCACGCAACACTCTAGGCAGACTAGACGCCCTCTCTTCCCTCAGCCTCAGGTCCAACGCCCTCTCCGGCACCCTTCCTCCCGACATCCTCTCCCTCCCTTCCATCCGCAAAATCTACCTGCAACAGAATAACCTCTCAGGCGACATCCCTTCCAACCTCTCTCAGCACCTCACCTTCCTCGACCTCTCCTTCAACTCCTTCACAGGGAGCATCCCCAGCTCCATTCTAAACCTCAATCAGCTCTCTACACTGAACCTCAACAACAACTCCCTCACGGGCCCCATACCAGACCTCAACTCTCTATCCAGCCTCCAGCAGTTAAACCTCAGCAACAACAATTTCAACGGCTCCATCCCGACCTCTCTCCAGCACTTCCCTGCCTCCTCCTTCCTGGGAAACTCCCTACTATGTGGAAGGCCTCTTCAGCCATGCCCTTCCCCCATCTCACCCTCTCCATCTCCATCTCCTTCTCCAGCTCCTGCACCCGTCCCTGCTCGTTCTCCACCCCCTCATTCTCCAAAACCTAGACCAACTTCACAGCCACCCACGGCCTCTGCGCGTAAGGGAAGCTCCAAATCAAAGCTAGCCCCAGGCTCCACTGCAGGCATTGTTGTTGCATCTTCTATAGCGTTGGCTCTACTGTTCCTACTCTACTGGATCTTACGGCGCAGCAAGAAACGAAGAGCGGCAAGGATTTTGAGAGCAAGTGGTTATGGTGACAAGGGTAGGGAGCAGTATGGGAAGGAGAATGACAAACTGGTTTTCTTGCAAGGAGGGGACACTTATGATTTCGATCATCTACTGACAGCCACGGCTGAGGTCCTGGGAAAGGGTACGTACGGGACAACCTACAAGGCTACACTACAGGCAGGAACCACGCTGGCTATCAAGAGACTCAAGCAAGCAGTGGTCAGCAAAATGGTGTTCGAACAGCACATGCAGAATGTCGGGAAGGTTAATGCACACCCAAACATCATTCCCCTCCGTGCATACTACCATTCCAGGAACGAACACCTACTTGTCTATGAATACCTACCCTACGGAAATTTAGCAACATTACTACATGGTAATACAGCTAATAACACTCATGACGCTTATTCCAGTTTAAATTACTTACCTCTTTCTTTTGTTGAAACCAGGAAACAGGCCTGGAGTTGGAAGGACTCTGGAATGGAGATCGAGGCTGAAGATCTGTCTTGGAGCTGCAGAGGGTATCAGACACATACATTCTCAATCTGGAGGGAGGCTGATTCATGGAAATATCAAGTCTTCCAATGTCCTTCTTACCCGAGACCTCAGCGGATGCATGTCAGATTTTGGTATAACTCCCCTTGTGGGTTTAGTCACCACAGCCTCCAGAAAAGCTGGATACCAGGCTCCGGAAGTAATGGAGCTGGGGAAATACACTCAGAGATCAGATGTGTACAGCTTTGGCATCGTCCTACTTGAAGTGCTCACAGGGAAAGCACCACTTGAGGAGGTGGTGGATCTTCCTAGGTGGGCGCAATCTGTTGCCACGCAACAATGGAGGGCCGAGGTGTTTGACTCTAAGCTGATCAGGGACCAAAATACAGAAGAAGAAATGGTAAAGATGCTGGAACTAGCCTTAGCCTGTGTCTCCAGGCTGCCGGAAATGAGGCTAAACATGGACCAAGCCGTCAAATCCATCCGACAAATACTGCACTACCCTGACGAATCTGAGAATCTATTAGAACTATAACCCTACAAGCCTGTAATACATTACTACTCAAACCAATGTATCTGAGCTACTCTCAAGTGTATGCAAAGTGCATCATTTCAAGCCATGAAATTAAAAATGATAGAGGAAATGCAACTTGCAAATATTAGAATTGCATCTCTATTCCCTGTTTTTCAATATCAGAAAATGGTATACATTGTACCTAAAAGTAAGCCTACATACATCCTCCACTACAGTTTACTGGTATTGTTAACAAAATAAGATGGTCATAAGTTCTAATCATGCTGCCTGTCTAGTAGAATCCCCCTGTTTTCCCCCTAACTACCAAAGAATGTCCCAACAGAAGATGCAGATGAATGAATTGATTAACTGAGTTTGGTGCTAGATCAGGGTCGGTACCAGACTGAGGTGGATGCTAAATCAAGGTCAGTTCCTCTGCTATTTCACAGAATTTTTCTCCACCAAATCAGCGCCACTAACATATCTAGCAAAAAACGATATCAGACGGAACGGAGCACCGATCAAAGGAGCATCTACAAGGGCCACTTCAGCACCATTGGCATCATTTGAAGGCTCTGAATCCACACCCACAGGCTGCCTTTCTATTTCATCCAATGGGATTTGAACAATTACATCTGATTCGATCATTTTTGAAGAATCTGGAAACACATCTCTGACAACAGGATTGTCTGCACTAAAATGCCCATGGCTTTCCTGATTATTGTTTGCATCAATTCTTATGGTATCCACTCTTAATTCAGACCTTGTCTCCTTCTGTTGGGCTCCATCCTCTGGTTGCATGCTCGCAGGATCATAAGTGACTCCAACTCCAGCATTATTACCATTGAAAGATGTTTCCTGTTGGAGATTTTTGTTCTGGGATTCAACAGACAAATCCTTTACCTGAAATAGACCATCAGAAGGAAATGGATTTGTTAATGATACAATGATCACTTAACATTACGTTTTCAACAAGAGCAACATTTTCACTGACCAATCTCTCAACCAGTGCATTTGCAGTTTCACTCTGAGGTGCCAGATTCCCATTTTCAGCAGCATGCTACATTAAATTACCGGTTGGCGTTAAAAATAACAAAATAAGAACAACAAATATGAAATGACTGAAACAAAGCTCATTTAAATAATACACACAGTATCAATCTTCGTAGATGAACTTGCAGTCCTCTCTATGCTCAGAATCTGCGACTGCAGATCAGAAATCGTCTTGTTCAGAAGATGATTTTTTTGTAGCAGACTGCTCCTTGATTCTTCCAGCTCTGCAACCTGTTAGACTTAAATTTTATTATTTAAATCAGGTAAACAAGATAGCACTACGGTATGACCCTTTACCAAGGATAGAGGTTACATTTTTATCTAGCAACGTGCACAGCAACCAAGAAAAAAGTGATCAACAAGGAAACTGCATCAGATCATATCACACCTGAGATTTTAGACTTAGATTGTCATCATTCAGACTAGCAGCCACTTCCTTTACAAGCTTCTGCATAAAAGATATAATTCAAATCCAATTAGATTACACCAAACTCACGAACACGAGTGAATTCACACACAGACAAGGTCCCATGTTGGACCCTTCCCACTTTAGAATCTATTACCTCCTGTGATACCCATGCTTCTCGTTCTTTCTCCATCTGTTGCACCTTTTCAGTCAAGGCCACCTGATGCCCAGAAGATTCAGATGGAATCAGGCAAGGAGAAAAAGCAAGCACGGGGAGTAAATAGCAAAAATGATTTACCTTTACTGAGGTCAAAGCTGCTGTTTCACCCATCAGGTGATTTATCTTTTTTTCCAAGAGAACCTGAGAGGATCTACACATTAGTATCAAAGATTTGCTTGGCAACTCATAGTCTGTTTACACAGTCTGAAAGACTTGGAGTTATTTCTGGTGAGCAGAATATACATTCCAATAAAGACACGCTCACACATAATTACTTGACAAAATTTGATATATTAAACATGTTACCTCTTTTTGAAACCAAGACTCCTTCTCCATCTGAAGCTGTCCAATTTGAATCTCCAAAAGATTCTAGAGATAGTTCCATAGCACAATTAAATCAAGTTTACGTAAATAAAACTGGTCCTTACTGGACCAGAAACAGAATAACAAGTGATTTAAATCATGCAGCTACCTCTTTCTGCACTTGGGTTTGTTTGTACGTTTGTAACTCAGTAATTTTCCTTTCTAAAGCAGCCTGTCAGAAAAAAATCAAGTATAAGAAACCATTTACAGAAAAACAAACAGACAACAAGCAACTTATAGAAAAACATCTTATAATGCATCTTGTAGAAAAACAAAAACCAAGAAAGAAAGCCAGCCATATTTCTACCTCTTTCTTCATGTAGCTATCTTTCTCTTTCTCTAACTGTGAAATTTTTTCTTGCAGGCTAGCCTGGTAGATCAAAAAGTTAGCACTTAGTAGATACTAAAACTAACATGAGCGAATTCAAATCTCAATACCTGATGCTGAATGTGTGACACTTTCTCTTTCTGTAATTCATCAACTTTCTCCAATAAGCCAGCATGAGCAATCTATAAAAGCAAAGTATCAGCAAATGACTGGTAGATCAAAAAGTTAGCACTTAGTAAATACTATAACTAACGTGAGTGAATTCAAATCTCAATACCTCTTGCTGAATGTGCACTTCTTTCTCTCTCTGTAATTCATCAACTTTCTCCAATAAGTCCGCATGAGCAATCTATAAAAGCAAAGTATCAGCAAATGACTTGGAAAAAAAGAAAATAACAGGCAAAGAGTGTTCTTTACTGAATTAAACAACAGTCAGAATTCAGCACTTGATTGTGGCAGAGTGTACCAAGTTAAGCTTTATTACCTCTTTTTGCAAACTTATATCATTTTCCAATGGTAACTCTTGAATTTTTCCTTCTTGAGTGACCTGTTTGCAGCATTGGGTGAGTTAGTAAATAGCAGGGTACAGTCAAAATTCAGTCTACATGAAGGAAAAGAAAATACACAATTGCACTTACTCCATGTGCATCCTCTTTGGGAAGATTAAGCCGGGAATCCTGATGCACATCTGCTGCGGATTTAGCTTTCTCAGTAGTATGGTTCACCACAGGAGGGGCAGAACTTTGTTCACTTACGGAAGAACCATCAACATGTTTTGCAGCATTTTGCTTATTCTTCTTTTTCTTATTCTTCCGTTTCTTCTTATCTTCTTCCATATTCTAATACCAAAACTCCAAAATGATTCAAGAACTCTGTTTTAGGTAGATCCAAAAAATACATAATAATCAGTCCAACTGGGAAAAAACAAATTTTGGTGATTAAAAAATCTAACTTTTTCCTCACAACTCAAACATGAAGGCGATCTACATGTTCCAGTCCCCACATAAAAAAACCAATACTAACAAGTCACAAAGATTAACGCATAGATCCTCAACCATTGACGTTGTTATCGTCAGGCAGATTATTCTTACAGGAAAACAAAATATAACAGTACCCACCGACGGAATCAGCAAAATAAAATCTCAGAACTTAAAACCACCCATTGATATCATCATCCAGTAACCATATGCAACAGCTAATAATAAAAAGAGACAAGATTTGAAGCAACAAGAGAGTGAGAAATACCAGCATTACATTTTAATTACAAAGTCGGATTAATTCGATCATAGAGTAAAGAAAAAGAATGTGAATTACATGTAAACATTTTACGCAAACGCGATTTGGAACCTTAAAGGACTGAGCTTTGTCGGGATCACAGCTGCCGTTGGCGGCGGAGGGACGATATTAGGAAGGAGTATCCTTACTTAACAACTGTATCATCTCTCTGTCCGTCTGAAACTGTACCGAGGAAGAAGAATAACGTACGGACCCAGTTTGGGCCTTACAGAAACGTAATGGACTAAAACCTTAAACCAATAGAATGCTTGCGCTAGCCCATTCGAAGCCCGATGGAATGCTTGCGCTAGCCCATCCTAAGCCCAGTGGGATGCTTGCGCCAGCCCAGTCTAAGCCCAGTAGGATGCTTGCGCCAGCCCATTCTAAGCCCAGTAGGATGTTTCTGCCAGCCCATTCAAAGCCCAATAGGATGCTTGCGCCGCCCATTCGAAGCCCAATGGGATGCTTGCGCCAGCCCACTCTAAGCCCAGTAGGATGCTTGCGCCAGCCCACTCTAAGCCCAGTAGGATGCTTGCGCCAGCCCACTCTAAGCCCAGTAGGATGCTTGCGCCAGCCCACTCTAAGCCCAGTAGGATGCTTGCGCCAGTCCACTCTAAGCCCAGTAGGATGCTTGCGCCAGCCCACTCTAAGCCCAGTAGGATGCTTGCGTCAGCCCATTCGAAGCCCAGTAGGATGCTTGCGTCAGCCCATTCGAAGCCCAAAAGGATGCTTATGCCAGCCCATTCTAAGCCCAATAGGATGCTTGCCCCAGCCAATTCTAAGCCCAGTAGGATGCTTCCGCCAGCCAATTCGAAGCCCAATAGGATGCTTCCGCCAGCCCATTCTAAGCCTAAGAGGATGCTTGCGCCAGCCCATTCAAAGCCCAAACTGGGGGAAAAACAGACTAGATAGAGCAGCCACAAACAAGCACGACAGATGTGAATGGTCAAAATTCTAGAATCTGAAGCAACATATTATAGTACTTTTTGTAGAAATGCCAACGTTTATAATGCTGTGTTTTAACCTTAAAAGGAAGAAGATTAAATTAGAAGTATGGCTATATACTTTATCATGATCTGTCTTTTCCATTATATTGTTTTGCATAGCTTTCATTTTGCCAAACAAATTTTGAGGCTCAGAGGAAGCAGGGGCACCTTCAATTCCACTCCCCAACAACATGGGTATCTGCTTCTCCTCCAAGGTATCATCTTTCAGCTCTTCCCAATCGATTCCTTTGCTTACTTGTTCCAGATTTTTAATGTGGGATCGTCTTTTCCCTTTGTAATTCTCGACTTTAGCATAAAGATTGCGCCTTTTTGCTGTGTAAACAATTATTTATAGAGCTTGTTGTTATAATTTGTGGATTCTTGTTACTGTTGCAGAACAAGGATGGTGGGGATGAGTCCGTTCACCGCGTTGAATTTGGTGGTGGAAATGTGCAGCTCATTACTACAAAAGAGAGCTGGGATCAGAAACTGGTTGAAGCCCAGAATGATAAGAAGATTGTATGTATTCATGCTCTCTTAATGCACTTTTATTGTTTTCATGTGATTCTGCTGTTATTGCATCTGTCTTGTATCGTGTATATCGTGGAATGCGAGTTATACGTAGCTGTTTAGAACTTCTGCCATGGCCATGCTTTACGAGTAGCAGCATGTTTAGATGGACAAATCTTTTATCATTCTCGAAGCTTTTAAAGTGGATAGGGTACTATATATGCTCGTTGTCTCAAGTTTCTGTCTCTAAATCATTGTTATCCATGCCATGGTCTTGAGGTGTATAATTGGGAACCATGATGTTCATTGTCTCGCCACTCCTTTAAATGCGGAACGTTATGATTTTGAAAAGACGGAAATTTTCCCAAGTTACGATTTTGTGTCGTATTTCCCCTTTTGGAGTATGTCATTTATGTTCGTAATCTTGCATAAATTTATGTACTTGTCTTTTCCCGGTAAGAGATAGATCTAAATGCTGAGCTTGCATTTGCTTCTACTTATCCCCTTTAGGATTTCTATTTGATCAAAAGTGAGGATATTAATGATATGTGATCATCGAAGCATTTATTAACATTTAATTATCAATGGGTTCAAGTTAGCGACTTGGTTGATTCTCTGTTTGCTATATAGCTATTACCTTTGTTCTCTGCTAATGTTTGCGGGATGTATTCCAGATTATTGCAAATTTCAGTGCTTCATGGTGTGGCCCTTGCAGAATGATTGCACCCTTCTATTCTGAGCTATCTGAAAAGCATCCATCTTTGATGTTCCTTACAGTTGATGTTGACGAACTAACTGTAAGCAATGCAACTTCTTACTAAGATTGTTATCGGAATGTCATAATTGTGCATGTTTTTTCTCTTCTCGGTTGGATTTAGACAGAAGATATAGACTCTTATCGGTTTCCTTATACTTGGTGGTTCAGGAATTTAGCACATCATGGGACATAAAGGCCACTCCGACCTTCTTCTTCCTTAAAAACGGAGAGCAGATTGACAAACTGGTGGGTGCAAATAAGCCTGAGTTGCAGAAGAAGATCACTTCAATAGTAGATTCTGAGCCTGCAGTTCAGAAATAGTTGTTTTCTCTCCTGCTGTTGTCAATGTGAGCTGCAGTTAACAGTTATTACGCGTCTAACTCATTAGTCTGTTTATATGTGCGCCACCATTCGATCATTAATCGATTTTGTTTGCGCACAAGACTGCTTCTGAGTCAGGCAGTTGCTCACCATTGTAATTTCTCACTGGTTCAATTTTTAGGCCCTGCCTTTTGTTTGTATTAATCCACATCTTATGTTGTTGTGATGCTACTTTGAATCTTTGATTGAGAAGTTATGAATTGGTGTTGTTGCATCTTATGAAATTACTTGTTCATTTATTAGGTGGAAAAAAATTTCTTCAATGATCTAAATTATAACACAATCCAAATAGATATACAATCATGAAAATTCCATATGAAGTGTTGTTTTCTCTCTTAAACCTCAATAGTTGCTAAAACAAAAATGGAAATTTAGTACAAACATTGAAAGCACAAACATATGCAGTAGCTGGTGCTCTACTCATCAACTTCAGCTCTGATTTCATTGATGAGGTCTTCCTTGTAGTCATCAAAAGAGTCAGTGAATTTCTGCACAGTGCCATTCTCAACTATCCAGATCTCACTCCTCACTTGGTCGTTGCAAACACGAGATATGAGCCTGGAATCGTGGCTGACGAGTACAACGCCGCCAGTGAACTCATCGAGCGCATCAGCTAGGGCGTCGATACTCTGCATGTCCAGATGGTTGGTCGGCTCGTCTAACAGCAGAATGTGTGGCCTGGACATGGAAATGGAAGTAAAGACAACCCTAGCTTTCTGGCCCCCGGATAGTTTCGCAATTGGGGTTTTATGGTTGTGACTAGGAAGCCCGAATTTCCCGAGCTTTGCTCTCACAGCCTCTGCCTTACTCATCCCCTTGTGAAGTCTGAGAAGGTAGTCAATAGGTGTTTCATTCATGACCAGGAGATCAACAAAGTGCTGTGAATATCTACCTATCCTCAGCTTCTGACTTGTGAGCACTTTGCCCTGACTCGGGGCCAGGTCTCCAGCCAGGAGATTCAGGAGAGTAGATTTTCCAGCTCCATTGGGACCGACAATTGCCACACGAGTACCCATATCAATGCTGACATCCACATCAGAGAGCCTGAAATCATCGCGGTCTGGATAGCTGAAGCTGACATCGATCAACTGCAACAATGGTGGTGCAAGCTCGGTGGGATCAGGGAAATGGAACTTCACAGTGTAATCTCTCCACTTCCGAGGTGCCTCGGAGGTTTCAGCATCATCATCATCGTCATTTTTAGCTTTCTTCTTGGCTTTCTCCTTCACCTTGTCTATCTGACTCCTCTTTCCAGACTTCTTGGCAGCCTTCACTTCCTTCTCATACTTGTCATACTTGTTGTTCACCGCTATTCTTTTGTTCTCGTATCCACTCACAAAATCATCGAAGTTCCCCCGATAAGAGTGGAGCTCCAAATCATGCAGATGAATGATGTCAGTGCAGACGGTATTGAGGAAATCGCGGTCGTGAGAAACAACAACCAGAGTCTTCTTCCATCTGCACAAGTACTCCTCTAACCACAGAACAGCCCTCAGATCAAGATGATTTGTAGGCTCATCCAACAGCAATAGAGTTGGCTGGACAAATAAGGCACGAGCAAGCGAAATTCTCATCCTCCAGCCACCACTGAATTCCTTGGTAGCTCGCTTCTGCATATCCTCAGTGAAACCCAAACCAGCAAGGATTTTAGATGCCTGGGACTCAGCAGCATCTGATTCCAGAACATTCAGCTTCTCATACACTTCGCCGAGCCTCTCTAGACTATCATCACTATCGCATGCGGCTTGTAACAATTTTTCCTCTGCTAATAGCTTCGCGAGTTCCTCATTCGCTGAAACAACCGCTTGAAGAGCAGTTCGATGATCGCCAACCACCTCTTGCTCGACCAGAAGAACATGAATATTTTTAGGCACCGGAATCCGCCTCCAGGAAAGGAGCTTCAACAGTGTTGATTTTCCAGTCCCATTAGGTCCAACCAATCCATACCTCTTACCATGAGATATCTTAAGTGAAGTATTCCTCAAGAGATCCTTACCCCGAGCATCCACAGAGAAACTATCAACTGTTATGTCTTTAACATTCTCATCGGCATCATCTTGACCAATGCGAACATTAAAAGCGTCTTGATCGTCTTTCAGCGCCTCTTTCTTAGCCTCCTCAGCAGCATGAGCTTCCGCCATCTCCTTCCTTTCGCGCTTCCTCAGATCTTTCTCAGCAGCTGATATCTCCACAGACTTGCCCTCGAGTCTCTTACTCCTCCGCTGCATAATCTCTATCTGTTCTTCACTCAACTCCTTCTCCTCAGTGGACGGAGGAAGATCCATTTCATCAATATAGCTCGGCTTCTTCTTCCCATCCTTCTTCCCCATCGCAGCAAAAACACTGGATATAAACAGCAGAATTAGGTTAGGGTTAAGGTTGTATATGACTATTTATAGTTTCTGTTGGGATGCATCAAATATCTCCTATTCCTTCCTGCATTAGGATTATTATCTCAATCACTGTTAGATTCGTTTGGTGTTTGGATTCATTGTTATTGCAAGCACGTCATTTTTTTGTAGTCGATATTTCGGCACACAGCATCTTGCTTGCAGGCATGATTTTGTCTGTCATCTTTTTGAATGCTAAAACGGCTCTGTTTAAAACTATACACATAAAATATGCACCATAGATTAGTACTTGTTCCCGGCAAACAACATTATAACATGTTACTAAGCTCTTCTTCAGTAAATCATAGATACAGATGATATCACAACATTCTCATCAGCAGAACAACATAAGAATATGACTAAAAACAAATGAAAATTTGAACCAAATGCGCATTTCTCAACGTCCTTTGGGGTTCATGATCTGAGAGAAAACAGCACTCGGGGTTAGGCCCTCCGAGTCCTCGCTTGCAAGGCTCCTCCCGCCAATGCTCATCGAGATTCCGGTGCTTCTTGAGTCCATGTTACTCTCGTCAAAACCGCCTGTCGATGCATTTGGATCTTTCTTACCTTTACATGTATCATCTTCCCCGTCGTAAGCTCCTGGTTCCAGATCATCCACACTGCCTCCCAAACCCTTTCCGCTCTCCTCTGCACTCTCCTGAAGTTGCAGAGCAAACTCCAAGTTCCAGAGCACGTCTCCCATGGATGGCCTGTCAACTCCAACATCAGCCACGCACTTGACTGCCGTCTCTGCTACTTTCCTGAAGCATTCGGGCGCTATCCTCCCCTTGAGATATGGATCCATGATTTGATCCAGAATGCCCTTTTTGTAGCAGTGGTATCCCCACTCGGCCAAGCTCACCTGCTCTTTTGCAAGTGTCGGGTTCAAAGCTGGACGAGCACATAAGATCTCAAACAGCACCACCCCGAACGAGTACACATCAGATTTCTCAGTCAGCTGCTGCCTCCTGAAGTACTCAGGATCAAGATAACCGAAGCTGCCTTTCACAACAGTGCTGACGTGAGTGTGATCCAATGTCGGGCCAGTTTTCGACAATCCAAAGTCTGAAACCTTTGCAACCCACTTCTCGTCCAGAAGGATGTTGGTTGTCTTCACATCACGGTGGATGATAGTGTGCTTGGCACCGGTGTGAAGATAGTGCAGACCACGAGCAGCTCCAATGCCAATCTCCAGCCTTTGCTTCCATGGCAGTGGAGGCTTCTGTGTCTTGTAGAGATGTTCGCGGAGAGTTCCATGAGCCATGTAGTCATAGACAAGGATCATCTCACAGTTTTCTTCACAGTAACCAATGAGGGACACAAGATGGCGATGGCGGAGCTTTGAGAGCATTTCAATCTCAGTCTGGAACTCATGCACGCCTTGCTCGGAAAGGGGATTTCCACGCTTGATTGCCACTTTTGTTCCACCATCAACTTCACCCTTGTAAACCTTGCCAAAGCCTCCAACCCCAAGAACAAGCGTCTCGTCAAAATTATGGGTGGCTGCCTTGATTTCAGCAAATGAGAAGTGGCGGCAAATGTTGGCAGGCAGGGAGGATGCGTAGCTTCCAGTGGTGTTTGTCTTTGCTGAACTGGAAGTGTGTGAGTTGCCATATAAAGAGAGAGGAAGCCAGCCATCACTGGTACCAGTACTGGGGTCCTTTCTGTGCTTGTTTCTTCGAGACACAAGGCATGCAAGTAAGACGAGGAGGAGGATAGCAGCAATTCCACCACCCACAGCTCCACCAATGATTGTTCCTTGATTCTTTGAGTGAGAAGATTTTGAACTAGAGTTGGAATCGATAGGCTGGATGGGAGCCGGAAGTGGATTGAGGCCACCAAGATTACCATCCTCATCATTGATCTTGAATATCTCCACTCCATTCAGTATCGCATCATAGAACTGAGCCTTAGTTCTAGGATTCGGACGCAGTTTAAGCCACAGATCTTGCTGGGGTGGACCGTTCGGCATGAAAACCACAAAATCTTTATGCAGTGCCTTTCCATTTGTAAGTCCTCCCCAACCAACCACATCAGCTGCATCCACTGCAGTCTGATTATTAATCATGATATCAAACACTCTTTGATTGATCTCGGTAATGTTCTGAAAACCCTCGCAGAAATGGAGCCTGACAAAATAAGAGAATCCTGCATCCACCTGAAAGATCCAACTCAAATTGTAATTCAAATTCACTGCATAAGTCGGCCCCATAGTTCTAAAAGTGGAGTACACTTCCAGTGGAGCAATATAAGATGGAGATCCTTCAGGATAGTAGGTGATGTTGACAGAAGGATCAGACACCTCTGTGGTACCAAAAGCTGCACCAAAAAGATAGCGAGAATCGATATCCCAAGCCCTGAACAGCCCCGTGTCAGAAGAAACAGAAATGGCATTCCCGCCTACATTCAGACGATAAAGGTTCTCCATAGCAGTCGAGTTGTCAATGGGGAACTGCGTACCCGAGGGAACCAGCAAGACAGGATTGTCATCCCGGGTACTGTATATATCCGGATGTGAAACAATCTCTATCCCATTCACGAACGCGTAGGCAGTAGCAGGAGTGGAAGCTGGAGTAAAAGTCAAATTCAAGACTTCATTGGGGACATTAATCGAATACTCCTTGACAATATAATCAAAGTTCAAGGCCAAAGCAGTCTCCTCGGCGCTAAAGTTCTTGAGCAACTGATACGGGCCAGCATGGACGGTGAAGAGAGCATCCACAGCGGAGAGGTTGTTGTAGGCCACAGGGTAGAAATAGAGTCGGATAAACTTCCTCCCGGGAGCCACAGGGAAGGAGTAAGTGAATGGAGCAGTGAAAACTCGAGCATTCATGTAAGGGACAGTTGGAACAGAAGGCTTCTGGAGAGGGGCTGGGGAGGCTGAGGACTTGGCGAGGGAGGGAGTAAACTTGGAGGGACTATCTGAGTACCATTTCCGGCCATCTCCGTCGGTGGACTCCGGCGGGCCTCCGCAGCTAACTAGGATTTTATCCGTCGGAACATAATTCTCCCCTGAAACCACCACCGACAATACTCCCACCAGAAGCAAGCTCAGAGCAGCTAGAAACACTAACGGAGGCTTCCTCATATCAAAAATCCAATCTTTAATTCAGCCTAATATTATCACCGGCCTAAAGCATAAACAAAAGCATAAATCAGCAAATAAGGAGATCAATCAATCAAAGGTGGAATCTTTAATGGCAAATTACTGAAATTGGATCTACACAGTAGCAAATATGGATCTAAAATCAGTTAGCTAGTTGAGTAAAAGAAGGTATAACCTGAGAATGCAGAGATCAAGGTCCACCGGACAGCAGCTGCCGGAGACACCGGATAATACGGCGGCGGTGAGCAAGTCGGCAGCTTTAAGATGTGATGTTGCAGGCTTGCAGCTGCTGCTGGTTTTTTCTGCGATTAAGAATATCAGAAGGAGGATGAATGCTGGGAAGCAATCATCTTCTCTCTCTTAACTGGTTTTTAAGGAATATTAATGTTCTGTCTAATAATGTAAGAAGGGAGAGGAGGGAGATGGAGTGTAAAGTCGTTGATTGCCGGTAATAGCATAAACTAATCACATTCTCCTCTTCACTAAACACACATTTTCAGACTGGCCGGACGCGTTGGGCGGGCCCACCACCGCCATGGTTATGTACTTACTCGAACCTTTTCGAGAAAAAGGTCAAATTAACTCAATACTGTTGCAAATTAGTGAGGAAAAGCCTCAAAGCTAACTACGTTACACTAAATTTATAGTTTGGTAGTTCGTTATTCAATGTGCACTAAATGCTTCAATGCAATAACAAATTTGTAGTAAGGTTAAAATAATAGTAAACAATTTTGTAATAAATAATAACACAGTACAACATTATTTAGACTGAAATGTACTCATTTAATTATCACTTACATTGCTTTATACAAAGTATTATAATGAAATTGATAGAATCTGCTTGATATTTTCATTGCTGCTATTTTTATAATCATACTTCGCTTCCGCTATATTTTTAAAAAGACTAAATTTCATTTTTTATACCTAACAATCTGAACATTTTAAATGTTAAATATAAAAATTAACATTTTAAATAATGTCAGGTATAAAAAATGAAATTTAGTCTTTTAAAAACCTTGCAAACTCTTATTAGTCAACATTTTGAACATATTCTGCCAACTTTATATCAAATTGAAATTCATGGTACTAATGATTTTTTTCCATACGTTTAAAGAAATAAAATCTTGCCTTAAAATATGGGCAAAAAGATATTTAAAAATGGTGGGAGTCTTGGGTTGAAAACGGAAACCGGCAAATGGCGAACTAATCACGTAGGTGTGTGGGTCCCAAAGGGGTGAATGTAGCTGGCGCCAACCCTATTACGGACGGACAGCCACAAACACTGCATTATCCATCAATCAATCCCTATCTGCCAACCACTCCCCCATTTGCTAATTCACTTTTGTGAATAATGAGCCTACTCTTTTGGGCCATTTTGCCCAATCTAAGCCGATACATGGCCCAATTTCAACATAATTATGTTTTTTTCAATAAACAGTGTAATATATGATACATGTACAAAATGATATGGAATGGAGTTAGGAAATGTAGTCCATGGGGAGCTCCCACTCTTCCTCTCCTCCTACAAACTCTTTCCTCTTGCCTTTGCCACTACTCCTACTGCTATACAATTCTCCCTTTCTGCTCATTCTGTCTTCGTCTCTACCGTATTCCTCAAACTCATCACCGTTGTTTCTGTACCTGCTTCTTCTTCCCATGCTCTTCCCCGACGCGCCCAGAATTCCCTGTCATTTCAGAACAATCACCGACCGAGCTCTTCTATATACATTACACAACATGAGCATTTATATGTACCTTGGTAAGCCTCTGGATCCGTGATGCTGCAGCCTCGTGAACCACGACTGTGTCGCCGGAAACTTCCACCACATCTTCAACATACAGCCCGTACGTGCTAACCTATAAGCACAGACCAACAATACGTGTTACAAATGCTTCCCTTCTTGATAAATCTATGTTAAAAACTTAAGGTCATACTATACCTACCAAACTTGATGGGATGATGGACATCCCGAATGAGTCGAGCTCAAGCGATTCTACAGCCCCTGAGTTTATGTCAAAAGTGTATCCACGTACCTGCTTCGTTATGGAAGGGTTACAAACAATACAAAGATCTTAGAAATACTAGTGAATTACCTTCCCAATGCTTCTCCGCCCTGGAGTTACCACTGTGTATCCTACCTACCAAAGAAAAAATGTTGATGTTATCACAATCACACACACACACACAAAATGAAACCTCTTTCCTGAAACAAATAGTCTAGGCTACTTAAGAGAATTGCAACATTTCCAATCCTTATTACTTATAGTTACTCATTGTTGCTTGGTTAACAAGAACCAAGCCTGGTTACTTAAAGTCATTGATTTAAATCACAAAAGATACTTATAATGTGAAGTGAACGGAGTTCAAGAGGAAATAGGCACACATTTCAGTGATTAACTCAATACCAGGCTTAATATTTATACCATGATAATGTTTCAATGTCGTTTGAAACCTTGATGCTAAACATGAAACCACCTGATTGGTACCAGAGAGAATTCAAGATGATGGCTTTACACTAACTATTATCTGATGCATTGAATTGAAAAAAATTTAGATTACTCTGACCGACCAACACATTAGTAGAAGTCGTAACGTACCAATGTCTCCATTCCAAGTAAGTTGAAGTCATTTTCCATCACACCTTCATCTTCAAGAAGTATAACATCCCCTACCTGCAATATGATGACATGAAAATGAGGTAAATAACCCCGCAAAGGCCAGTAAAGGCAGTCCCTTTACAACCTTAGGAGGCAAAAGAACAATGCTTTTCACACAGCAGAATGACAGGCTGCAGAATACACCAGACCAACATATAGCAGGTTAAATAGGTGGAATTTGAAAGACACCTTGGCAACATCATCAAGAAAGAATCTGTCGATTTCTCCGGAAAGTAAACTGGGTCTGACTTCTACAATCAAGACAGTCCACTGGAAATGCAAAAACACTGGTGTTAAACAAAGTAGATAGCAGTAATTATAGGCATGAAGAATCAAAGAGAACTCACAGAGGGGATATGGACCCAGAGCTGGGAGACAAAGCCTAGGGAGAGGGCGGATTGAATGGTGATAACCTGCTTAGCAACCATGGCAGACCTCTTCATGAGCTGCCTCCTGCTTCTAATTCTCTCCATTTCCAGCTCCGCACTTTCTCCATTTTCTTTCCCGGCTTCCACTTCCAATTCCAGGTGCTGCAGCGGAAAGGTCTCAGCTTTCTCCTTCTTCAAGCCCAGCTCCGAGCGGTCTTGTGGAGCAGGCTCCGGCTGGTTACTGATTCTTTGAATTGCAAACACACCAAAACTCCCACTTTTGTGGAATCTGTGATTCGAACCTGGAAATGGAACTACACCGCCACAGTACGTGGCCATGCCACCACGGAGCATCATATCACTCTTCTTCTTCTTCTTCCGTGAGTTCTGTATCTAAATTAGTACTGGCAAGGAATTGGGCTCTTCTATCTTCATTGGTCTACACGTGGTGATTGAAGGACCTCATGGTAATTGTCTAGTTGGTAAAGCAAGGGTCTTTGAAATGAAGTAAAGCAAGGTCTTTTAGTTTTGAAATCAAAGCAAGGTCTTTTGCTCTATAGTGCACATTACACACTGACATTGTTCTTTGTTTTTTGATCATATGCCACTATGGTCATGTCTAGCCCAGTCCGTATGCCACTGTGGTAAAATTCTAATAGTAAAATCTCTTGAATTTGCACTTTACCATTACAATTCATCTGTTTTTATTAGTTTCGCTATTGTTAATGAATGTCATCATCAACAATAATAAAGAATTAGACAAATGGAATATTTATTTAGTTTAATCATTAAAAAAATAATTATAACCTTGTTATATTAATTTTGTGTAAATATTATAATATTGTTATAGTTAAAGTGATAATATTGTTAAACATATCCAATCTTTCCTCATTTCTACTTTAGCTTACTAAAATGAGGATTTTTTACCCTTATCCTCCAATAGTAAAGCCGTGAAGGGACGGCATAAACCCTAAACGAGAATTGCGTGATTGATTTGACTGTTAATGTATACTTCAATTGGAAATGGGATAACTATTTCTAATCAACTTTTAAAATTTAAGTGTACTTATGGCGTCTAGTAAGTACTACATTTTGTTCTTTTTTACTTTCAAGAATCAAACAAAAAAATAATTCATACATATTTCTCACTTTTTACCATATCAATTGTGAGTATAGGTTCTGTATTTTATGATATTTACCCAACTCTATTGTTTAGAGCAAGTTATCTCAATATTTTTTTAATTTAATTTAATTTAATATTTTTCAACTTAATTTTAATGGAATTCAGCTTATTTAGTAATACAATTAATATTCTCAGTACAATCATTTTCTAATTCATTCCCACTTAATTCAATTTAATTCAATTTAATAGAATTTTGAAGTGAAACTAACTTTGAAATTGGCATTTTTCTTATTTCAGTTCAGTTCAGCATTCGATCAATCAACCCCTAACTTTCCAAAAATATCAGATTACCTAAATCATAAAAAAGAATGATTCACACGAAATGTGGTTCAAAAGGACGGCACATAATTTTGGAAAACAGTCAAAAGTAGTAAAAATAGCAGTAAAAGTATGATTAAGAGCGCATTGAATTATCGTGGTCGATCTTCCACCCAAACCCAACTTCTCCCCTTTATTTCACTTTCTCTCTCACGCACAAACACGCACTGCCCAAACCAAATCCCCGTCGCTGCCATTCTTTCTTTTCCCTCCCTCCACCTTTTGCTTTATCACCGTCATCATCATCACCAATTCCACCGATCACGATAAACCATCCCGGCAGAGAAAGAGGCGGAATTGGTGGGAATGCTGCCGGATTACGACACGGAAAGGTGTTTCCGGCGAACCGCATTTCCCCAGATCTGAATTCCGGCGCCACTGCATTTTCGGAGGTACTGTTTTCGTCGGTAATGGTGCGTATGATTTCGTTTTCAGTGATTCGATTGTTGTCGCGTTCTTAAAGTCACCAACTTTCGAGACGAAAGTGACTCCTCACCACCTCTGATCTATTTCTATCCTCATCCACTGTCAATTGTTGTCGTCGTCTAATTCTGGCGCTGTCTCTTTCGCGATTTTCTGTTGCAGTGAGTCTGTGATTTTTAGGGCCCCTAACTAACGAGGACCACTTCCTGAATTTGTCATATTGTTTACATTTCCCGTGGCATTGGTTCTTCCAGGTGAGCCTCTCTCTCTCTCTCAGTTTACTGTGCTTTATTTTCGATGAAGTAGAGCAAATTTAAGATTTTTTTGTTTATGTTTCATGTCTTAGATGGATATTATCAGATGATGTCTGAGTGAGAGTGAGGATGAATTCATGGGCCGCTCGGAACGCCTGCGGGTGAATTAGGCATATGTTTCTGATCACTGCTGCTGCTAGTTGAGAAATTAACAGGGGAAAGGTATTCTCTGAGTGGTCCTCTAGTCAGCTGGTCTCGTTTTTCTTAGTGGAAAGGTTGCATTTTTATGACTTCGGGTAAACCCTTGCTCTCTTCATCTCAACCAAACCTGTATGATCTTCCAGATAATAGTGCTTTATTTGATACATCGCCCTACCCTCCTTCAGCTTCCAACCTCACAGCAGAAGATAGTGCGGAGAAACGGTCCTACTCTACTTACACTGATACAGTAGCAACAAGTTATTCCTTTTCTCGTCAGAGGGGTCTTGGTTCTGTTGATCTTCCGTTCCATCAGGATTTGCAACTGGAATGTCCTCCCAGAGAAAAAAAGCGCATGGTATCGTGGGGTGGAGTTATGGATCCTCGCCATGATATTGCTTCGTTTGAACTTTCTAAAGGTCGGTCTAGGGTGCAGACTTCATCAGTTGGGCCTGCCTCCTCCAGCAGCCGGATTGATATGTCTACGCCTCAATCTCAAGCTCAGGATAGCTTGAATAAGTCTCGTAGATTAAGACATAAGAGCATGCAATTGGAAAATGAGTTATTACACGAGGGTAACCCCAGGTTGATCCACATCGATGATCCAGAGAAAACTAACGAAAAGTTTGAGTATTCTGGGAATGAGATTAGAACTAGCAAATACACGGTTATAAACTTTCTGCCAAAGAATATCTTCACTCAGTTCCACCGGGTTGCTTACTTGTACTTCTTAGCTATTGTGGCTCTCAACCAGCTTCCTCCTCTTGCAGTTTTTGGGAGAACAGCTTCTCTCTTTCCCCTTCTTTTTGTGCTATCTGTGACAGCTATTAAAGATGGCTATGAAGATTGGCGGAGGCACCGATCAGACAGGAATGAAAATAATCGAGAGAGTCTGGTGCTGCAATCTGGGGAATACCAACCAAAGAGATGGAAACATATGCAGGCTGGTGAAGTAGTGAAGATTCTTGCGGATGAAACTATTCCATGTGATGTGGTGTTACTTGGGACCAGTGATCCAAGTGGTATTGCTTACATACAGACTATGAACTTGGATGGAGAATCGAACTTGAAAACAAGGTATGCTAGGCAAGAAACAAATCGGTTGGTCCTTGAAGGAAGCACTGTTTCAGGGGTTGTTATATGCGAACAACCTAACAGGAATATCTATGAGTTCACAGCGTACATGGAGATAGAGGGGCATAGGGTCCCATTGAGCCAGTCAAACATTATTCTGCGTGGTTGTCAGCTGAAGAATACAGAATCAGCAATTGGGGTGGTGGTTTATGCAGGACAAGAAACAAAAGCCATGCTGAATAGTGCTGCATCTGCTTGTAAACGGAGTAGATTGGAGGCGTACATGAACAGAGAGACGTTATGGCTGTCTGTTTTTCTATTGACTATGTGCCTAGTGGTGGCACTGGGGACGGCCCTTTGGCTGAAGAGGCATAAGAACCAGCTTAATACATTGCCTTATTACCGGAAAACTTACGCTACCATTGGAGCATTCCCTGGAAAAAGATATAAGTTCTATGGGATACCCATGGAGGTCTTCTTCTCCTTTTTGAGTTCTATTATAGTTTTCCAGATAATGATACCTATATCACTTTATATCACCATGGAATTAGTTAGGTTAGGACAGTCATATTTCATGATTGGAGATAGGCATATGTATGATAGTAGCTCGGATTCAAGGTTCCAGTGCAGATCTTTGAACATCAATGAAGACTTAGGCCAAATCCGGTACGTGTTCTCTGATAAGACAGGAACGCTGACAGAAAATAAGATGGAATTTAGAAGGGCAAGTGTTTCTGGGAGAAGTTATGGCAAATCACTTTCTACAGCTGAGACTTTGGAGGATAATGTTGCTGCAGGTTGGACTACTCTACACCCACATCATCTTTACTTGTACTTTCCTGCTATGCTGTTTGCTAGATAAATTTCTTATAAGCTTTGAATGACAATTTGGGAACCTGATTTTTCATGTGCTGTTTGCTCATGTCATTTATAACGTATGCTAATAGAGATCCTTCCAATCAATGTGATTTCTTGTTCAGTTTTATTTTTAATTTTAAATTTCTAGATAAAGGCTTATATCAATATCAGCATGGATTATACTGAAAAGGATTTAGCTTCGTGCTATATTACTCTTTCAATATTTTTATTTATGCATTTTTGTATAGCCTTAATCATCTAAAATTCAATAAACCTCTCAAAAATTCAGCTTCAAATGTAATGCTCTTATCATCTACTGTGGTATTGTTAGCATTTAAATGTGAATGATGCTCATGACCCACTTCTTTTCCTGTATGCTTCAGAACCACAGGTACCTGCTCCAGTTCAGAAAAGGTGGAAGTTGAAATCAGAAATAGCTCCTGATTTTGAACTAGTGGATTTGCTGAACAAAGAGCTGCCTAGCATGGAAAGAACAACACTGGCCCATGAATTTTTTCTGACTCTGGCAGCCTGCAATACTGTGATTCCTATTCTTCCTCAGAGTCCATCTTCAGAGGATTTGGAATGTGACAGTGCTATTGACCTTGTTTATCAGGGTGAATCACCTGATGAACAAGCTCTTACAACTGCTGCTTCTACATATGGTTACACTCTATTTGAAAGGACCTCTGGGCATATTGTGATTGATGTCAATGGTGAGATGTTAAGGTAGAGAGCAACTACTTTGTGTAGGTTGACGGTTTAAGACATGTAATACTTTTCACATGTTTTAAATTCCTTACATTTTTTAATATTTTGTGTAGTGTCTAGTCTGTTAGTGTCTAATCATCATCCTGGATAATACAGGTTGGATGTACTTGGCTTGCATGAGTTTGACAGTGTACGCAAAAGAATGTCTGTTGTTATCAGATTCCCTAATGATGATGTCAAAGTATTAGTCAAAGGAGCCGACACTTCCATGTTCACCATCCTAAGGAAAGATGACTCAAGAGATGATCATATCATCAATGCAACTCAAAGTCACTTGTCTGACTATTCTGCTGAGGGTTTACGCACTCTTGTACTGGCTTATAGAGATCTAACTGGTGAAGAACTTGAAGAGTGGCAGTGCATGTATCATGAAGCTAGTACATCTCTTACTGACAGAACTTTAAAGCTGCGTGAAACAGCATCTTATATTGAATGTAACTTGACTCTTCTTGGTGCTACTGCCATTGAAGACAAGCTACAAGAAGGTGTTCCTGAAGCTATCGAGTCCTTGCGTCAAGCAGGGATTAAAGTATGGGTTCTTACTGGAGATAAGCAAGAAACTGCAATATCAATTGGGGTTTCTTGCAAGCTGCTGACACCAGATATGCAACAGATCATCATAAATGGCAACTCTGAAAATGAATGCAGACAGCTGCTTCATGATGCAATGATCAAGTATGGCCTGACATGTAGCAGCCGTGATTTGAAAAGTAATGGAGATGCCGATGATGCGAATTTCCCCAACTTTACCCAGCAGAATGTTGAAATGGAGGAAAGATCTGCAGGTGCACCTTTGGCACTCATAATTGATGGCAGTAGTCTAGTGTACATATTGGAGAAGGATCTTGAATCTGAGGTACTGATGTTTCTTTTGAAAGTTCAGTTTCTTGTTTCATTAGCTTCACTTATTATAAGCATATCTGCTGGCATGAGTTTTATTTTAGTCTTGAAATCTTCGTGTTAGTTATGCTATCTGTCTGATGGTGATATTGAATTTGAACAGTTATTTGAGATTGCGACTTCATGTAAGGTTGTGATCTGCTGTCGTGTTGCCCCCCTGCAGAAGGCTGGTGTAGTTGACTTGATCAAGAGCCGAACTGATGATATGACTCTTGCAATTGGTGATGGTAAGTTTCTGAGCCCAACCTTCACATCATGGGATAAAGACTTTTATGCTTTGTGAATATTATGTATCCTATACACTTCTGTACTTACTAAAAGCCCTGAATTGAAAGTTACTTTGTTTTCAAAAATATATATGAAATTTTCGTTTAACAAAGTTTTTAAGGCCTTTGTCATCATATAAGTTCTTACCATTTGCACAGGAGCAAATGATGTGTCTATGATCCAAATGGCGGATGTTGGTGTTGGAATTTGTGGTCAAGAAGGCCGCCAAGCTGTGATGGCATCAGATTTTGCTATGGGACAGTTCCGGTTTTTAAAACGATTACTTCTAGTGCATGGCCACTGGAATTATCAGAGGATGGGCTACTTGATACTCTACAACTTTTACAGAAATGCTGTTTTTGTAATACTGCTTTTCTGGTTAGTACATTCTCTCTCAATATACCCCTTTCCTTAGCATATACACTATACAATCTAATCTATATTCTTAGTTTAAAACCCTTTATCATTGCGGCACACACACACTCACACATGCAGAATGATACTTGTATAACCTTGTGCACCTATATATTTGTGGTTTCGTTTATGTTCAAACTTCTTGCAAGCAGGGTTATAATGCAATTACCATCCTTTTACTATGTTGGCAGGTATGTGTTGTGTAGTGCATTTTCTACCACTACAGCCGTGACAGAGTGGAGCAGTGTCTTCTATTCTGTTATATACACATCTGTGCCTACTATGGTTGTAGGTATCCTTGATAAGGATTTAGGCTGTAAAACCCTTCTCTCTCATCCAAAACTGTATGCTGCGGGTTATCGCCAGGAAAGTTACAATATGCGGCTCTTTTGGATCACAATGCTTGACACGCTGTGGCAGAGCCTCGTCCTCTTCTATGTTCCTTTATTGACATACAAAGATAGCACTATTGACATATGGAGTATCGGCAGTTTGTGGACTGTTGCAGTAGTTATCCTCGTAAATATTCACTTGGCAATGGATATTAAGCGATGGGTTTTCTACACTCACCTTTCAGTGTGGGGATCGATAGTAATTACTTACTGCTGTGTTATTGCGCTGGACTCTGTACCCGCGTTTACCAATTACGGGTTAGTTTACTGATAATCTGTCATCAGTTACAGTGTTTTGTTCATTATTATAATCTCAAACTTAATTTTGATTCTCTCGCAGCACGATATACCATCTGGCAAAGACCCCTGCGTATTGGCTCTCAATCCTTTTGATAATAGTTCTGGGATTGCTTCCTCGTTTTATACTCAGAGTTGTATACCAAGCTTTCTGGCCATCAGATATCCAAGTAGCAAGAGAGGCTGAGATACTGGGAAAAAAGCGTAGATGTGATCGAGACTCAAGATGATTTACTCGTATTTGGCTGAAGCTGGTTTAATCCTAGCTCCACCCCCACCCCCGGAGCTGCACATGTGGCTTCGATTGGCAGGTGACTTACAGCCCCTCTAGTAGCTATTTCTTTGCGAAGCAACCAAAACTGGAACCAACTTTGAATGTTCTAGTTGTGAGTTGCAGGACTAAAGTGCCACATTGCAGCTAATAAAAGATCCCACCTACTTTAGAGTAAAGCAAGAGGCATCAAGATGAGCTGGTTGGAAGCGAGGAAAGGTGAAAAGGAGATATGAGATGCCAGTATCTGGTAGAATCGGATTGGTGACAACACTTGTGTAAAGTAGAGAGTAGATTAATGAGAAAATACAAGATTGCAAATCTTGACTGTCTCTATACTTGTTCAATCCACACGAGAGATGTAGATACGTACCTAAGATTAACAATGCTGCTTGCAGAAAACATGCACAGCTGATCTTTTATGGGATTAATTGATCAAAATCTACGTTTCTTTCAACTCTAGCCTCTGTTTTTGATGGATTTTGCAATTTAAGGTCATTTAGTTGGCCATTTTTTAAGGCTTTCAGCAAATGTGCAGAACGCGTGCAGAAAACGTGCAGAAACTGTGCGAAAAATAATATGTATGATCAATGGCAAAATTAAAACTTACTGTCATCATCAAAAGAAATTTCAAGAAGCCTGATAAATCATTTTCCAATTATATATAAAAATGCCTCGAAGAGTCAACTTTTCAGACAAAATTGGCACGGTGCATCTTCAGTGCGCCACATCTGGGCACGCTATTCTTTTTCTAGGTCAAACTTGTGCAGATCAGATTTGCCATAGGAATGGATAACCACTCAACTGGCAATCAGAGCTAAACCTAATGTTTAAATCCTATGGAACCTTAAATAATATCCACAGGTAAGATCCCTGTAGAGGACCTCCTAATAAACAAAACTCCTGTTGTACAATGTTACAAACAATGTACACACAGACAAACAACTCCAAAAAGTTAGCTGCGCCTTCCAAATGTCCAGGTCTCATACAGGCTTCAGCGCTGGAAAATCATCTTGCAGGTGATAGGATGATTCAACTGAAACCCTGAATGTCAAACATCAGACAAAATATGAGTTTTCTGTAGCAGGACAAATGATCACAAATCAGAACTCAAACCATACCTATCATGATCTCCACTCGATACAGGTTTCAGATTCTGAGTCTCTTTAGTTGGCGAGGCCGGACTTGCATTCTCTGAAGAAGTCGCAACCCTCTGTCGCCTAAGTCTCCCTCGATCTGGCAGGTTCTTCGCTGAACCAGTGTCCAGATGACCATTCATGCTGGGATGTCCTCCTCTCTCTTCCAAGGGAAATGATTGAGGCCTCCGGGGGGTCGTCTGATGAGGCGTGCTAGTCTCCATAGACACGGGATTTCGGCCAAAAGGGCGTGGGGCCCGCAGATTCCCATGACTCCCTGTGATCACTGGAGGAGGCCTGCGAGGAGCTTGTGCCACATGATTCTGCAAAACAAATCAAATGCAGAGTTGCAGCTCAAAATCACATAACTTGTAAAGAAACTGGACAAAAGCTGGAATGAAAAGGAAACTAGACATACCCTGTTCGGATAGAAGGTCCCTGTTCCCCGTGGTTTTGGCATGTCAGGAGGAGGAGGAGGAGGATGAGGTATGATGACTGGAGTGAAGAGTGCCGGATTAGGCAATGGCATATGAGGGAAGCCGCCATTCTGTCTGGAATGGTGCCCGGGAAAGAGAGGTGGTGGTGGTCCAGGATGCCTCACCCCATTTGAAACATGTTCATGAAGGAATCGCCCACGCTCCAGGCACCACTTCTGATGTTCATGATCACCACCAAGATCTGAGCAACGGTTGCTCACACTTCCAGCTTTATCATCACTTGGAATCTTTCCATTAGATAGTGAACTGTGCAGATGAGGTGCAGGAGATGATGCAAACATGCTATACTCTCGTGCATGCACGTCCACAGCACTATCAAGTGACAGCTTTGACAGTCTGCCTTCTTCTGCTTCTATCCCTGACGTGCTCAACTCGTGATGTGAACCATGTGCACCAGATAGCTGACGAGCAACTTCAACATCAGGCCTCTGTCCATTTCCGTGTCTATCCAGAGTGTTGAAAAAGAAACTGGATAGACCGTCAGCAATATCATCTTCAGGCTGTGCCAGTACTCGCCCAAGCTTTTTAGCGCCATAAGTAAAAGCACTCCGTATCCGGTAAAAATTTCCTACACATGATTAAAGATTTTTGCATAAATAATCAATGATGAGTCATGAAACAACTAATTTGACCATCACAGCAATGATAGACAAATTCTCATATATTAATTTTGGGATAGCATATCTCAAGTGTCAATTGTATACTATTTTTAATATTCTGTATGAACATGCAAGGTAACAGTTGGAGTAATACCTTTGCTAACACTCCGGCCAAGATTATTGGTTTCTTTAAGGGGATCCACTATATTCAAATGCTTGGGTTGAAATGTGCGGAAAATGGGATCAAACCCTCTTGAAGGTACTGAGTACATGTCAGTACAATATCGGAGGAAGTCACTGCTGAGAAGCAAATTACTACCATCACTGTCAGGAATCTCCACTGAAAAGAAGAAGAAAAAATCAACTTTTTAGTCAAATTCTAACAGTAATAACGGATAAAAAACAATACTGCTTACCAACAATGTCAGGTAACGAAGACAAACGCACAGGACCAGTCACACTGACACAATAATTCTCCCAATCAAACTTGCTGAAGTAATCCAAGAACTTGTACAAAACCTATAGTCACAAGTCTCAATGTCAGGTAGATTTAATGGTACAACAGATGCACGCCATATGCACGACATATGCACACAAATATGTGTATAGATGAATAATGAAATTAATTTAAAAAAATTATGTGTAGAGATGAAATATCAAAATAAAAAATAAGGGCAATGCTATTTGCAGGTTATATTTTACTTTTGCAGTCCGTATTATTTTCAGGAAAGACTAATACACCCTCGATCAAGTGACTAAAGTTTGAACAAGATAAATTAATAAGGACAATCTTGTTAGTTTCAATCAAAATACATACTGCATTAGTAAAAGAAAACCTGCAAATAGGAATTCCGAAAAATAAAGAGGAATATACAAAACATTGAAAGAACTATAGTCAGGATTTACCTGGATAGGACCACTCAACGTCGAGTGGAAGCGATGGAAGATGTGTAGAACCAGAGTCTCCAGTGCATAAGTAGAGATGAGTCCATGGTGAGCTCCGAGAATACGGCTTTCATAGTAACACCAAGCCTTTATCAGTATTATGCTGCGCTTGAAAAGGTGTTGCTTCCCTATAAAACAATCTACCTGGAAAATGAATGAAACCAGAAGACTGTAAGCACAAGATGCACATCTCCAACTTAATGATCTAAAATAGTTTCTAACAGTTTATGATAAACATCCACTTTTTTAAACCTAATACTAACCACTTATGTTTTTTCCAAGCACATATTTTGCACATATGTAGCACGCAAAATAAATCCACTACTGTTTCCCTGCACATTTTTGGCACATACATAGCACACATGAAAAAAAAAAAAACACTACTAGTCTTTTGCTACCAAAATATACACTTATGTTTTTTCCCTGCACATGTTCAGCACGTACATAGCACGTGGGAAAAAAAATACTACAACACAACACACACTTACACATACTACGTGGACTCACTAACACACACGGATGCTTAAACAAAACAAACACACAACACTAAGTTTTTTCTCTGCACGATTTCGGCACGAGCATAAAAATAATTTTTTTGTGCTTCTTGTGCTCGTGCCGATAACGTGCAGGGAAAAAACATAGTGTTGTCTGTTGTTGTTTAGTCTTGAGTTTATGACTACTCACGTACTGATATACATTAATACTCAAATAACTCACACAGGTAGCCAATTAGCTCAAGTTTTCACTTTAACGTATATTTTATCAATTTAAAACAATTTCTAATTATATAAAAATTAAACATATATACAGTTTAACAAATATAGTAGGCTTAAAAATCCACTACATATATGCTGGTTGAGTTTTGGCCTACTATTAAGTCTTAACAGGTCTGCCCGAGCCCAATGCAAGAGGCTAAAGGCTGGGAGGGGCCCTGAAAAATTTTAAGGCCTGCATACATTTTGTATAGAAAAACTATGAAATGCTAAAAGGAAAATCTGAGAATTAAGTGGAATCTTTATTATAAACGTGGGCTTAATGTGGGACTATAAATTAAATTTTAAACCAAAATGTCCAGGTTAACCATAGCACCCAAATCCTTCTTGTGTTTACGTAGATTTAGCATTGTGTAATTTTTATGGATAAATAATAAACATTTTGACTTTTCAATTTTATTAACAGATATTTAAATTCTTAAAAAATTTACGAATATGGATTATAATAGATAATAGTAAAAGACCAAAATCAAATTTAATTTTTCATTTTTAGATACTGACAATAGTAATTCAATGTTATAATTTTGTTTTTTGAAATAGTGAAACTGGTTATTAAATAAAGATTTTGTTAAAATTATTATTTTTAAAAAATGAGTAAAAAAACATCTTCTCAAAAAGTAACTCACACTGCGTAAAACTCTAAAGAGCATATATATCATGAGTTTAAAATCATTGATTTGTAAAATTATTCGTGTCTAGGACTGTAAAAAGATTACATGTAAACAAACATAAATAGTAATTCAACTTTATATTTTTAGAAAAAGATCATCAAAACATCACGTGAGACGATGAGTTAAAAGGGGAAAAACCATTAAATGCAATGAGGGAAGGGCTTGAGGTTAAATTAATAACCTAAAAACTACATGTACTATTTCAGTACTTTAACGCATAACAATAAAACTTATTTAAATAACACTTCAGTTGTAGCTACCACCAGTACTCTTAGGTTGGGATTAGGTGTCAAGATGCAGGTGAAGACTCTACCCTACCCCAAAATCCGGTGGTTCCCCCCCACCCTAGATCTGACACTGACGACAAGTTTCCACACATAACCAACAAGGAATCGTGACCAAAAAATGTAACGGAGACCAGTTACTGTAATTAAATTATTTGCATAGAAAGAAATGTAAGCACAACTTCACCTGCTCAAGAAAGCTCAAGGTACACAGGCCTCCTATTTGATTGAAGGATATATCAACAACAACATTCTCTATGATGCATTTCACGAGCTTGACCTGCCAGATCATTAAAAAAACAGTATCATTTTACATGTAATATTTAAGGACAGTTTTGCAGGTTAATATTTTCGCTTCTGACATAGATACCACATATACAGAAACCAATCAAAACCCTAAACGTAGATAACACAAATAAGTCCCCAACCCACCCACCCGCACACAAAATTATTAATATACGTACAATAATGTCACTGCTTTAGAGTGCCGCCTGGAGACTGTTTCCACATTACTAAGGTGAATATAAATGAGAACAAAGATATCAATGCAAGGGAACAGCTGAAGCCCAAGATGTTTCTTCAGGCTAGTCACATTGTGTATGTAAATAGCATTGTTAAAAATGAAATGGGCAATAACCTCAGCTCGGATAAGTTGGGTGTCTTTTATAACAAACTCTGCAGTACGACTTTGATCTTCTGCTTCAAGAATGGAGACCATGCCTTCGGCTAAATTATCCACATCACATGCAGCACCAAAGGCGGTCAGATCAATATCTCCATCTGGAAGATAAGTCTTTAATGGTACAGATCCATAAGGAAAAATCTGCAAAAAAAAAGTCAAAAATATGTGACCAAAAGGATCATAATGCTGGAAAAATGATAAAGCCATCACAGCCATAAATATTTGATAGAGATGGGGGAAACCAGTATTAAATGCCAAAATCGAAATATGGCACAACGCTTGTACTGGAAATCAGATGGACAATGTGTGATTCAATAAGCTTCTAAAGTATAAAATGATTTCCCAAATTTAGTTCAAATGCTTGTGGTATGCAAGGCCATGCAGCAACTATATTACATTCAACTATCTTACTAGCAACACAATTCTTGACAAGGTGTACCACATAAATCAATGAGCATTATGAGACACCATTGTATTAATATAGCACAGTCCCCAAAGAGTAACAAGTTATGCACATAAATCTTTGTTGCCGAACCAATCCAAAAAAAAGGCATTTTCTTAAGAAATCATTGAGACACTTGTTATAGAAATTTCAACTATATCACGCAAAAACACATAGATTCATGGCAGAAACTCATAGATTGAGACAAACATGACTGAAATTCCAACCCCGTGATGCACCAACACTAGCTACTCATTACACTTGTTTCTCCCCTGCCCCTCTTTAAATCAATTTACCCATATCATGGCAACATTCATAGACAACTTTTTTTATGGTGCATCATATCTCCAGTATCTGTATAGAGGTGTCAATGGGTAACAGCTGACTCTAAACAACCAATACTCTGAGCAAGTCACTACCTCAATCAAGATGCAGTCTTCAAGTAACAGCAACATTATCTCATTTTTATAGCAAACAAAGATTCCAACTGAGGAGTTATTCCCATGGACATGAATTTCTCAATAAAGTTTCAGTCTTTAAGAAGCAGTTTTCGAGATCAGGTGGAAAACCTAACCAACAATATAGTAAAAAAGAACATTCCATAGAAACCAAAATAAACACTTTTATAGCAAACATATATCCCCTTCTCAGCCAAAAAAAAAACCATTCTCTAGAATTAACATACAGTCGAAATCATCACTAACGAGCCAACATATACACAGCCATATACCTAATCAACTTTGCAGTCACGAACAGTCCATATAAGCCAAAAATATCACAAGTGCACAACCTTACACACTTATATAGCAAACAAAAATTCCAACTGAGGAGTTACTCCTGTGGACATGAATTTCTCAATAAAGCTTCGGTCTTTAAGAAGCAGTTTTTGAGATCAGGTGGAAAACCTAATCCACTCAAAATAAACACATTTACAGTAAACACATATCCCTTTCTCAGCACAGAGCCAAAAAAACCTTTTTTTAGAATCGACCTACACTCACAATCATCACTAAAGAGACAAC
Organism: Sherardia arvensis; assembly: GCA_948330725.1. Lineage (NCBI taxonomy): Eukaryota > Viridiplantae > Streptophyta > Magnoliopsida > Gentianales > Rubiaceae > Sherardia > Sherardia arvensis. The sequence continues at coordinate 26,359,100 of OX415245.1, read as the reverse complement.
ATTTACACACTTCAATGGCAACCATATACCTAATCAACTTTGCAGTCAAGAACAGTTCATACAAGCCAAAAACATCACTTACAACTCACAAGTGCACAACTTTACACACACCTTTCTCATCACAGAACCACAAAAACCCTCAACTTAATCACCAAACAGACAAAAAATGGAAATTGATACAAACCTCGCATCCAAGTATATTTCTGCACAGCCTCTGCACATAATCGATCACCTCCCTCCTTCTTGCGTCAGAAACCAGCGTCGGCTGCACCTTTCCGATGATCCCCTCGGCAGCTTTCTCCGCTTCGGCCCAATGCTCCGGTTCGATGACAACATCCGGTTGACTTGGCGAGCCACCATTGGGCTCCCCAGAATCTCCCATGGAAAAGCTCAACACTCAAATGTTTCAAGTCTTCAACACCGATTTCCCCCAACCCAAACCTCTCTTCTCTCCGCTCTTTCTCTTTCGAAAAACTCCTCACCGTTCTTCTTCTTCTCTGTGTAATAATACTAATGCAGAGTCTAATAAATTTGGATTAATAGCACTGATTGCTTCAAGTTCTCAACTTTTCAATACTCTCCAGTTTTGGGTATTTCATCAGTCAAAACACTCAAAACGCTAAAAAGATTGGGACTTTATAGTGATTCAGAGTAGTATCCAGCAGCTGCTGTTGCTGCTCTTTGATTTTATTTTGTTTTTCTCTTAGGTTTTTATTTTATTTTTTTATTATTAATTGTTGAAGAAACAAACAAACTAAACCGAACTAATTGATGAAATTAAGGTGGGCCTGATGTCCCTTAAACCTACGGGCACCTGTACCTTATGCTTGTCTTTCTCATCTATTAATAGTATAGAATAAAATTGATTATTCATCAAAATTCTCCATACTATCTAAATTCTATTTACTTATAAAAATAATAAAAATAAATGAAATTGCAATATGGGGGAAAAAAACCAAGAGAGGAAATAAAGTCATAGCTTTGACTAATGGTGAAGGGACAAAAGGATATTACCACCAGACAATATTCCATTTTGGATTATAACTTTGACTTTTGAGGATCAAATATAATTAGATTTTAAAGTTTATGTATTTCTTTTAATAATGTGAATATATTAAATTTGAAAATTACATGCATATATGAAATTAATGAATGCCAACCAGCTTGAAAATATTTTGTAACAAATGATAATCTTGGTAACAAATTTTGTTTTGATTTGTTTGGCTATCAAAGTTTACTTCATGTATATGTAAATGTTCTATTTCAAAATCTTAAATCAAAATATTATTCATTTATCATATTAAATTTATGATCGACTAAATCTCTAAAAAAGGTAGAGAACATAGAAATTAAATTAATAATTTAATAACAGTTAGGATTTACATGAGTTTGGATGAATGTGAGTAGTATAATGTTGTTCCGATACATTTGAAATTATCCAATTACTTTTTTACTTGACTGAAAAGAATTTTGATATTTTTCATATAATATGATCCGACTTGATTTTAATCTGAAAGTCAATGTGACATAATAATTTGAACCCATACCAAACCTAATCGACCCTCCCATACTTTTTCCAACTTATTATTATTGAGCATAGTTCAATTGAAAGAAAAAATAAATCAATTTATTAAAAATAGTAAACCAGAAAGACAGGGCACAAAGCAGTTTAAGCCAACGTTGAAGGACTAGCTTAGTAATACTTAAAATTTAAATCAGCAAGAGCAACAAGTCGCGAAGTTGAAGGGTGAAGCGTGCAATAACTGTTTGTTTCAGTCTGTGAGAAAGTGATCGCCGGCGCCGGAATCGACATGGAGAGAACTCTAACTCTTAGACTGATACTCGCCGGAATCGTATGGGCGCTGCTGTCCGGAGGGTCCGCAGTCGTCGCTTACAGACCCGGCGACGTTGTCCCGATGAGTCGCATGGGTCAATACCATTCCGTACGTACACGCTCATCAATCTCTCCCTTTTTGATTCACTCAATCACCTGCAATTCTTATGCTTTCATGTATTGTTGTTGCAGTCAAGAACCGTGTGGTATGATATGATCGGCCGTCACTGTCCCATCTTTGGGGTTAATCGCGAGGTATAGTGTTCTTGCTTGAATTCAGTCTTAGCTTCTTGTTGTTTTTGAAATCAGTCGATGTGCTTTGGAATTGGGGAAGTGTTTCATTAGAAATGAGATGAGATGAAATAATGTTGATTATATCTTGTTTTTCGATGAGATAGGTGTTGATGCCCCTTCCCAAACCTACCGGTTACACTGGAGCTGATCCATACAAAGTGTGAGTGTCAAAATCTGATCTTTAACTTTGAATGTCGTGTTCTGCATAAGTTTTATAAAATTGCATAGCGCATTGCGATCATTATGCGTCACGGGTTATGAAAATATAATGACAAGGGAATTTTTTATGCTGATGTGAACAACGGTTTCCATGCAGATCATTTCAAGTTGGAAAGGAAAAATATCACGTCCCGTGGCTTCTTGTGGTCAATCGGAAGTCTACTGAGGTTCCAATGATTGATGTGCACTTGGTAAGGTTTCATATTTCAGTCTTTTCAGGTTCTTTCCCCAGTCCTCAATTGTATTGTCTTTCGTAAAGCGCTTTTGGCTATATCTCATGCAGAGGTATTCAGCGGCTGACTTTCTTGGTGTGACTGCCCAAGTTATAGATATGCCTCATCACTGTGAGTTATCCATTGCTTATTTATTCTGTTTGTTGAGAGTACTGTTTTATTTTCTCACTTTTTCGTGGGTAATTATCACTCATAAGATTGTTGTTTCTTGTTGGAGCTCTTTTCTGTTATCTAGTTGAATAACATCATTTAAACTTTCCACAGATGTTGAGTTTCACCCTAATATCCGCAAGAATTTTTGGGATAAAGATCATTGGCCCAAGCATATCCTTGTCCGATATACATGGTTGGTACTTATTTTGACATGTCTCATTCTATTTATTTAAAGCATGATGTGTGGCACAAGCTCTCTTTTGTACATGGTCTAAAGGAGGGCAGATGATTTTAATTTAGGGAATTGTCTTTGCACCTCAAAGTTCTAACTATCTATTGACTAGAAATCTGACCCCTTTCGTGATTTGCATTTTTTTGTTGCTATGTTACCAATTTATCCTCTGATGGGTTCCGTTGTATCCAGGGAAGAACAATCAGAAATAGATGTTGCTTCTGGCTTTTACGTCCTCTTTGGATCAGGTAATGGATTTTTTGGTTGATTTATGTGTATATTTTTAATCAATCTGGACTTTAGCAATTGATATTATTAAAGCACTGTAGTTCCCTTGTATGTTCAAAAGCAGCTACTTGATTATTGACTGCTGCATGTTGCCTGGATTGAGCTAAAATGAACTACTTAGTTTTAACTTAATTTAGCTCCTGTCATATCATGTGCAATTTGTATCACGTGCTCTGGAAAAATGTTCTTTGCTTCTAATACACAATGGTTACCTCATGCTTTTCTAGTAAAAGTTTGCCACTTTTGCAAAAATTTACTGCTCACACAGCTTTTCTGCAAAATTTCAGTTCATGTTCTATATAAAATTAATAGTAACCGATTTTTTTTTTTGGCTTCTGTGTCTGTATAAACAGGACTTCTGCTGTCATTTGTTCTCTCAATCTATGTTCTGCAGTCATCTCGTGATAAATTATCAAGGTATTATCTTCTTGCATTCTCAGGCTAGTTATGTGTTATCAGCTATACTGTAACCTTAAGGTTTACTGTTATTGTGATTCAGTGAATAGCTAACTTATGTAAGCTCAGTTTGAAACTAACCTAATATTTTCTCTGCTACTGTCAGGTTTATGATGGAGGCTGTTGCAGACAGCAACATGCCTGCAGGAGTGGTGGCAAAGGTTGAATGACGGGCTGGGATTATGAATCGATTCACATATTGTAGTTCCGCAAGAGCTTGGCTGGATCTTGTTTCTTTGTATATTTTATCTTGGAAGAATTTTGATGCTAAAGTTTAGTATTAAATGTCTTTGAATGCAGTTTTCTTATGATGTTGTTTTTGACACAATGGTTGTGAGATGGGGATAGACACAATTTAGAATAGCTTATTGGAGATTAAGCCATCAACCTTAGGAATTCAATGTAAATTAGGATCTCACATGAGCTGAAATGCTTCTGAGGCAGTATACCTCCTACTTGCGCTTATCTTCATCAATGAAAAAAGGGCTTTGACACTATTTTTAATTCATATCACTTAATTTAGTAACCCTATGTGGTCGTGTACGAAAGGAAATGGAGGAATGGTGGTGGATTTTGGTTTTTATATTGCCGTAATGTTTAAGATAGCTCTGAGGAGCAATTTGTATGAACTGTTATGTCAACTTCCTCATATATATGGATACCAACCAAACAAATTCTGAGTCCTTAGCATTGACATGATTTTGTATAATTTGGTACTCAGATTGACTCATGCTCAGTGGTTCTAACTGCCAGGAAGTCGCTTCATTTCAATGATTTGCGAATAGATTTCAGACTGTCAGCCAGAAAATGAATGGTACGTATGGTCTGTCACCTCAATTCTTCATTCTGCACCTTTTTACGCTATCTATACAGCACTAAGGCCAAAGACAGAATCATAAATTCTTACTGAGTTGTCAATATTTGAGCTTGTTATGCTGTGAGCATATATTCTGGTGAATTAATAATACTTGTATTTAATGAGGCAGTATGGTAGCAAGTAAGTGGGATTTATGGAGGAATCTTGTTTTTTCTTCTTTTATGAAAGGAGGATGAATCTACATGTGTGTTGGTCCCCAATCCCCAATTACATGTAACAGAAAGTAGACCAGATGAATGGGATGGTAGTTAAGGATTCTTGAAGGGTACAAGTAGTAACTGGAGGAGACAAGAATCAGCTCTATGCTGCTACCCTCCTGAACCATTAGGCCTATATTCCATCCCATTTTGACGATGCGCTAAGCAGGAAAAGCTACTCTCTGCTTACTTTGTAAACCCCCATACTTCATTATTATAAGACTAGTTATACTAAGAGAATGGAACTTAAACACTCCTCTGGAGACTTGAATCCTGTAAATTATATGTGTATGTACTTTGGTAATTTATATGCCCTCATCCCCGTCAGCCACGGTACTGTAATTACATTTATTCTTCTTAAACAAGTGTTAGTACTGCAACTTTTTCCGGTTCGTGCTTTAGTTCATAGTGGAATTGCCTAATCAGTTGACTAATCACATAAAAAATAACAGTAATTGAGTACAGGACAGCCAGTGAAGTGAATGCACTTTATCACACTTAGTAATATAGAAAACTTGCCTGCTTAGCTCCTTAGTAATACGAGTCGGTTGCTTAGCTCCTTAGTGGGATTCATTTTATTGGCTAATGAGTTGACTAATCACATAACCACTAGAACAGGAATGATTCAGTGAAGAGATTCATAATACATTCTAGGAGGTGGCCTTAGCCTAGTTCATACTGTATTCATTTTTCTTCTTTAGCAGATGTTAACCTCCATTATTGATGCCTTGACTTTAGAGTTTAGAATTAGATCCAGCAAGCAATATCAAGTAAAAGTAGTAATGCAATGGTACTTCCCGGGGGGACCTGAGGCCTTTTCATCTTCTCTGCTTTCTCCTTCATGATATGGAAATGCATGCTTTTGGTAAATTACAGTTAAGTGTTGTACTTATACTACTAGTCTATAGACTTTGAGGGAATATTGATGAGCCCCCCATGCTCGGGAGATACATGGCTCCATGCATTTTATATAATCTCTTCACATTTCCAGGCTCTTAAGGTGGAAGCTATCACCATTGCCATTACTCTGTAAGGACCATCACTTTTCAACCTTCAAGCTGTATTATTCTGATACGTAAGTATATTCTAGTTTGCATCGGCTTAGCTGCGGCCCTGGTCCCAATGGATCTATATAAGTCTATTTGTACTGAAAAAACCAAAGAAGACATTCTTTTGATAAAGTACCTTTCCACACTTCCACTATATACCAACTACTACTAGTTTACAGCTGAGTATAAACTATTAACCCATCATCTCACAATTAACAAGGTTAACATGTCTGCTTTGTCTGTGACTCTGAGTATATGCATGCATGTTTGTGGAAATAGGGATACTTTGGTATACTAATCATGAAAACAGTATAAATTATACTAAGTTATTTCGCTCAACTAAAAGCACTGGACTAAATTGAAACTAACAGTCGATAGGAGTTCTATGAGCGGAAAGTAGTCCTCCTATAGACTGTTAGTTTCGCCACTGCAGAAAACCCGACTATGAAATGAACAAGTATATTGAAAGTTAGACAGGGGAAATATAATGTAGATTCCTAGTCCTTAGTCGGGATCCATGCTGACTAGACAGCCTTGGCTTTGGAGATATTGTTAAATTATACTAGTGACAAAGTTGATTCTGGCAGTGCGAGTGAACTGAGGGTAAAGCAACGGTCGAGTTTTAGTTTATGTGATAATAAAGAATCTTGCATTATAGTATATCCTTCCATTATCACATGAATTGATGGAGTTTTCTTAAGTTGGCTTGGATTTTCAGACCAATGCAAATCAATGTCGGAGACCTCAGAAGAAGAGAGCAGGTTAGTTTAATCCTAGTTGGCTTGTTCTTCAAATTATTGCGTAAGAAAAACCGGGGAAGTGATGATGAGTCCTGAAAATAATGCACAGAAACAGAAGAGAAGGGTGAAATCCAAAGCATATTACTGAAACTATATAAACTAATGAAAAGGCGACGCCAACTTTCACCCTTTTACATAAAACTCTGTTAGACACAATAATGGTGTAGACCAAAAGCCAAACACCATCTCTTCCAAAGCTCTCTCTACTATATACATACATATATATATAATTGCACTCAAAACATGATATGCAGATTAGTTTATACTAATCAGAGCCAACCTTGGCACATTATTGCACCTTAGCTCTCAGCATAATAAAGTGTCGCGAGTACGGAACTAAGCTATTTGTAGCATGCTTATCTCACACTTACTCACTCATATAGTAAGATGCTTTACTTTGCTTCTCAGCTCAATAAGTTTTGTCCCTAAAAACATACCAAAGGACAAATTGGAACCAAATTTTCAATTCTATCTATCTGGGATGCATCCATTATCATCATCATCATCGTCTGTCGCTAATTTACAATTAGTACATAAAATTAATGGAAAATAACTAAAGTGAAGTCTGCCCACTCCATTTTACAGACTACAGGAGAGACTCTACCTGGCTACGCGTGCTGTGTATAAAACCAGCTGATTCATCTCACTCCACCATTCTATATTACTCCACTTGCTTCAACACACACACACACACATAGATACTATATAGTCTGTGTATGTCTGAACTGCAGCAGGCATCAAAAGATCATGTGAAGATTATGTGCCTGAACAGCCTCAATGTGTGCTATGGATAAAGATGGAGGCTGCCTCCAACTCAGCGACCTTTCGATAAGAACAGCAACACCAGAATCCACTGTCAGTACTGCTACTGATGCTGCTGTCAAAGAAGAGAGTATAACTATAAACTATGATGATGAGTCGAGAAAAGATGGCGGCGATGGGAATGACAGTAATCTCTTTCCACAGCTCCGGCATCGAATACCACTCCACGAGGTAATACTTACATCAAATCAAAATCATTTCAGTTCATCTCAAGTAGTTCATGTGACACATGCTTTAGTCAGCTGTTTCAGCTTGTTTAGAGAGGGGGGTTACCAGAAACTAAGATGGAAAGCTGTCTTAACTGTTGCTAAGTAAATGATTGGCTGCTAATATCTCTACCATATTATACTCTGCATGCTGCCTGAACCTGCACACACACACACACAGTCATATAATATATTCCAACAAAGGATATTCTCAGTTTGTGTGAGTTTGATGGTGCAATATTCCTAGTCATCTGACGTGGTACACCACATGCATTGCACTCTCCCATCTCTTGTTTATATTATATCCCATTTTGAACCTCGATGCATGTTTTCTTGTGGTGCGGTGCACGTGAAATCAGATCCCCTCCCATCAATATCATATAATATCTTTATAATAGAGCGTTTTTGATAAGATTTGTAAGATGTCTGTGTTAAAACATCTTACAAATCGATCATTTCTCGACTTATAAACACAGTTCCACCAAAAGTGTCGGGAGATTAGCTAATACAAAAGGAGTATGAATTGTTGCAGGTGGTTGAAGAGCTGACAACAATCCTGAAAATGGCACTTCCAGTGGCCCTCACCACACTGATGCTTCACACCAAGACCATCATATCAATGCTGTTTCTGGGCCGGATGGGGAAGATCGAGCTTGCGGGTGGGTCCCTGGCAATCGGGTTTGCAAGCGTGACGGGCTTTTCGGTCCTGAAAGGAATGGGTATGGGGATGGACCCGATCTGCTCCCAGGCCTACGGAGCAAAGAGGCTTTCAGTCGTGACCCAAACCTACATCAAGACGGTCATCCTCCTCCTCATCACCTGCATCCCCATCATCTTCATCTGGATATTCGTGGAGCCCATCCTCACTAAGCTGGGCCAGGAAAAGGCCATCCTCAAAGTCGCCAAATCCTACCTCCTCTACTCCATACCGGACCTCATAGCCCAGGCCCACGCCACCCCGATCCGGTCGTTCCTCCGGACTCAGGGCATCAACTCCGCCGCCTCCATGGTGGCGATGTGCTCCGCCGCCGTCCATTTCCCGGTGACCTACCTCCTCGTCAACCACTTCAGCATGAAGGTGGAAGGGCTCGCAATCGCCTCCTCCATCTACAACCTCAACATCAATCTCGGACTCCTCGCATACGTGTATTTCTCCAAAACTTCCATTAAACCTTGGGTTGGAACCTCGTTTTCCTCCACAGTCGTGCATGGATGGAAGCCGCTTCTGTCCTTAGCATTCCCGAGCTTGTTCTCTGTCTGTTTGGAGTGGTGGTGGTACGAGATTATCCTCTTCATGAGCGGGCTGTTGGAGAATCCAGAAGCATACGTTGCATCCATGGGTATCTTACTACAAACAACCGGTATCATGTACGTATTTCCCTACTCCTTGGGTTTGAGCATAACTCAGCGAGTAGGGCACGCGCTGGGCTCCGGGCAGCATTCTCGGGCAAGGCTGACCACCTTCATCGGGATCTGCACCGGAGCCGCGTATGGAGCGATAGCCTTCGGTGTGAGCATAGCCGTGAGGAACACGTGGGGGACATTCTATACCGACGATCCTCAGGTGCTGATGATGATTGGCAGCGTGCTACCAATAATCGGCTTGGCTGAGATCGGGAATGCATCCCAGACGGCGGCGTGCGGCGCGCTGACCGGCTCGGCTCGGCCTAAGGTTGGGGTGAGGATAAACCTGGCGGCGTTTTACTTGGTGGGGATGCCGTGCTCGGCGGCGCTGGCGTTCAAGGCCGGAATCGGGTTTCAGGGACTGTGGCTGGGGTTGATAGCTGCTCAGGCGGCTTGCTTGAGCATGATGATTTACACGCTGATGCAGACTGACTGGAAACAGCAGGCAAAGAGGGCTGAGGAGCTAACCATGCTCACTGCCGGCGATAAGGACACCGGAGAAAACCTCATTCCCTGATAAATTAATATTTATTTATTAACCCCGTGCACACAATTATTCAACCTTATATATTTCACTCCATTAATATTGCAAATTAGTTCTAATGATTCATTATTTAGTCTAATTCTCTTTCAAATTTGTTATTCTCATTGTTCTTTTATATGTAATATTTCATATTGCATAGAGGCTATTTATTACGGAAAAGATGTACTTTGTTGAGGGATGTCAAAGTCAGAGAAATAGAACACGTGCGTAATGTTTGGAAAAGAATAGAGACTATAAAAACTCCACGAGCACAGCAAAATTCAAAGGATGGACTCTTTGCATGGCCGACATGGCATCTCGTTCCACTCTATACTACAAGGAGAAAAGTCCTTAATATTTGAGTGCAACTTCTTTTACTCTGCCTAATCTAATATTTTTACTCAGATTAGCGTAATTTAAAATATAATTAAAATTACAATAATGAGTGTTATTATGTTTTTATAAATTCATATTCTTTTTAATTATAAAAAATTGCGTATAACGACATCTTTTTTCCTATGAACCTTTTATATCAACTTCAATCGTGTCTTGATTTTAATGTGTGGCATTTTGCATCAAACGGTTATAATCTTTAATTATAAGTGATTAATGCACTTTATAATCAAAGTTTAAGAACAATTTCGATTACATATTTAGTATAAATGAATTTATGTATAACAATCACTAAAAAATCATGACAAGGGTGGTTATCTGAATATTACCAAATAATAAGGGCCTAAGCATCAATTATCAATCTATCAACCATCAACTATTTTTTAAGAAAATACAAAAATAAGTGTGTAAAAATTCTCAATGATTACACACGTGGCAAATACTAATTGGCAAATGGGCCACTGCTTTGGCTTTGGATTTTTTCACTTGCTTTGTTTGTCGTTGCTCTGATCCTGTCCCTTCTTTCTCCAAACTTTAACTTTACTCTGCTCAAACCTTCCCCGTCGGGCACCAACTCCACCCACCCGCCGCCGCTCCTCGCCGTTTCCCCGACACAACCACCGACTGGTACAGATTCTTCCTCCCAAAAAGACACTCATTTTTGTTCTTTCTGCAGAAAAAGAGAGGGAAAGTAATACAATAGTGCTTTCTCGGTTGATTAACCTGTGGAATTCGAACTGTTTCTTACAGGTGGATTTTAGTTGTAATAGAATCCTTGTCGGGAATTCTCGATTTTTTCGGACAAGCTAAGAACTTGAGAGACTGGATTTTTGGTGGTCTCCGGAGAAGAAGATTAAGATAAAGATAGCATTTTTTTTAATTTTTTGATTTGGAAATGGTTGTTTTGTCGGAAGGAGTCTGATCATTAGTCCAAACCAGAGTTCTTTTTTTGTTGTTGTTGTGGAATGTGAGGGTTTCAACTTTTTAGGTATGAGGGGGATAGTTTATTCTGCAAAAGCATGAGTCTTGCTGGTAGAACTAATTCCAATGGAGGAGGAGGGAATGGGGAATGTGAGAAGAGACCATCATCAGCCTCTAGGAATGGATCCTCCACATCCTCCTCCTCTCAGCAGTTTTGTATCGACCCGAAAGTTCTTGTTGACCCCAAGCAGCTGTTCATCGGGTCTAAAGTCGGCGAGGGAGCCCATGGAAAGGTGTATGAAGGGAGGTATGAGGATTGGTTTGTGTTTATGCTAATAACAAGCTTGGAATTGTTTTACTGTTTTAGTTTTTGGTTGAACTTGTTGAGTTGTCTTTCAGGTATGGAGATAGAATTGTTGCTATCAAGGTCCTCAGTCATGGTAATAACTCTGAAGAAAGGACTTCACTGGAAAATCGTTTTGCCCGAGAAGTCACAATGATGTCCAGAGTTAAGCATGAAAATCTTGTGAAGGTGACTCTACTGTCTTTAATTTTTGTTCAAGTATCTAGCATAGGAGGTTTTAATGAATCTTATCAAGTTGAGTTCTTTAATCAATGCACATATGTTGATATGCTATAAAGCCGGCTGGCGACTTGCATTGTGTTGCAATTGTTAATCTTTTAGAGTTCAGCCCGTTGATCCGTGTTCATTAAACATTTTCAGTTCATTGGAGCTTGTAAAGATCCATTAATGGTGATAGTGACAGAGCTGCTACCTGGAATGTCGCTTCGGAAGCACTTGGTCAGCATTCGCCCCGAACTGTTGGATCTTCATGTGGCACTGAATTACGCCGTTGACATTGCTAAAGCCATGGAGTGCTTGCATGCCAATGGAATTATTCATAGAGATCTGAAACCTGGTATAAGGCAGTTTTAGGGTGGAAGTTAGTTTTGTAACATTTAAGACATTCTCCCTCCCTAAATTCATTCCGTCTGTTAAAATTTTCAACTAGCATACAATATTTTCTCTTGGTGCCAAGTTACAAATGTGTTTCTATCTCATGTTTTTATTAGCATATTCTTGCTTTAGTTCAGGTGGGGTATGAAATTTCGTGTTTTTTTCTTCTTTCATGGTTTGACATGGTAAGAGAACTATTGTACATGCAGACAATTTGTTGCTTACAGCGGATCAGAAGTCTGTGAAGCTTGCAGACTTTGGCCTTGCAAGGGAAGAAACTGTCACTGAAATGATGACTGCTGAGACCGGTACATACCGTTGGATGGCCCCCGAGGTTTGTACTTTCTTAGTTTCTTTTATGGTTTCATTTAGCATTGTTTTCTGATATACTGTGTATGTGCAGTTGTACAGTACAGTCACTTTGCGTCAAGGGGAGAAGAAACATTACAATAACAAGGTAGACGTGTACAGTTTTGGTATCGTTCTGTGGGAGCTGCTGACAAATCGCATGCCGTTTGATGGAATGTCAAATCTGCAAGCTGCTTATGCCGCTGCTTTTAAGGTCTCTCTCTTGTTCCCGTGCTTTTCCTATGATTTCATATCCTAGATTAGGACATATCATTTGAACTGGGTTCTTGTACGAATGCAGCAAGAGAGGCCTGTTATTCCAGAGGAGATTTCTGCAGACCTGGCTTTCATCATAAGGTCGTGCTGGGTGGAGGATCCTAACATGAGACCGAGCTTCAGTCAGATAATAAGGATGCTGAACGAGTTTCTGTTCACGCTGCCGCCAGCGCCACAGCCATCTCCGCCTGACCCTGACTCCGGTGAGGCCGCTGACCCGAACAATAACAGCATCACAGAATTTTCCGCTCGAGCTAGAGGCAAGTTTGCGTTCATCCGCCAGCTTTTCGCTGCAAAGAAGAGCAGCAACACCAATAAAAACTGAAACTTAGTTGCACACAGCTGGAGCTTAGAATTTTAGGGAAAAGAAACTGATAGTACAAACCTGGTACGAGATCCTTACTATGTCCATACCATACTTGCATTTTGTAGGGAAATTTCTGCAGCTCACATCTAAAGTGTTTCCTTCTTACATCTAACGTCAATGGATCGAGCTATTACAGCCTATTGTTGCACATACTTCTGGTCTGATTTTGATGCTTCTATTCTATAAGCTTGGCCATAGCTTTGATGAAATTACATATTCACAAATAGAATCAGGAAAAACTAAACATAATATAATTGGGAAAAGGTAATTCATGTATCCAAATAATTTATTTTTTAAAAAGATATAAATAGGGTTTCTAAAAAACACACGTTGGAAGTTAATTGGAAGCATGAGTTCCCGGCGGCAGAGATCGGCAACTGGGTATGATCTTCCGGTAGATGTACAGATCGAAATATTTTCGAAGATGCCGGCGAAAAATGTGGTTAAATTCCGTTGTCTGTCCAAGTTTCATCGGAATCTGATAGACAGGGACCTGGAATTCGCCCGGAAACATTACGACCTATCAATCAAAACAGACTCTAGCTTTCTAATCCGGCAGGTTGATGGCCGGAATATTCTGGTAGACTTTAAAGGCAACGAGAGGAAGGACTATATATTGAAGAGACCGAGATTTTTTACTCCTGATTTCATAGGATGCAGCAGAGGCATCATCTGCTATGGCGTAAACTCAACACCATCATCATCACATCTGCTGTTTTGGAATCCGCTCACCGGAGCTTCCCGGAGGAGCCACGCAAAACACGGCAGAAACAACAATGCCAAGCTCGCTTTGGGATATGATGCTGTAAATGACGATCTGAAACTGCTCTGGACAGTTCAATATCGAAATGAAGATATGTGCTTTGTTTATAGTTCAAAGTCGGATTCGTGGACGAGGATTCAGGGACCGGGGTTTATCCGGTGTGGTAACTGGGGTGCTGAAGTTACCGTTAAGGGTAGCAGTCGCGTGCACGCGACATGGAAGGATTCAAATTCAATCTTAGCTTTCGACTTTGCAGCAGAGAAATTCAACCTGGTACCTCTACCTAGTTTCAGACATCACATAGTGTCGGTGTGGTGCGTGGATGCCTGTCTTTGTTTCTACGAGGAGGTTGTTGACGAAGGTTGTTACAATGTGTGGATGATGAAGGAGTACGGAGTTGAGGAATCCTGGGCTCGCGTGTTTACTGTCAGCAACAAGAACAGGCCTTCTAGAACAATGAAGGATTTCGTTTCAGGGCTAGTGCCTCTTCATTTTCTTGGACCTGATCAGTTGCTTATGCTGTCAGTACCGCCAGCTTCTCATCATCTCGCCGCCAATACCATATGTTTATACGATCAGACACAACACCGCAAGGTTTTCACTTTGAACACCCTTGTTCCAACAGCGGTTACAAGCAGTTATCTCTATGCCCCAACTTTCAGGCTACCTTAATAATCTCAATATTCCTATGTTTCATGCATTATTTTCCTTGCCTCTAGTAACAGTTGTCATATGATTTGTATTTCAATTTACAATCTCTTATAGAATTATCTTTCTAACACATACCAAAGTCGCAAACTTTATACCTCGTATGATACTGCAGACCGAAAAAACTCCATCTTCCTTCCCTCCACTTCTTCAAAGAAAGACAGTTTTTTTTCAGACCAAAGAAAGACAGCAAATGCGAGAACCTATACAGTTTTTCAGTTCAGAATTGGAACCTTGGAGGATCAATCTGCAGAGATTTATGGCTGTATAAGTAAAAGGCTTGTTTTTTAAGGAGAAGATGAAGCTTCGTGGGAGAAAGTTACAATCTTTCGCAATAGTATAGGTTTTGTAATGACATATAAAGTACACTTAAACTCAATTAAGTTTCGGTAATTTAACGGCTAGTAAGTACTAAACCAAACTGGAGAGAGAGGAGCGGATGGGAGAAAAAGAGGCACTAACAATGGCGCCGTGGAAGGTGAAGGTTGACGCCAAAGGCCATCGATTTAAGATCGGACTGAAAGGCATCTTCCCGTGGGCTCGCCGGCTTTTCCACATCTCCCTAGGCCTGAAGATCACTCATCTACCCGCCGACGCCGGCGCCGACGACACCAAACCCTCATTCTCCCGTCGATTCGCTAAGAAATTCCACAGAATTCTGCAGAAGTGTGGGATCGGGAGGAAGAGGAGTTCTACGAAGAAAAGGTTCTGCTCTCCGGATTCCGGCGCCGGAGTTGGCCAGTTTTTTGGGGGTCTCCGGGATAGGGTTCCGGCGAAGGTATGGAGGGTGCTGGGGGTGGTTTCAATCCTCGCCGTCTTCAACTGCTCCGTTCTGCATTTTCTTTTCGCTTTATTTTGATTCATCATTCTGTAAGTTACATTATTAGTTGGGATTGGAATAAGATTTGAATTACTGTGCTATGATTTTCACCATTTCTGAGAATATGGTGTCAGCTAAATGTATGACTGTGAATGTCAACTTGTGAGATTTGAAATTATAGTATTCAGTCTGTTGAATTAGATTGCTTCAGATTGCATCAGTCTATGATACTGATCTTTTCTCAGTGTTATTATATGTTTGGATAAGATACCAAACTAATTACTTCTGGCCACTTTGGCATCTCAAAGCTCTATAATTCAGACAAACTTGTGCCCTCTCTCTCAATCTAATGTTAATCAAATCAAACACTTGATTCATTAAGTTGAGTACTACTTGTTTAGTTAAAAAGGAGTCTTGAATCTTTTCTTCAGTCAACAATATATATTTGAGTAAATATATAACAAGAATCTGAAATAGCCCGATTATTATTTTTTTGCTGGTGTTTTTTTCCGACTCATAAGTAAAGGGTGATTTATCAGTGACCCAAAACCCATTCAAATAAACAGATTGTAAATTGTAATCTACAATAAAATTTACTCTAAATAGGTTGATACAACATCACGTCGTGTCCTCTTGTTACTTTTACCATTATTCAGTCACTTAACGCATCTCACGTGTTAATAAACTAATTTCTTAGTTCATATCTGGACAAGGCCTGTCAATTTTTTATTTATACTTATCAGTTGTTGGAATAGAAAATTATATATCAGTCTCTCGAATAATTATTTCTTACATCTATCGTATTGTGTAGAGATCATGTGTCTTAAAAAGCAGTGAAAAATATCATTTAAAGATTGTTTAGTTGATAAAAACCATTAAAAATCTATATTAGCAAAAATAATCTTTAAAATCATTCATATTATACAGTTTCTTGAGTGTGTTGTAACGTATAATTCAAACATAGACCAAACAACCTATATTTAGTGATAGATTGATGTGATATTTTCTTGAAATGAGCATGATTGGGATATAATGTGTGTCAGTTACGCAACTAGAGAGGTAGATTTAACCAACAATACTAGGTAGGGGCATTGTACGTCCAGATTTGAAAATACAGAGATTAGTTGAAGGCAAAGGGGCTTGGATGAGATCTGAAAAAGATGGTCAAGATTATCCAAATTTTGATTAGTCCCACTTTTGACCTTTGACTCACCGCCCATCCTACTCACCCTCCCTTTCTTTTTTCTCCTTTTAGTATTCACAAACTAATCCGACTTATAATTATACAACTTAAGAATATCACACGTGAAAATATGTTGCATATCACAAAATAGACTTGTACATGAGCAATAATGCAATGAATCTTTTATAAGTAATATTATATTATCATGCAATGAATCATGTAGCTTTCCCCTTTTGAATTCTTAATTTTCATTTTCCCATTTTTAGAGACGTGTTTAACTGAATATGAAAATTACATCGACTGGTCTAAGTAGTTTAGACGCCTTTTAAAATTTTCATCATTTTATAGTAAAAATTTAAAACGTGTTGAGAATAAAATAAAATAAACTTGTGTGAGCAATATTACCGGATAATAAATCTTTATAATTAATGATATATTATTATCCAACAAATTATCTTACTTTCCCTTAATTTCAAGAGTTATGCTTAGTTGGCTGATGAAAGTTGCATTGACCGAAAAATATTGTAAATAAGGTAAAATTTGTTGAAAGATACCCATAAGAAGCCGAGACGTAAAATACTTGGATGAATAACACTGTGAGAGGATAGCGGGAAGAATGAAATCGTTATCTCAATGATCGACGGTAAAATATAATTTTTTTAAACTTTTACAATTTCTTAACTGATATTCAGTTTAACACAGTTCAGTTTCAGCAGCTTTCTCTCGACCATTCAAATTCACCAATAATTTATAAGAAGATTAAAATACTATATATTGTTACATCAAGAAGCTTGACAAAGCATGAAATGAAATGTTAATTAGTGTGTGATGCTTTCAAGTTTGACCGAGAGGGTTTTACCTTTTACTTTTGGAGCCGCTTTACGAGAATAATAATAAGTAACCAGAGAGAGAGCAGCACAAGTACACAACACCTCCCCCACCATATGCCCTTTTGTTTTCTCATGCTTTTATTATTATTATTATTATTATTATTATTATTATTATTATTATATTCATAGTATCCCCACCCTTTTCATTCATTAAAAAAATAAATATTATTGTGCGGAATGCGGATCATCATTATGCTTCCCTTCATTTATTATTTCTGTACTCTCATTCTTTTGTACTTCTACTACTACTCTAAAGATAAAAAGTAATTTATGCCATTTGGAAAAATCAGTAAAGTTAAAAACATGAAAGTGGTATGCTTCAAATGTACTACAATTTGAAAAAGATGGTCAAAAAAAGTTACAGTAAAAAGGAGTAAAGATACTATGGGTTAGGAAAATATGTCAAAAATATATTAAAAGAAATATAGCTAGCAGAAATGTCAATACTATAAGTAATTATCCGACACTACTGGCGCGAAATGATATAGATTCAAATACAATTTGAAGTGACGTGAATATTTACTGAATTGAGAGAGTTATTTCTTTATATTTATCATCATCCAACCGACAACTACTCCGTTATCGAATAAATGTTGTAATTTGACTTTTGAAAGTCAAACCAATACAATTTTGACCAATTAATCTACCATTATCATTATTAACATTAAATTTTACGGTGAATTTTTTCCAAGTTGACATACATACACAGATATATTGTGTTTAAAATTGTGACAGCTGAATTCTAAATTCGATTTATGAAGGTTATTATAAGATATAGTATGTAATTATATTTGAAATAAACAACATGGTTTTAAATTGTAACTTGATTTTTCATCATAGACAGAATGATAATCACTTTATGATTATTTTAACGAAATCATGATCTGCAACAACCGTTTTATAATAGTAATAAAATACAATTCTCAAATAAAACAACCTGTCTAATATGACAGAGAAAAATATGCTTTAGAAATATCAAACTCCAAGGTGTAAAAATTTGATTGAAAAAGTAATTAAAAAAGAAGTTGTATTAACTACTAATTAGAGGCAGGGGTTGAGGGTTGGACTGGTAAACGATATAATTAAAAGGGTTGGTGATTACTGATTACTGGTTACTAAAATCCAGGCCTTTGCTTTGACCAATGCTTTTTTATTTATTTATAAAACCAACATTTCCATTTCCTTTCATTGCTTTCTCCTCTGCGCCACTACTCCTGCTTCCTCCTCATCCTCCCCTTTCCCGGCTCCACCACCACTCCGCCGCCGTACCACCGCAGCCTCACTCGATTCCTCCGACGAAGCTCAGACGATCATCATCTCCGACTCAGGTCTGTATATGCTGTTTCATTCCATTCTCCTTTTTTGCTGGTTTTACTGTTCGCATCATTGCTCTCTACTGATTTTTTACTGTTCGATTTGCTGTTTTCAATCACGTGATTGCTTTCACTGTTATGATAACTATTTGGTGTTTGTGCTTATTGGATCAGAATCTGTGTGGTGTGGTTTAATCTTGTGTTGCTGATTGTATGAATTTATTATGTTTTGAGGCGTTTTTGGATCTGATTCATGCGTTTTTCTATTCTAGGGTTTCTGATTGTGTCTTCTATGATTGATTGATTAGCAGACGGAATCCTGGAAGATACAAATGGGCTGTTTTCCTGTGTTGAAGAGTAAAAAGAAACGGCCTGAGCCTATCGTTCACCCGCTGGTTTATGGTGCTGTTCCTCAGCCGCATTTGCCTACTACGTTACCGGAGCCGCAGGATGTTAGTAAGCGGTCGCTGCGATCTGCCCCGCCGAGCTTTAAGAATGGAGGAGCGGAGCAGGTTAAGGTGATTAAGAAGCCGTCCAGCAATAGGACGCGAGTGCTGTCTGCTCCCTCCAGTCTCGTTGATGAAGTTTATGATTACGAAGAGCAGGAGGAGTCCAGGAGTCGTTTTGGGTCGAAGAAGGAGTACCTTTCGTCTAGCCCTCAGCCGCTGCCTCTTCCTTCTCCCCATCACTCTCAGCCGCTGAGAAATTTGGGTAGTTTTAAGGGGAATGTCAGTGGTCCTCTCAATTTCTCTGGACCATTGCCTCTGCCACCGACTCCGCCTGCTGTAGTTCATGTTAGAAGCTATTCTTATGAAGAAATTGCTGCCGCCTGCCTCAATTTTTCGCCTGAGCGCTGTGTGTCGGAAGGTCTTTCTTCAGTTATTTACCGTGCTTCTTTTGTGGATGAAACTTCTTCTTCTTCGTCCAAGAAGCTTGAAGCCACCGTCCTACGCCTTCATTCTTCTACTCAGGTATTTTGCTATACTTCTTTATCAGCTAGCTGCATTCAGGTTTTGTTTCCGATCTTCTTAGTGTTAATCCAGTGATTGTGTTTGCAGAGTTTGAAGGAGTTTATATGTGAGGTTACTACTCTGGCCTCTTTGCAACACCCTAACCTCTGTAGGGTGCTTGGTTATCATGCTCGCGAGGGATCAGAGAACAGGATGCTGGTTTATGAGAGACTTTATCATGGAAGCTTAGACAGGCTCTTACACGGGAGAGCAGATGGCCCCCCAATCGATTGGAATTCCAGGATGAAGGTTGCTTTATGTGCTGCTCAAGGGCTTACTTTCTTGCATGAAGAAGGGCCTTTCCAGGTAAAATGACGCTCTCTGGACTCAAAAGTTAGCTACTGGTTCTTCTGATATAGAATTTAGCCACTGGCTACGTGTAGTCTTATGGATTTTCTTTGTTGCTGCAGGCTATGTTCCATGAATTTTCAACTACCAATATACAGATTGACAAAGACTTCAGTGCAAGGCTTTCTGGATATGGATGCATCAGCCACATTCCTGAGACAGATATCTCAAACAGTAATCCAGTAAGTACTACTATTCAAATTCAAATCTTTCAGCAAATTCTTTGCTCTGAAACTGATAAGATAATGCGAAAGTTTTCAATTATTATACAGATAATTTATACAGCAACTTGGTATAGTTTGATAGTTAAACTATGAATGTGCTGTAAAATGTATTATATCTACAAGTCAGCTTCATAAATCTAACTGGCAAAATGTCATATATATTCTTGTCACTCAGGCACTGGCCAATCTTTCTGTGGAGACACTAGAGAGAGGTTTGTTGACTCCCAAGAGCAACGTTTGGAGTTATGGTATCGTGCTGCTTGAATTGCTCACCGGGAGAAAGAACCTTGACAACCGCCATCCAAAAGAAGAGAGGAACTTAGTGAAATGGAGCAAGCCTTTCCTTGCAGATGATTGCAGGCTTTCACTAATCATGGATCCTCACCTCAAAGGCCGATTCCCCTCCAAAGCAGCCAGAACTGTGGCGGATATTGCTCAGAAATGTCTCCAGAAGGACTCCTCAGTCCGGCCTACCATGAGAACTGTGGTCGAGCAGCTCAGAGCTATACAAGACATGAAGCATCCTTCCAGGTTCCCGTTACAAAAACCAGGCTCAGTCAGTCAGAAAAACATGTTAAGATCACCAAGTCTGAATGGAATAATCACCCCAGCGCCTCGATTGAGCTTCTCCCCATCTCCACCCTCAACCAAGCCAGGCTTTTTTCCGCCATCTCTGCCTCCACGAAACTGCAACTCTTCCACTTTATCTTTATCCTTGGAGGATTTTGTTCTGCAAGAGAGCCGGAGATCTTCATCGGCTGCAGTTCAGAGATCCAGCGTAGAAGGGTTTTGATTGTTGATAGGCAGCATTTTTTAATTGCTTGAGTGAGTAGGTTTGGGTTAAGAGCTCTTGACTACTAGTGATAATCATGTTCACGTGATATATAGTTAGGCTATCATATAAATATATTCGCTAGCTTCGATATATATTCCCTCCAGAATGTTGCATAGGAGGGCGATATTTTGTAAATAAAAAAGTTAATCCATACTCATATCCATTTGTTAATTCCCTATCCTATTCTCTACTCTCTTTTTTTTTTTCCAAATTCTGATTCAATTTTTTGGTTTAATATTTCACCCCAGCTGGCTTAAACAGTTACAAATATAATAAATGGTCTTTAACAACAGTTTTGACCCGAATAGAATAACAATTACAGAAATATTTCTAATTTATTTAATTTTAAAAAATAAATGGATTGGTTTTAGGTCAAGGTCTGCCATTTTCACATCTAACATTTTATGTTGAAATATATAAGTTAATATTTAAATTATTTTGACAAATATTTAATTATTTTGATTTCATACAAATATGTATCAATTTTTATTAAAAAATCAACTCAAAATGATAAAAAATATTAAAACTTGCATTTAGATTTCATCAAAAACTAAGTTTAGTCAAAACAAAAATCAAGAGTAAAATAAATTCAAAGCTTTGGGGTGTATTTGATTGGAGGAAATTTTGAGAGTCCGTACTTTGATTTGGGATTTTGAGAGTTTGAGATTTTGTTTGAGATTTTTTAAGTCTGGATTTGCTAGAACCTTGTTTGATTGGTTTGAGATTTTGTAACTTTGAAACAAGAATCGTGTTTGGACTTTACTTTTTGCAAAAACCGGACTTTGCAAAATAAAATCTGAATTTTGTAAGGAAAAAACTGGACTTTTTAAATAGCGATTCAAACAAGATTTTACAAAACTGAACTTGGATAGTTCATGTTTTGCAAAATCTGGCCCAACAAAATGCATCCTTGAGGTTAACCTCAAGCCCAAACTCACTAAAAGCCAAAAGGCCAGAACGTTTTTTAAGGGTTTAGGGTTAACCCCGCCTGATATATCTGCAAAAACCAGTTCTTCGAGGAAACTGAGAAGAGGGGAAAGAGAAGAATGGTGCGAAGCGGTGATGATCACAAGTTCACCCGAATCATGGATGCAATTGCCTCTATGAATCAGAGGGTCAATATCATCGGGGTCGTTTCAGAAACCAGTATTCCCAAACAATCCAGGGGCACCGGTAAGCTAGACGATTCAACTTCAAACCCCATTTTGAAATGCTTTCATAATTTTGGAAAAATCCGTTTGCAGATGTTTTCTGTTTGGTTAAATTGGTGGATGAGTCCAAAGGGAGCCCTGGAATCCCAGTGAACTTTTTTACTGAAACTATGGACCTGCTTCCCCGGGTTCAGTTTGCTGGGGACATTATCATCATCACCGGTGTTTTGGTAATGTTCACGCTTTTCATTGTTCTTCAATTTACCCAACAAAGTTCATATCTTTATGGCCTAAGCATGTTCATGATTTTGATTTTTTCAATATTCTTGGAATCAAATTTCAAGTCCAATAGCCTGTAGTTTCTATGTTTAAATGTTAGCTAGTTGCTTTATCTATTAGATAGGTGCATGACTTCCAAAGCGCTTGTTTGTTTTTGCGATATAGATTTCGAATTTCATTGCGTTCGGTAAAAGTGGTTCCTTCTATATGGGTTTTTTTTTTATGTTGAAATTGGTTAGAATGCAGAAAGCTTCACTTTTAAGTTGTCTCAGCTGATTATTCTGATACACACGTGCAATGTGGGTTTCTTTAATTAATGTATGGTATGATGCTGGAACAATCTGATGTGGAGTGGTTCGGGTGCTTGTAACACAGTTGTATATTGTGCATTGGATGCTTGAATTTTGCTGATAAAATCTTGCAGATGCAAACCTATGGCGAGCCATTTGTTGTGTACAACAAGAAGCACTCTTCGTTTGCTTTGTTTGATGGAAGACATGGGTCAAGCTTCGAACCATACCAGTGTTCGTCTACGTACAAGCCTAGAGATGAATACAAGAGATCCATATCGGATCTACGAGAGTTTCTGCTTAAGAACCCAAACATAATTGGTACTGTCTTTATGCTTTCTTTCCATTCCCTGAAGAATGAATTGATTTTTGCAATTATAATTAGTGAGTGTCCCGAGGGAAGTTAATATTAGTTCTGTTTTGTCTCTTAGGTGGTCTCTCATTAATGAATTTTATATAGAAATAAGTGAAGTGTGCATTGATGTTTCTGACTCTTCTTGCTGTGACTGCATTCTGCAATGTCTGTATTGTTTAGGACAATGAAAGCCTCATAAAGTGTCGAAGTCTAATCAGGTTGCTTGGTTCATAGAAATTCGTTGTTCAGTGTATGTGCATCTTTGTTTGTCAGAATGTTAATCTGGGTGATTTCATGTTCTAGAAAATTTCCCTTATTTGCTCACTTACGAAGATATTTCCTGTTGAGTCTTCTCTTATCGTCTTTTCTTCCGAGCTAAATGAAATTTAACTACATAAAGTTACTCTATGTGTACAGTGGGTTTTGTTTTTTTGCTTCATTTTATTTGGTTACTTGGCAGGCTCCCATGGTTCGCAATCGCTGAGGGAAATCATTCTAGGGGACCGCTTCAATCTTACATCCAAGGTTCTCAACAGTAGAATGTTTATTGTGATTTTGCTTTTGTATTAAATTATAACACAAATTACCTAGTTGATGATACCTCTATTTCTTTCGAATGGCAGCATAAGCTAACTTTCTATATTATTTACTGTGTATGGACTAGATTATTCATCTATCTCGAGTAAATAGGGAAATGTCGATCCTCTATATTTGGGATGGAACTGACACTCCACCCCTAGTCATTGAGACAAAGTGAGTTTTTCCTTCCTTTACTTTTATCTTCTTGTGCTCTTCATCAGAATTTCCAGTATAAATTTGGAATCTATTCTTAAATAATTTGTTCCTTTGTAGGAGACTTGAGGATGAAACATCTCCACTTCCTCTCTATTTAGAACCATCAGCTGTGCCAAGAGATATCTTATCTACTTTTCCAACAGTTGGGACTGTCTTACGGGTTTTCATTAGTCAGGAACACGAGAAGCTTGATCTGAGCATCCTTCAGCCTGGCAGATGGGTCAAACTCGCAAGTCTAAAATGTGAATTCCATGATAGTCTCTGGCGCGCCTATTTGAAGCCCTTTACGAGGCTTTGCTATTTACGTGATGATGATGGCCTCGTTTTACAGCGACAAAGGTTTGTTGGTTGACGTTTTACATCTTCTTTTAGACAGCATATACAGAACAGAACATTAACTTTGTAGTGAACTTCATGTCAGGGATTATGATGCACGAGCTCCTTCAAGGTGGGGAAGGATGCCAATGTCTAGTTATCCATGGCCAGCAGCTAAGCTTACAAGTTTGAGATCCTGATTCCTTGTTTGGGTTTTCTTTTGCCTGATATGGTTATTAACAGTCTTTACTCAGACTTTTGTGTATCGTAATTTTCAGAAATTGTTCACTCAGAAGTGCCAATTGTTACTTTGATGGATGCGCTCACTCACAAAAAGGTTCAGCCTTGTACACTGCTTCACATAAATTTGTATTCTACTTTTTTTATAACTCGACTTTCAATCTGAGAGCTTTGGAAAACCCTTTTCAGGTGATTGGCAAATTCAGATGTGTAGTTAGAGTGGTTGGAGTATATCCGTGGAGGCCCGAGTACTTCCGCTCTCCACGTGGGATTTACAGGATGAGGCTGACGATTGAGGATCCAACTGCTCGGCTGCATGCATACCTTTATGAAGGAGATGGGGTAAAAACAACAGTAAACAGTGCAGTTATTACAGTTCCATAACTCTGTTTGAGGGTGTTGTTGAGCATTCTTAACGCCCATGTGTAACAGGAAACATTCTTTGGTGGCCATCGAACGCCTGATGTGTTGAGAAGGATGCGAGACGCTTTGCTGGGCATTCCAGAAAGCCATGAAGGCAGCGAAGCTGGAGTTAATCCACCATGGTTACACTGCTGTCTGGTTTCCTATGCCACTGATGATGCTGATAAGTGGGGAAGCAGGAATTTCAGAATCTTTGACACGAAAATGTCGGGTAATTTCAGAAACCCAAAATCCCAGCGGTTGGTAAAGTCTAGTACAGCTGTGTGAGGAGAAGCTTAAATCCTTTGTAATACCAAAAATGAAGAAACTATTAGAGTTCTTCAATGCAAGAAGAAACCATTTGTTAGCTTAACTTTTAAATACATATGGTTTGTTTGCAACCATGAATGTTATTCTACCTGAAACCGTGATTTGCAATCACGATTTTTGCTTGTTCTAAAAGGTTCACCAAATTTGGATGCCCGTTCTTGTTGATCCCGACATAAAGATGAGTAGTACGCAGTTTTTATTATATGAACCTAAACCCAGGTTCCAGGTTTGGTTATGAAGAACAGACTGCATCAACTAATAACACACCAATGCAGTTACATCAGGAAATGCAGAAATTAATCAAGAAGTATCACTACCGGCCGGAAGTTCATCTTTAATCCCTTCTTGCACTTGCACATTTTCATCTCCTGGACATATTTCCTGGCTTTCTCTAGTGGATTCTTGCTGGCCGGAAACCAAGCTCGCAAGTCCCTTCTGCTTCAGATAGTTATCCAGAGGTAAGCTAGCTTCTCGAACAAGCCTAATCATGCTAACACGGGACGAATTCAGTTCAACATCTGGATGATGATTCAAATCCAGCTTCCCTTTCCCAAGTTCCTCTACCTTTTCTGGTTGCTTAGGTGGTTGGAAGCTCTCGACTTCTACTTCCTCCTTTGGAACCCAACCAAGATTACTCCTCTGGGCTACTTCTGCTTCGCGCTCTGATTGCCGCTTCTTTCTGCGCATCATTAATGTCTTGAAACGCCTTTTCACTGTCATGCAGACGTTGCACGTGCACGTGGGCTTGTGCTTGCCTTTGCCGCTTGGTGGCTGAATGCAGACAATGCAAGAACAGCCAGGCCGATGCCTCGGGTGTTTTGTTGTCGTTTTGACTGCATCTATGTCGCTCGTGTCAACTCCATTATCTGCAGGATTCCTTGAACCATCTGGAACATCTAATCCTGCTGCGATTCTTTGTTTTTTCAGCTCTGCATCACATCTGGGAATGTCACGACACTCTTAAAATTCAATGAACAGCAAGGACGGAGAAACAGACTCACCTATACTCATTCGGAGAAGATTCTCAAGCTCCTCCGGACTCAGGTCATCTTTAACAGAACAAGATTGCCTGCTCAAACAATAAACTAGGAAAATTGGAGTCATACTGTTCAGAATAGTTCTGAAAATAATAATATCCAAATTCAATAACCTGTTATTGGACCAGGTGTTGTCATCACATGTCCACCGTGGGGGGAGTATGACGTGCACCGGCAGCCTTCTCCACTTCAGGCAGCTATCACATTGAGTCCATTGTTCCTGCTCCCTAGAATCGTATCATAACTTATATTATGACCAGTGCACTTAGTAATGCTTTTCCAGAACGAATTGTTACTTTCATTAGTACTAGAAATTGTAAATCGAACACAAAATTGAAGAATCTTCTCTTACCCAGAGGGACGGATAGTGAAAATGCTCTTCTTCGGAAAAACTGGTGGTAGCTGTCATGCAAACAAAATAAATTTCAGCCAGTGTAATGAGTCTAATAAAATCCAGCCTTGTAAACACTTTCAGAAAGGCAGTGTTGTGTTGCTTACATCGTATTCTTCAAATTCATAATCCTCGATGGTAACAGTGGTTGGCTCGACACTGGGAGGAGGACATAGCATATTCTGCAACTCTTCCCATGAAAGTTTCAGCTCCAAAACGTCATCACTATCCATGAGAAGCCTCTTACTCTTTGATCCAATGTTTCGACTTTTTTTGCGCTCCAAAGCAGGCAGGGGAGAGGATGCTGGACCGCTCAGAGGCTTCCAGTCATTTATCTCACTAAAGTGGCAGCCAAAATCCCCGCTGCTCAACTGCCTTGGCAGCGCATTACTTCCCTTAAATAGCTGGTGGCAACCTGGTTGGCCATTAACTGGCATAACCATTGGCTCTATTGAAAAACTACCCTTTTGAGTGGAACTCAGATGTTTATTATCCTGCCGAGTAAATAATGAACAAAATTTTAACTTCAATACCACAAATTGGTGCAGCGAAGTGATTATTCAAGTCAGAAGAGGTAGAAACCTGCATAAAAATGGAGCTTGCGGCCTTCCGGAAACCCATCAGAAGTTTTCCTTCTGGATCCATGCGACTGAATGTAACTGAAAGGAATATATTCCAGACTTAACAGATGGCAACTCATACTAGTAAACAGTAGTGTTTTAACGCTCATCATTTAGCTGCTAAACTGAATGCATAAACACTCTGATGAAAAAAGAAACAAAAGAGCAAGGAATACCAGTATCTCCTGCTTGTAATTGCATGGACTGTATGCAAGGGGTTACACCCTCTAAAACATACATCCGACTGTTATTATTTGGCCAGAATCTGAACTGAAAGACCCATTCTTTCCCCTTAATGTCTTGAATCCTCAAAGGAAGGCCTTCTGGTTGGGAAATAGGCGGAAAATATGCCTGAAATGAGAGATACATTTTAAATTAGTAGAACTTAAAAGACTAGCAAACAAGAATCCCTTAGGAAAGGAAAGAACATTACTTCTGCACATGCTTTTGGAAGAACCAAACGACCAATTCGGCCAGCATCGCTGGCACTCAGGACTTTTTCAAACAAGGGAACAACAGTGGACTTTGAGCTGCAGTATACACTGTCAAGGAAATGATGGCTAAGGTGGATATATCTCTGAAGAGGAAGCAGAGTTAAAACAAAAACAAAAGAGGCTCAAGTAAATAATGGATACTCTCCAGCTATTTTCTGCAGTTCTTGGTCTGTTATGCGGGGCCAATAACGAGGAAGCAACTGATTCTTGATTCTTCCTTCAACAGGAGGCCGAGCAACTCTTAACTGCGATGCTGTACCAGCATTTAGTGGTCTGGGAAGCGGATGTCGAGATTTAGACCCTAGTGAAATGGAGGGAATGTTTACTCCGGCTGACCTCTCTTCAACAACTGCTGCATGTGAAATATTTGTATTCCCAGGAGTCGCTGAAAGGGATATCGTAAGGTCTGTCTGAAGAAATGATTCATCGACATCTTGAATTAATGAACTCTCCTTACGCTCACTCATTTTCTCACTTTGCTTCAATTCAAATGCTGGCGGATTTAAGAAGGACAATAATGGACTCCCAAAATCTCCAGGAGTGGATAGTAAGTTTTCCCCCGCATTTCTTTGCCCAAGGGGCTCAGTCACGTCATCAGCCTCGCCACATTGAACAAGGTTCATCTTTTCAACGATTCCAGCATTAGACTCATTAGCAGAAATGGTCAATTGATTTTCTTTACCACCATTAACTTCAGCATCCTTATTGTTTCCATGACCGGAATTCTGCATAAGTATTATACTCAACTTATATGACATACCAGAAATAGAAAAAAAGAAACTCACAATCTCATTCCATTGGGGATGAAAGCTAAAATAAATTGGAAAAGAAGAAGAATTTCAGCTGAGCTTACAGAGCAAAGTTCACGGTTCTCCAAGCACCTGACACAGATAACACCACCACTGTCAAGTAGCTCAAGCAAAGAGGTAGAAGCAGCGCATCCACAATGAAGCCGCTGAAATGGCACACGCACAGAGAGAGCAGTTAGTCAGTCTTTTGCACACAAAACACGAATCTATCAATACCTCAACAGTCAATCCTCAGCTCCAACACTCAATATGAATAAAAAAGCCAGCAAAAATCTCAGAAACAAAAGATGCAAGAACACACCTTGTTACACGATATGCATTCTCGCCAACCCGAGTCCTGAGCATGGAACAATTCACAGAACACAAGCTGTTCATAAGCAACTCTGCACATTCAACTAACTAATTAAGGATGAAAAAACACACATTTAATGATTTTACATCACACACATATACATAACCATTAAGATGAGATTTTTATCAGAAATTACCCGCACTTCCGGCAGAGAGTGGCGAATCCGGCGGATCGCAAGGGC
This sequence comes from Sherardia arvensis, assembly GCA_948330725.1. Lineage (NCBI taxonomy): Eukaryota > Viridiplantae > Streptophyta > Magnoliopsida > Gentianales > Rubiaceae > Sherardia > Sherardia arvensis. The sequence goes on along the minus strand of OX415245.1, from coordinate 26,330,115 downwards.
CAACCTTTGGCGGAATCAGCCGGCGACGGCAGAGCAACGCCACACGCCTCGTTCATGCAGACCACCACCACCGCCTCCTTCTCCATGTTCTTGCTGCAGCTGGGCTCCTTCATTGATTCAAACTACAGTCCATCCAAATCCATCATCAATAAAATTCAAACTTAATGGAGCATTATTAGCAGGAAATGATTGAAGATTGTAGGTGAAAATCATACCCATAATTACAAGCAACATCTTTTTCCACACACACTATAACTGGTGCCTTCGATTTAAAGTAAGGAAAGGAGTCAACTCAAAGGATTCAAATATATTATTACAGATATATATGTATAGTATATTGCTTGAAGATTCCGCTCTCTCCAGTAAAGTGGCAGGCGGAGGAAGAAGACGGTAATGCTGGTGGTGGGCCTGCCGGTCATCATTGAAGTCGGGTAAGTGGGTTTATTGGCCCTTTTCCATTTCACTAAAACGGTCTATCATCATCCTGGCGTCATGCTGATGTAACCCTTTCTCTCTCGTTATCTTCTTTCTTATCCAGCTCTGTTTGCTGGCGGTGATAACTGAATAACTGCTGGTTTTCTCCGGCGCCGGAAATCATGGCGGGGATCATATCCAATTTTAAGCTCCGGACTCCGTGCTCTTCCTGCATTGCTTTTGGTCCGTCTACTTCTTACAAGCCCCTCGTTCATTCCCTTCGTCCTTTTCACCGCCGCGCCAGTTTTCCAAGTAAGCATTGGAAAAGTTGCAGAAAAAGATTATTTTTTGTTGTATAAACTCTCTCTGTGTATGACATATTCTGAGTTGTTTGCAGAAATTTATGCATTTTCTAGCAATGACATCAAAGTTGGGTCAAATATTGAGGTTGATGGCACTCCCTGGAAAGTTATTGGTAACAAAAGATTGAATTTTGCTTGGTTCAAATTCCATTTCTTTGAATTCTGATGAGTGTTTCTGATTTGTGTAAATTTGGATTTTTTGTGTGAAGAGTTTCTTCATGTTAAACCTGGAAAAGGAGCTGCATATGTTAGGACTACATTGAGAAACTTCCTTACTGGAAATTCGGTGGAGAAAACTTTTCGAGCTGGAAGCAAGGTAATTTGTGCTGTAGTTTGTTTTAAATTTGTGGTGTTTTCTCAGTAAATGCATGTTAGAATAGCAATGTAGCAATGCTTGTTAACCTGAAGGATTTGTTTGGGGCAGATTGAGCAGGCGGATATTGTCAAGGAACAGAAGCAATACACCTACAAAGATGGTTCCCAGTATGTATTCATGGACCTGGTACGGTTGTTTCCAGTTGTTTAATGAAATGTTAAATGTGCCATTGACAGCACCGACATAGCTGCTAAGCTACACAATGTTTATGACGCAGACTTCTTATGAAGAAATTCGCCTCAATGAGGTAGACGTTGGGGACAAAACGAAGTGGCTGAAGGAAGGCATGGACTGCAACTTGCTTTTCTGGAATGGAAAAGTATGTTCCTTTCATTTTGCTCTCTTGATGCCAAAAGCCACTTTATTTTTTCTATCTAAGAAGATGAATGAGCCATATGGATACACTAATGCACTGTTCTTTTCTCAGGTTATTGATTTTGAACTTCCCACCACTGTGAAGTTGTTAGTGGTTCAAGCTGATCCCGGTGTTAAAGGAGACACAGCACAAGGTAACACTTCTCTTTCCTGCCCTCATCCTTTCATCTTCTTCTGGCACAAATGTGTCCTCTGATGTGTGATTCGTTCCATGAAACTTTTGTGGGCCAAATTGCATTGCTTGTTTATCAGTGTGTAATTTGCATGATATTTTGCTCCCAGTTCTTGTGAATACTTTCAAGCCATTCAGGTCATAGAAAGTGGATTCATTTCAGCATAGCAAAATTCTGAAAAGTTCTCTTCAAATTCTAATTGAAAATTTGGACGCCGGGTAAAATGTATGCTGTTTCTACACTTATATGCAGTCCCATATGGTTCTATACTGCATAAGACGGGTAGACTAAATTCAGTTTTAGGATACTTGGAGATTGAAATTGCTAGGAAGAAAGATATTGGCTGGTTTTCTGATGCAACTTTAACTTGTATTGGGGCGTCGCAGGTGGAACCAAACCAGCTACTCTTGACACAGGCGCGGTTGTTTCTGTTCCCCTGTTTGTGAAGCCAGGCGATGAAATCTTGGTGGATACAAGGGCTGGGACATATATGAGCCGAGCATAGAGTTCTAGTTTGGAGGCCAAATTTTGTTGAAGGAACAAACGAGTTTATAGTAGTATTTGATTACAGAGATGTACATGATTGCATTTCTGCAATCCGTAATGGCAAAGCTTAGCTATTGTAACACAAATAAAAAGACCCCTTTTTGCGACAAATGAAATGCTATAGAGTCCTATTTTCTGAATTCTAATCTAATTCCCCTCTTGATTGCTGCTGCTCCATAAACATTCCAAGAAGAAACCAGCATCCCATATCTGTTAGTCTCATCGATCAAGATTTCAAGCGCAGAGTTAACCCGCATCCTGTCATCCAGCTCTGCATTCATAACTGCTAAAATGGACACCGCCTCTTCAGCCTTTCCCGCCTGACAAAGAGCCTGAACAACTCGCCGGAAAGTTACAGACTTGGGAGGAATCTTCCTCATCTGTATCATCTCCACCACGCATTCCACAGCCATCTGCACCTCTCCACCACTGCAAAACGCCTCAATCGCCATATCATATGAAGGATGCATGATACCACCACCGCCACCATTCCTCATTCTTCCGAATAACTCATACACCTTCTTCAACAAAGACTCATCTTTTCTAGCTCGCCTACACAGCATTCTCAGAAGGCCATTCATCAACCTCGAATCCACCTCAAAACCTTTCCCCACCATCTCACTGTAGGCATCCATGGCAGCCTGAACTTCACCCCACTTCACGAGCCCGTGCAGCAGAGTATTGTACATAATATAATCCGGCGAACAATGCCCGTCCTCCTGAATCCGATTCAGCAGCTCCACGCCATGCAGCGGCCTTCCCTCCTTGAAGAAGCCATTGAACAGAGTATTAAAAGTTGCAGCATTGGGAGTAATCCCCATCACCAACGCCTCATCGAGCAGCTCCAGAGCCTCATCTGATCTCCCCACTTTGCAGAAACCATTCATCAGAGCAGTGTAAGTATAAACATCAGGCTTCTTCTCTGACGTCCTCTTGATCTTCGTAAACATTGCAAAAGCCTCCTCTACTCTACCTACATAACACAACCCTTTCAGCAGGCAATTGTAGGTGCAGATGGTGGGCTCGCATCCTGTCCTCTCCATCAATTCGAAAACCTCGAACGCCCTCTTCATTCTACCGTTGCTGCAGAAGCCATTAATGACAGTCGTGAAGGTGGCGACACTCGGCTGCTGCCCTAATTCCAGCACCATACTTCTCAGCACAGTCGCTGCAGAAAAGGGGTCATCTTGCAAACAGTAGCAACCGACCAGAATCGAATTCGTCCGATCATCCGGAACCAACCCGTAAGATTTCACATCAGAAATAAGCTTCAGAACCTGCTCAAACTCATTCTCAGCAACCAATTGAGTGAGAATCTCGTTGAAGGAATCAATGGAGTGGTTAAAAATCTCATCTTTTTTCTCAGTTAAGGGTTGCGCGGTAACTGTTTGACAAAATGCCTGAACGACGGGGGAATCTGGAGATGTTGGGCTGTGGTGTATCCTGGTACGGCGGCTGACGGCGGCGCGTGGAGGAACGCGAATGAAAAACGGAGAAACGTTGGGAAGAAGGGGGATGGAAAGGGAGAAAATTTGAGCGGTGGACATTACACAAAAACTCAAAAAGTGGATAAACAAATAAACCAAATACTCATACTATGATATCATAATTCCAGTGACAAAACATAAAAACCCCAAAACAAAAAAACAATAGTTTGTGTATATAGATAACATATCATACATACACATGTATGTATACATGTATCATGTATGTATAGGTCAATCAGGTCCTGAGAGATCTACTGAAAGCTTTCAATTTGCTGAAGTTGGAGCCCTGCTGCTGCTGCTGCTTGATTTTCTTGGATGCTTTAAGGTGGAAAAGCCTGTTGAGAGCTCTCATAAATCTTGATTTTTTTGTCACGTTCTTCTCCTCGAGACGACGAGGGGAAGAAGAAGGAGAGGAAGGCAATGGCACACTGTAATAATTGCTAAAAGTTGCAGGCTGGGATAAGCTCCGGCCAAGAATGGCCTGATTAAGGTGAATCTCGAAGGAGAGCCTCTCAAACCTGTCAAGAAGCTTGCTTTCTTCGTCGCCGAATCTTACTCCGACCACTTTCATCTGCTCCATTAACGTCAGTCCCATGATCTGTTGCTGTCAAAAATATTGATGGTGGATTCAGAGAACGGTGAGTGAATTTATTGGGAAACTCACGAGGCGCGCATTTCTGGAATCTGTGAAAGAATTTGAATTGGAGCAGATTGCTGAAATATATCGCTCATCATTATTGATATTCAATGTCACACTCACTCTTCATATTCCAAACAAAGTGTTCAAATTCTAAGCTTCCAACTCAAGCATTTCCATGACCTTTAACCTTTCTTTCCTTTACTAGGTATCTCCCATTACTTTAGTTACAACTTACAGGCCAATAGATATGTTGTACATGTGATAGGTTAGGTTTATCGATCATCGTAATTTTTCGTGATTTTAAAATAAGTAGCTATTGAGTTTGCTCTATTAATTTAGTTTTCTTCTTTGAACGGATAAAAAATTGCTCATTGTCATTTCATGCTATACAAATTGGATTTTTCAAATCGATCCGATTTTTTCAGACAATATCTTTGACTATAACAAAATATAAACAAAAGATCATATATCATGAGATCGAATCTTACAATATCTTTTATTTTATTTTATACATCATTTGAATTTTGAGGTTAAAATTAACCAATTTGACCAAACAAATATTACATAATGATTCTTAACGTTGTTATACTAAGAAATCCATGGTTTTAAGAAATCAATGACGTCGATCCTATTTAAAAGTGTGGTAACTTCTACTCCCCTCATTCTATAATGAACACTTTCTGGTGAACTCCTATAAATCATCTTGAGCAAATATGTCAATCAATATAATAGCAATAGTAATTATAGCATAACTTGAGATATCATTTGATTCGACACCCTGTCACACTTAAAAAGTCTAATTTGACTATTCAAAATCAACCCGAGACGACTTTTTTAACTAATAATATCTTTATAAATCAGTAATTTATCATAAAAGTAAATCTTGTATACTTATTACTTATCAAATACATAAAGCTTATAAAATAAAGGTTTGTTATATACTTTCTCTGTACCATCAAAAACTTATGAGCTGACTTTTCAAAATCAAGTTTATCCGACTTGAAACACAAATACCTTTATTTGTAGGTGTTATAAAAATATAAAATATTTATTTGAAAATGTATGATATAATGAGACCCTAATATGTTGAGCTTATAATTAGATAAGTCCAGTTTAGTAAGCAATATAATTTGATAAAATTAAGGTAACTTTAGTCATACTGGTATCATTAGTGCATTAATTTTTACTACAGTTCAATTCAATTTAATTCAATTAAGTTTAGTTCAGTTCAACAAGAAATATGCAACAGTTTTTCGGCCTTAAGCAAGCGAGGGAAAATGAATTTAGCATCATATACTTCATGTCCGGAACAGAAAGCAAGGCACATTAGCTCAAGAAGGGATGCTTTGGCGTGGAAGGAAGCGAGTAAGAAAGACTTTCAAGAATTTGATAGAGAAACAAAGAGATATGATACATTATATTATATATCAGTTTTTTTCATATTAAACAAGTTAGCGTCATGGGAGACAAAAGATATGGTGAAATACATTATATATTTTGTTCATAGTTTATTTTCTCAATCTCATATTCTCGTGTACTAAAAACTTAATGAAAAAGCGAACGTTATACTTTTAATCCGTACATGTTACATGTAACATGTGTTTGATCTTAAAAAAAAGAGAGAATAGAGGCAAAGAATCATGGACCTAATAAGCAAAGTCATGAGATCTTGATGCCTTCCTTTCCCACATTGTTTAGTACTGTTACTGTTACTTTTATTTTCAATTATCAATTTTTCTTTGGTTTCTAAGCCCTAATCTTAAAATTAACGTCCAATTAAATCAAATAATAACCAGCATTATTGCATTAATTTAATTATGTAATGTAGTGAATAGTGATGAATTATAATCGCAAAATTATTACTACCAATTCCCTTTCCAATAACTTTATTTATTTCCTGTAAGATGGAGTGTGCGCCTGGGTTTTATGGTTTCTTGGAATTTTCATTAACAAGTGAAGAATATATATAGCAGTCTATAAATTCTGGAAATAAAAAAAACGGAGAGCAAATAGAAAGCCGCTCACGTCGGCAGCAACGACCTGCGACCAAACCACCACCTTAGCGCCGCCGCAACCACCATCTTCCTCGTACTCATCGAAGCAGTAACTATGGCATTGCTAAACCCCTCTTCCCTTATCCACCCAATCTCCACCTCGTCGGCCGGCTTCTACCCCTCCCCCACCTCACTCTTTCTGCAACACGTTCTCCGGCCACCTCCCCACGCCGCCGCCGCCGCCGCCCGTTTATCCTTTGCTCCTCTCTTATCGTTAAGGAACCGCCGCCTCCCCGTTTTCTCCTACGCCAAGGACTCTTCGGTGAGTTCTAATCCATTGATTTTGCCCAATTTACTCTTTTTCCATTAATTTGTACTCATAATCAGTATTTCCGTAGCTGAATCCGGTTTAATTTTGGTGTTCAAAGCAGTCATTTTTAAGTTCTGATTAGGGTTTTGGGTTGTGTTTTTGTGCAGAAGCCTTCAGATTTTGAAATTGAAGAGCAGGGGGGTGAGCAGGTTGAAGACAAGGAGGAGGGAACAGAGCAATCGCAGCGGGAAGAGGCGTGGAAGGAAGCGCTCGAGTCGTTTAAAGAACAAGCCTTGAAGTTTCAGGCTGTGTCCCAAGAAGCCTACCAGCTCTATTCTGAGAAAGCCATTGTCATTCTGAGCCAAACTTCTGAGAAGCTCAAGATACAAGCGGATAAGGCCACTCAAGACTTGACTGTCGTTGCAAAGGAAATCGCCCTGGAGAGCAAGGAGTACTTGGCCAGTGCTACTGAAAATTCCCCCGAGGAGGTTAAGGACATTGTTGAAACATTTAGCACTGCTTCCCCGGATCAGTTTGAAGATGTTTCTAAAGTGCGGGAATTTTACATTGGAATACCATATGGTACGTTGTTTACTGCCTTCTGACTGTGTTGATTTTAGTGCTCAATTTGCAATGAGAGTCACTTGTTAGACTGAATTGAATATATATGCAGGTGCTCTTCTCTCTGTTGGTGGCTTTCTTACCTTTATGATTACCGGTAGTCTCTCTGCCATAAGGTTTGGTGTCATACTTGGTGGCGCACTTTTGGCTCTCAGTGTCACGAGTTTAAGATCCTGGAAGAAAGGGGAGCACTCTTCTCTAGCCTTGAAAGGGCAAGCAGGTTGGTTTTGCTCTCAGTTTTGCCCAGATTAAGGATATATAAGTATAACTTTTCCACTTAGGATCGTCTTTTGGATGAGAATTTTGAATCGATAATGCTCTGTGTGTTCTTTTCTTTTGCAGCAATTACTGCCATATTATTCATTCGGGAACTGCGCGTGCTGATTTCTGTAAGATATAATTAGTCTCCCAGTCTATTTTCTGTCTCTCATAATATTTCATGTATGTACAATTTCTAATGAAGTTTCCCTTCACAGAGACCAGTGATCTCAAATTTCGTTACAGCCCTAGTCGGGTATGGAATCCTTTCTTTACCCTTGTCTTTTTTGAATATTTTTCTAATTTGCAACTCTTGTATGATAATTCCTTGTTGGAAATAATTGATTCTCGCACATTATTTCCCAATACTTTGTCCAAAAAGTTCTTTCGAGTCTTTGATAAAAAGCTTTATTATCACAGACTGATAGTCATCTTATATTTGGATCAATTGAATCCCCGCCATGGTTTCTGATAAGTAAAAACTTGCATTCAAGGACTTTGTTTTTCACACGAAGCAGCCAAATTATGCATTAGCATACCTGTTAACAGCTCTCATCTTTTTATGCTTTCTTGCTACCTGTAGAAAGTAGTTGACTTGTAATTATGTATGCAGAGGTACAGTGGCAACATTCTACGCATACAGAATTTTGATGGATCGTGAGCAGGCAAAGGGTTCAGACCTGGACGGGAAGACACAAAGTTAGTTACGCTGTAAGCAGGTGAGTGTCGTATAATCTTACCGAACACAATATCTTTCTGAACCTTTACTCATCACAGTAAATTATGTAAATTATTTAATTATGTAAATTATTATCTTCCCGTCTGATCAGGAAGATATTGTGTTGAAGTACTGAAGAAAGAATATGGCAAAGGCATGATGATGATGAACGTTTGTGAATGGTCTTGATAGCCTCTGCGTATGTTGGCGGTAACTCCTTACATGCTGTGTTAGTTTTAATTAGTCGGTGATTGGGTCGTCGTAATGTAATACACTCTTGTTTCTGAACTTGTGTCTGTCATGCATTTCTATCTATTCAAATAAAAAGCACTAAGGTAGCCTGAAAGTCGGGGTATAAAGAAACAGAAAAGCCCAAATGCAGCCCACATGAAGAATCTTGTGAGATTTTTTATATTTGTCGAGGCCGTTGAATGAATATATGCCGGATGAAGAACAACCGGAGGGTGCCAACATAAGCAACTTACGCCGGTCAGCTGCAAAATGAAGAGGCACCCACCCCCAAGCGGACCTTAGAACGCGAACCCTATTTGAAATCCTCACGATGCGTGTCCAGGATTCCTTAACTCCATATTCTTTCGTCATCCACACGTTGTAGTTATAGTTATAACCAGATTTACGACTCAGGCCTTCTATAGAGTAGTAACAGAGACAACCATTCATGCCAGGCGTCTCTGTTATATGGAGTGATTGGCCCGATATTTGCCCACGAATCAGTCCTTGAACTATAAACAAAGAAAGCGCGGGCGCCTGTATCATGGCAATCAAGTATCTTGAGCAGTTTCAAATCGTCGTTTACAGCATCATATCCCAGCACAGCTTGGATGGTTCCCCAGTCCAACCCGTGAGTGTCGTGCTTAGCAAAGCTCCTCCGAGAAGCTCCCGTGAACGGATTCCAGAACAGCAGATATGATGATGATGATGATTCTACGTCATAGCAGATGATGCCCCTGCTGCATCCTAAGAAACCTAACACTCAACATTGATGAATTAGGGCTCAACAATCTAAGCTCCCTCCTCTCGATGCCATTACAGTCTACCAGCCGCACCTTCATACCATAATTCCGGATTAGAAAGCTAGGGTTTCTTTTGATCCATAGATCGTAATGTTTCCGGGAGAATTCTAGGTTCCTGTCTATCAGATTCCGATAAAACTTGGACAGACAGCGGAATTTAACTACGCTTTTCGCCGGCATCTTGACCAATATATCGATCAATAAATCTTCCGGAATCTCATACCTCGCTGCCGATTCATCGGAGCGTAACCTCTGCCGCGCCCTCATGCTTCCGATCGACTTCCAACTGTTTAACTAGGGCAAGTGATAATAAGGTTCGGTTCCATCTTAAACCCTATTTTATATTTTTGTATACGAATTAGCAATTTTAATTAATCTAAATCTAGTTATGTTTAGGAAAACCTATTTTTTTGGATCTATTCGTCCCTCCATTCTTCCCCTTTTCCATATCGGCATCTGATAAATATATATTCTATACGTATATATAATAGTGTCCGCCGGAAAAAAAATCCACAAACTTTCTGCACACAAAAGAGAATCGTCTCGCCGGAACTAGCACAATGCCGATCAGATCTAGGGAGGATTATCGGAAGCAGCAGGATCTAGAGGCGGCGCGTAAGGCCGGCCTTGCTCCGGCGGAGGTCGATCGGAACGGAAAAGAGATCAACCCTCACATCCCTCAGTATATTACGTCGGAGCCGTTTTATCTCCGTGGAGATTCCGACAAGGGAGTGAGTTTGGAGCATCAAAGGATACAGAAAAGGAAGCCGGATTCTAAATCATCAGCGTCCGACAGCGCTGCGAAGAAGGAGACTTGTGAGAATTGCAAAGGCAAGGGACACAACAAGAAAGACTGTACTGAAAGGCCTCGAAAAATCGGAGCAAAGTGGACTAACAGGCACATTGCACCGGACGATAAGAAGATCCCGGCGGCCGAGCCGGCCGACTATGATGCCAAAAGAGACCGCTGGGATGGATATGATGCAGAAGCCTATGCGAGCAACACTCAGAGAAGGCACGAAGCCATGCTCGATGCGAGGAAGAAGTATCTGAAGGAGGAGAAGCTTAAGAAGCTGGATGATCATGATGATGAAGCTAAGATTGATGAGATGAAGCAGATGGATTTTGCAAAGGTCGAGAAGCGCGTTCGCACTACCGGTGGAGGGAGCACAGGAAGTGTCAGAAACCTGCGAATTCGCGAGGATCGTGCTAAGTATCTCCTCAATCTGGACCTCAATTCTGCACACTATGACCCCAAAACCCGCTCCATGCGCGAAGATCCTCTCCCTGATATGGATCCAAATGAGAAGTTTTTCGCCGGGGATAATCACAACAGACTCACCGGCCAAGCTTCCGAGCTGAAGCAGCTTCACATCCATGCTTGGGAAGCATTTGAAAAGGGCCATGATGTTCACACACAGGCTGCTCCCACACAAGCCGAGCTGCTTCACAGGAATGCTAAGATCTGCAGGGAGAAGCTCAAGGGGGAGACGAGGGAGAGCATCGAGGCTAAGTATGGCAATGCAGCTGCCGGTGAGAAGCTTCCGGTGGAGCTTCTGCTCGGGCAGAGCGAAAGAGAGGTTGAGTATGATATGGCTGGTAGGATAATCAAGGGCCAGGAGGCAGCCATTCCGAGGAGCAAGTATGAAGTCGATGCAGCGTATATTAATAACCACACGGCGGTTTGGGGGTCTTGGTGGAGGGATCATAAGTGGGGATACAAGTGCTGCCACCAGACTATTAGAAACAGCTATTGTACTGGATCAGCTGGAATTGAGGCTGCTGCAGCTGCTGCAAATTTTATTAGATAAGCATTTGAGTTTCTGGAATTTGCAATTTGAATACTTATGTATTTTATTTTTTGTTATTTATGCTACTACTTTCATATCTTCACTGAAAAATTGATGTTGAGATTTTGATCTTAATAAGGTTGGAGTTTACTGAATTTGATTTCTTGTTGAGTTTTGAAAGAAGAAGGATGACAGGGTTTCAAAAGGAGAATGGGAGGAAGAAAGGAGACCTAATCCAAAATAGAAACGGAATACATAAGAAAGTCTATTTATAGTGCAGCCAATCCATTATTCATAACCAAAAGAAAGAGACATAATTTGATCGAAAGCTTGCAAGCATGGAGGAGAAGAGGCAATGTCGTGAATCTGCAGCGGGCTGTGATATTCCTGAAGATTTATTGTTTGATATATTAGCGAGGATGCCAGCGAAGAGTGTAGCTAGATGCCGCTGTCTTTCCAAGTCTTATCGAGATACGATAGATAGCGCGATATTCACCAGAAAACACTACGATTTATCAGTGAAAACCAGACCTAGGGTTTTAGTACCGCTACTTTTCTCTAAAAAGAAATTGATGGACATTGATTGTGTTGCAAAAGTGGAAAGGTTGATTGGCCTTGTGGCTAATGGTGATGCTTGTAAAAATGTTTTCCTGGGATGCAGCAGGGGAATCATCTGCTATGGTGTACATGTACCTGGGAAGCATTATCTACACTTTCATAACCCATCCACTGGAGCTTCCCGGACGAGCTGTGCAAAACATGAACCCTGCGATGATTGGAGGAGTGACACACCGCACGCTTTGGGATATGATGCTGTAACCGACGATTTGAAAATACTCAAAATTGTGCCTTGTGGTGTTTATTTCATCTATAGTTCGAGGACGGATTCGTGGAAAAGGGCACGAGGATTGAGTAAGAAGATTGTGCGGTTGATGAGTAGTGCTGAAGTTTTCGTTGATGGTAGCAGCTGCGTGCACATGGTTGTGCTTGATGAACTGCAAAATGAAGAGGTTTTGGCATTTGATTTTGCAGCTGAAGAGTTCAAGATCGTTCCTCTGCCGCCCGGTTGTCGCAAGGTATCAGCAGCAGTTGCAAACGTTGATGGTTGTCTTTGTTTGAACATCAAGCGCAGCAGTGGTTCTTGTACCGATGTGTGGATGATGAAGGAATATGGGGTCGAGGAATCTTGGAGTCGCATCTTTACAATCCAATCTTCTGACCCTGCGAACCTAGTACCGCTTCAATTGCTTGATGCTGATCAGTTGGTTATGTTGTCACTTGACTGTAAACATCATCCCGGCCTATATTTATATGATGCTCATCAAACGCAACCCCTGAAATTGATGACCATAAACAAGCACTGTGGTCTAAGGGACTTGCAGCATTGTCTTTACACCCAAACTTACAAGAAACCTTAGGTAAACACTGTTTAGAACATGAGTTTTTCCTTCCAATAATGTATATCTAAACTACATATCATATATTCATATTCAAACCAATAATGTCTTCATATCATATTTATGAATCAGTACATTACTTGCAATAGAATAGATAAACACAGAGAGCAGACGGTAGGCCCTGAGAATGTTGGCAAACAATGCCTCTCGGACCACAGATAAAACACACAAGCGCAGATATATCAATTGATCTAAAATGACCAAACAGCCAAACTTTCTCAAAATGCAAGCAACTGGAAACAGGCACCTAATGATGTAACAGAAAGCATTCACATTGCCAAACGGTATTCAATATTACTTCCTATAGACAAGGGATTGAGTATGAATAAGTGGTTCATCATCATCATTGATTAAGAGAGTTGGTCTATAGTTGATAGTAGCCTTCCTACGCACATCTACATAGCATACTAGATAGAATCTTAGCTTCGTGCCTTAACAGTAACAGCAGTAGCCTTCATACGCACATGTATACTCAGAGAAGGCACATATAACAGTAGCCTTCATACGCACATCTACTTAGCATAGAATCTTAGCGACTAGCTCTTAACAGAAAAGAAAAGAACAACCAACTAATCACTGGGAAATTTCCCCGATCATTTCAGAAATCCACTGGACAATTTCAACTAGCTCTTCGTCCTGAGTATGGAGACTTGCCTGCAACTCATCTGCATGGAAAGGAAATCTCAAGAGCAAGCTCCTAATCCATATCAGATATTCACCATCCATGTTGTGCGGATCCAAAAGACTTGCTACAGCGTTTACAGCTGAAGTTGTGACAGTTGCATTCCTAAGAAACAAAATAAAACATGCATTAGATCTATCATTCAAAACCACTTCAACAAATCCAAATTTCTTTTACCTGTATGGCTCTTGAGCTGTAATCTGTACGAGTCCCATGAAACCAGAGAAATAGTCTACTGAATGATTCGACAAATAATCTGGCGACCAGCGCTTTAACACTCTAAAAATTTCAGAATACGCTCTCAACAAGTTGTTGCATGTATCTCCAACTCCTTCTTCGTCGAAATGCCCAATGCAGTATGCTGTTATCACATTCATATCGTTCAAGACGCCACACGCATAGCTTCTAAAGCCTCCTTTCATTATAGATACAAGGTCACAAAGACATGAAAGTAGGTCTGACCATGCTGAGACTTTTAGTTTGCTTCCTAGACCGCCAAAAAGCAACTCCATGATATCACCACTATACGGCAAGATGGCATCACCCACAACAAGACCTATTTGGCTAACAACACATGCAACCTTGGTATGGATCTCATGGCTGTCGAAATGACGTAGCCTCAACCTCAACTCACTGAAAATTGTACTCATATAGAACACCTCCAATTGACGAGCCCCTACATAACCAACCATTTCACCAATGATGTTGAGAGCATCTATGCATCCTCTAAAGCTACAGATTGGAAGAGCATCTAGGACCTCATCGACAACCTTACAAGCCACATTCAAATTACACATTCTTTTTCTGAATGCAAAATAGTCAGTGCAAACCATTTTCTGTATAAGCGCTCTTATCAAATTGCATCTGTTATCCTGTATTTCACAAATCTTGTTCTCAGTAGAGTGGAGCATAGAAAGAATGACAGTGAGAAACTCATAGCTAGATTCAAATTTTTTGTTACTTTCAGAATACCGAACAACCGCCTTTAACGCTAGACAAGTGCTAACACGTCCAGGGAACTTCTGAAATGTAAGACACAGGTGATGAAAAAACTCCAATGAAGCATCATCAGATTCGGGTCTGCAGCTTTTAAAGTGCCTGGCAAGATCGCTAATAGCTTCAAGTACATTGCCATATGCACGTTCACCCTGTAGTTGCTGATCCCTTAGCATATCTAACAAAATCCACTGAATCCGCATAAAATTTTCTGTCGAAATCATGGGATGGTTTACAACAAGTTTACACAACACTTCTGCAGCAAGATGCGTAATTCCTGAGCACTGGTTCATACCATATTCCACAGCACTTACGATGGAGCTAACATCATCAGCTTGGACCAACTCATCGGATACATAGCCATTTGTCTCTAGAAAATCTATCTTAGCTATCACGTAGGAAGCTTTTGGACGGTTAATGCTATAAAGAAGCTTTAGGAAAACCGATGCTATAAATTCAAACCTGAATTCCAAATCAGTCAGTAACCATTTGCTCAAAAATTGTGCTTCTATATCTGGATCATCCAACAGAGATTCTAGCAACGCCATACTCGTAGCCATTGCTACACTGTGAGAGAGGAAATGAATAAGTACACAATCATGATATCAACTAATTTAAAATAGAAATCAACAGTAATGACGGCCACATCAAATATATATATGTATATGTTTATGAACAGCAGAGGCATCTGCATGAAAAAGGATAATAGTTGATTGCACACATCAAGGAAAATCATTCTAAAAGTTGCAGAGTTGTGAGGAAAATCAACAGGTAGTTTATATATGACTTGAAGGTCATAAATTCACAAAACTGAAAACAAAATTTCAAGGCCAGATCTTAATTACGCTGCTAAAATCTAAAAACCACAATCATTCCAATCGACCCACCTACTCTGTAGCAGAAAAAAAACATAGGGTTTGATGGGGAAAACAAAACCTACAGATTGATAACAAGCAGTGGGTTCAAAAACAGTAACATGAGATTTTGCAGAGGATATGAACAAACAATACGGCATTCATTCTTTGATTCTGATTCAGAAAAATGCGAAGCGGAGTGAGAGAAGAAGTAACCTAGTACCTGGTTGAAGAGGCGATGCGGGATCCCGAACGCTGCTATTGTTCCTCCAACCTCTCTCTATACAGTACTATGTGGAATGAGTGGAAATAGCATTTATTAATTTATAAAACCGTAAAGTACGCCCTCCGACGGCATACAAATTCACTAGAAGTTTCTGGAGTTTGTTGACCAGCACCTCCGAGGGTAAAAGACTTGACAAATTGCTTATGACAATTTTGAAAGGTGGAGGTGCAAAGCACTTTTTGGCAAAGCTGGTCTGGTACATCAAATTTCTGCCAAAAACTAGGTATTTTTTATGGCTGGACTGGCCACTGTAGATAGGTTGCAGAGATTTCATATACTGGGACAGCAGCCTTCATGTTGTTTATGTAACCAAACTGCGGGTAGGTTGCAGAGATTTCATATACTGGGGCAGCAGCCTCCATGTTGTCTATGTAACCAAACTGCAGAGAGTACTTCTCATCTCTTTTCTCGCTGTGCATTTAGTCAACCTGTTTTCCACTTTGTTAGTGTGCAGCCTGCCACTTCACTGAGAGATCTGAGAAGGAAACTGTTATATTGGAGCAGGGTCGGGGCTGATGCCGTGCGGATTGTACTCCCACACAAAGTCCCGATAATTAAATTGGCCCAAAAAAAATTTAAAATGTATTACACATATGTTTTTTTAATTTTTAAAAATGTAATGATTGAGTTATTTTTTTAAGGTCTTTTCCTTTTTTAATATGAGTTTTTAGGGCTTGTGTGGTATGTTGAGTTTTGAGGCTGGGTTTTGGGGTTTGGGTTTCAACTCAAACTTGGTTTGGGATGTGGTTTTGCAAAAATTGGTTTGGGATGTGGTTTTGCAAAAATTGGTTTGGGCAAAAACCTTGTCTGACATGGACAAGTGGTTTTTGAATTTATTATTATATTTTTTCATTTATTTCATGTATTGTATATTATTTTTACAATATATATTTGTATTGCTACACTTATAAAATGTGTTTAAATCAAAAAATGGTGAAATATTTAAATAAATATTATTTTTAGTACAGTCACTAATATTTATATTTATATTAATGAATATTAATATTATATTATAAAATTTTAATATTGAATCGAGTTGAGTATGAGATTAGTACGGTGCACATTTTCCATAGACATTTGATATAATATCATGTCAAAATGACTTGTTTATTTTTTACTATTTCAAAACTAGTTTGGGACATAATATTTGACCATACTTATTTTCACCCGAATTTCACAAAAATAAGGGTCAACAATTTTTAATCAAATATGCATTTAATAAATAATCAATTTTAACATGATTTGACCAGAGTCAAATTTTTCTGTCAGGATTGATATATTTTTAACAATATTTTATTTTATTTTATTTTAAAAATGTTACTTTAAGTGTAGTTAAATATTTTCACTTGATCCTATTCATATCCAAGTGTGGTCGACAATTTCAATCCAACCAAATGCAAAAATTAAATATTCAATTTAAATTATATAATTTTATAAATAAATTTCTCATAGGTGGAGTTTTTACATTTGTGGATGTAACATTTTATTCTTGTATCAATTTATCATGTTTTACTTAAAAATCATTACAAGCTTAGTTGCACGTTTTTTTGAGCTATCAGACTTTTTACCTCGACCACTACAAGCTTAGTTGCACATATTTTTTTGAAGGTTTATCTTTGCTTAATTATGCTTACTCTACTTCATCTTATAATAATTTAATCTAATTGCTATAAATAATTTCACGGGACAGTAGATAATTATTTTGTAATACATTATTTCAACCTCAATTCAGTTTAACACCATTTTATTACCTTAAAACAAGTATTTAAAACTAGTTTACTAAAGTAAAATCAGACGAGGAGAATGATATATATCTAAAAACTGTGGCGCTTAACAAAACCTCCACTTATGCATTCATTCTCCAAAGGATTTACACATGTAACCAAACTGATAAATATAACAGATGCCCTAACAAATGCAAGGAAAGGAGGCCTCCTCATCAGACATTTCCATGGTGAGGAACTTCCCCTTGATTATCCAACGGCATGTACTGCGCCATGATAGCCCGTATCTCCGAGTCCATGTACCTCTGCAACATCATTCATTCAATCACTCAGATATCCGAGACAGAAATCATATTAAACGACTAACAGAAACGAAAAAGTGTGTTTGTGTGTGTTTTGGTGTTCAACGTACCCTTATCCTGTACTTGTATAGAGCATATCCCGCGCTCCCCGCCACGGCCAAGCCTAGGATGATGACCCAGATGAAGCTCCAGCTGTACCGTGATTGCATGTCACTACCTGCAATTTTTCAATCGTTACGAGTTTGGAGGCCATCCATTTTTCATGTACTAAACCAAAAGAAGAATCTGTGAGGACGGAGATTTTAATACCTATACAGGTGTCGTGTTCATGCATGTACAACATGTCTCCTCTGCAAGTGCACTCGTAACTTCCCCAGGTGTTCTTGCATTTGCAGTCTCGACATTGGCAGGCTGTGTGTTCCTTGCACTCGTCAATGTCTGGATTCCAGATGAAATCGTGTATAAGTTTCATACAAGCACACAAAAACAAAATAAGTATGAAGGGAACGGTGTTGATTCTACCTTCACAACTTTTGACTCCATCGCCTCTGAATCCAGGTGGACATGTACAGCCGTTTCCGTCCTGTGCAAACAAACATCGTAACTATCATTCGACGAAAAAGAAAATACGAATATCTTCATCGTATAATCCCAGATAGGCATCCGAAAGTCCCAACTTACAGAGCAAGCAGAATATGTTCTTCCGCCCTTTGTTCCTATCCAACAGCCTCCATTATTTAGTCCACATCGTTGTGATCCAGAAGCTAAACACAATTCACACATCATATATTGGTTATTTAAAGATTTCATAACAGAAGGAGGTAGGAACTGTGTAGGTAGGTGCCTTTACCTTCACAACGAGTGTAACCATCGCCCACGAATTGTATGCCCTGCACAACTGGGCATTCACATACTCGTCCACGGAAAGTGTCCTGTCAGAAGATACTCGGTAAGGAGACTGCCATATCCAGAAAACAGGCCCAGCTTATATTCAGCATATGACAAGAATACGAGAAATTTACCCTGCATGCAGTGGCATTAGCCGACTTATCCTGCCAGCATCCCCCGTTATTTTCTAAGCATTCATTGGTCTCTATATCTGTAAACATTGACAAGCATCAGAAAGCAATTTATGTTACGCTTTCCAAATATTGATTCTTGAACTACATCAGAAATAAATCTTAAGCAGATTGCTGCAGTTTTGTAGAGCTGTGCATTGCAGAAGTTCAACCACAAAACTTAATTCAACAAATACTAACCGTCGCTTAAGCAAATTGCAGGCTCTGTGGTTTCTTGGAATCCTGAACATATAGCTTTGAGAACAGCACCTTTGTCCAGCTTACCTACAATATGAAATTAAGGAATGAGACTGGGTTATATTTTATTACTTTCAGATGCTGAGATTGAAGTGCTAAATCATCGTAAAGGCAGACCTCTATATTGCCTGTTATTTATGACAAGTGTAGGCAAGATGGTAACGTCCCCACGGGGGCCTTTGCCGATCTTGAAGGAAGAAAACTAAAATTAGTATAAAAGAGTTGCAAACAAGATGGAACTCTGGAAGAGACTTTGCTGTACAAACCTGACTATCTTGTTCACCCTTCAAAAGAGGGTTGTCTATGTCTGCATCAGGATCTCCCACGCACCTTTCTACTTCCTTCGGGGAAACACCTTCAGCGAATAAAGAGGATACAAGGATTATTATTCATGATCATAAGAATCCTTCAGGAAAACAATTACTCGGATAAACATGAAGACAATAAGATGATGTAACAGTACAGATCGATTAAGAAGCCATTAAGTACTGTTCCTCACTGACATGGGTCAGCTCATGTTCAAATGCTACAACGGAGAAATTCTAATCATCAAGGAAGTTCATCACTAGTTGGAGACATCAGCAATTCACACACAAAATAGACATGATGGAGAATACTTGGTTCCAAGTGAAACATTTGTACAGTATCATTCTAAACTTAGCGTGGATAGCAAACTTGACAAAAAGAGGATTCGCACAATCAGAAGGCATAGTAAAGGTGAATTAAACATACCAAGTGACTCAATCACGCGATCAGCACACTCTTGGGTGTACTTCTTCTCTTTCATTGGACATCGAAGGGAAAAATCTGTGACATAGTCCCACCAAAGCCATGGTTTTCCACTTTCGTTTGCTACCTTAAAGAAGCAAATTTGTCGCAAGTTTTGCAAAACAACGTCCTTCCCATCATATCCCTTGTTAAAGTCTTGCTCAGGATCCGGCGCGCAATACCTCCCATGGTTAATGCACTGTGAGGTACACTGTTTGGTCAGGAGAAAAGCGTGAGGACAATACCAAGTAATATAATGCGGACTGAACTGAGTGAACCCTTTCTGCTCAAGTATTTGGGCAGCTCCTTTGAAGTTCCTAACGAAATCAATCTGGCTTTCACACTTCGGGCCACATTCATCGTTACTGTTTGTCCAGAACTCATACTCAACCCGATCATCTGGATGTGGAAGAGCCTCCCTCCAATCAAGGTTTACATTAACCATCTCCCCCTTAAGCAGTGCTTTCTTGATCTTATCCCCGAGAGATTTGGTTATCAATGCTGATGGGATGGTTATGTTCTGAAGATAATCTTCAGGTGCATCGGGCTCTTCCGGGTTGTCCATTGTTATCAGAGGCTCAACTCTATCATCTGCAACAAGAATAGCTGCTGCTCCTGCCCTCTGAGCATTCCATGCCTTCAAAGTGAACAGACATTCTACCAAAAACAGAAACAAAGGGGCAAACTTCAGCGGAAAAAAAAAAATTCAAAATCCTACAAACCAGATCAATATTTACTTATTCTCTTCTCCTAAATTAAGCACAAAAGGCAATATAACACGAAATAAACACAATTTAAGAACAAGGTCAACACTCAACACTATCCAGAAACTGAAATTAAATGCATCAACGGCCGCGATTATAACACCAAATAAACACAATTTAAGAACAAGGTCAACACTCAACACTCAAACACAGCCCAGAAACTGAAATTAAACTGCATCAGTGAAGAAAATTACCGCCACGATCAATAAGAACGAAGGTAGGCATGCCACCGGGCCTGTTCTTGAAGGTGATACCGAAATCAGCAAAACTCTTGCACGCCTTTTCATTCTCCTTGGGGTATGCAACAACGCCGACCATGGTACCTCCATACTGAGGAACCCCAAAATTCCCGATTGCACTTTCATACACATCTTTCAGTGAATCCGGCGAAGTCACTTTCAAGCTGTTCTTCTCCACCACGAATCTGCCCAAACATGACCCAAACAACACAAACCAGAAACACACTAAAAATCCCAGCTTTTCCCTCATCCTAAGATCAGAATATGATCCGGATTCCGGAACCAAAATAAGTAAAGATTGTATTTTTATGTCAGCTGGATGAAAACCCAGATCAAAAACACCAAAAACAGTGAGAAATTATGCAATACAACAAGAAATATAGTGTCTTTTCTGAGGCGGTGGAGGTAGAATTACAGTACAAATTGACCTGGTGATGATCATATATTCATAATCAGAAGAGGAGTGAGAATTTAGTTATGCTTTTGGTTTCTATATGCCTTAATCTGAAAGTAATTCTGGTTTTTTTGTTTTGGTTTTTTTAGTATTGTTGTTGTCTGGTTGCTTTGGAGAAAATTGTAGAAACTGCACCACGACCAACGTGTAACTAATTTTATAATTCCGGATTAGAGCATGAAATTTGTTTTGACTGGTTAAAACCTCTTAACTAAAACTACCGCGTTTTTTAGGTGAAGATGCTTCAGATGAGCAATACTTTATGGATAATTTAAACAACCAAAAAAAGGATCTTTTTTAAATATAGCAATTTTTCTTTATTTAGTAAATATAACATACTTGACCATTCAATTCTTCAAGGAGAAAATTGTGCTATTATCTATGAAAAATCTAGCAAACTACTCACAAAAAAATTTGTGAAATTTTCGTTTTCCAATTCTCTATAAATTGACACAAAAAAAATAATTTGCATGAATGATGAATGGCAAGTGTCGGGCAACAACGTAGAATCCTACAAAAAATGTTCGTTTCTGTAAAAACAAACCGCTCGGCATCATCTGATGTTGGATTATCCTCATAAGTTCTGGTCCCACCTATATAAGTCGTTTTTCACGGGCATCTGTGTTTAGGCCCAAATTATAGCTAGTTTTGGGCCTTTTGGCCTATGGCCCATGTGAAAACATTCACTTTCATTCACAATTTTACCACATACAAGTAAAACAGTACATTCAGTTTCACAGTCCTCATTTACTTTACAGTTTACACAGAAATTGCAGGTTTCGGTATCAGTAGTCGCTTCACACGCTCTCACATATGCTACACCTCGGCAGCAAGGGAGCTGCCTCCTGTTACGTTGTCAGATGTCATTTTTACTCGAGCTTGTCCTCTTCATCGACCTCTTCTCTTGGTCCAGCACCCTGATCGACTAGTGATGTAGAGCTCGAGCCTTTCTTCTCCTTCCTCTCCTTGCTTCCCATTTCGTTCAACACTTTCACTCCCGTGGTAAGAGATATGGCCTCTTCATCAAACTCATCGCCACCCTCCAACGAGTATGCATATCTACAAAGTTATTAAGCCGTCATTAATGTTTACTTTAGCATGCAGTAAATGCTCATTTGTTACGGTGTAAAAAATGTACCTGGTTGCGTTGTTTGAAGGAGCCCAGAGGATGCAGATGACCACTAGCAGTAAAAATGCAAGGACACTCCAAAAGGCAGGAATGAGCCACGAAATTCGCCATAGCTCGCTTAAGGGATCACTTGCTTTGAAATAAAGCTGAATCAAAGAAGACACGTATGATGATTTCTTTTCTCACGAGACTAAACACGCCAAGTCTTATAATGGTATGTATAGAATAACGAACAAAAATCATACACGGGAATATATACCCAGAGTTATGTAATGACACTATGCATTGAACTTGTGTAAACACGTTACCTCATAGCCAACCCAAGCAATGGAGAGCAGCACAAATACAGCGAGAGAGTTAGTAAATTTCCTGTAGAGCTCCAGCTTTAGCATATTTTTCCTCATCTGCCAAAAAAATAAAAGCAGAATAAATTCGATCTACTATTATTGATTATCAGGGACACTAAATCATACAACACGAAAAATAAACCAAGATAATAAAAAAAATACTAGCAAGTAGAAGAGCGAAAGCTAACTTTAGCAGGTAAGTATAACTATCAACAACGCGATTATGATGTGATCATACACATCTTCATACCAAAAAAAGGATCAAATTTCAGCACCTAAGATCAAATCATCAATAAGCTTATCGGTACCTAAGATCTAATTTATGAGGATCAAATTTCATGAACATGACTATTCATAAGTGTGGACGGCCATTACTATAAATCTGACAGGACAGTTACGTGCATACATACCATGAGTGACAGAATCAAATAGATGAAATAAAACTCCAACCAGAGATCGATTTGGTGAAAATAAATATACGAATCCAGCAGGTAATTTAAATTTACTCACGAGTCATGAGAAATTACCTGGAGCTTTTCTAGTGTTCTAGATAAAGATGAGAATATCCACACAATAAAGCACGTGTCTAGGATGGCCACTGGTAGAACCAAATATAACTTGGTCTCTCCAGAGAAGTCATTGATGTTGCCCAAATGTTCAACAAGTTCAAGGGCCTCCGTAGCAGAGAAATATACCGCTGCAAAAAGAGCTATCTTTGATGTTTGACCACCACAGGTTGGCTTCACCACACCATATCCCATCGAGACCAGCAAAAGAAGCAGGCGAGAGAACGTCTTCTTAGAAGCACTAATGGTGACAGCCCACAAGGTGATCCCTCTAGGCCTTCTTCCAGTAGCATTAAGATTTGCATATTCAAAATACCAAAGAGCCATTTCACACATCCCAAGGGCAATCACAGCAGTTATGTGATAGTGTAGCTGTATAATATCCTTCATGAAGCGTACAAATCTGAAGAACCATATAAAGCCCAGCACTAGATAGGCTAAGGATGCAATCCCATAAAATGTCATCAACGGAACCATCTTTCCAGGTAAATAGCCATCAGGATTCCTCCATATAGTCTTTCCCCTTATCACCGTGCCATGAAGCTGTGGATCACAATACATAAAATAAAGATAGTACATTCCTGTACGGTTGACTTGTATCATATGATCATCCATTTTAGCTTCCACACTTTTTCCTTCGAAGAAGGTCTGAATACGCAGAGGCCACTCTGGATGTTCCTGGTTTTTCCGAATAATAACTTCCCCAACAGTACAGAATTTCTCCTGAGAAAGCTTAGGCGTGCAACACACAGCATGAGATTTGGAAAACGAATCCCCAATCCTATCTCTATCCTTCACCTCAAGTACGATAGCCTCAACGAGTCCAGTTCTACTCTGCATCTCTTGTTGACGCGCTGCAGACTCTTTCGTCCTTACAAAGGTCACACCTTCAAACCTAAAACACAAACCAACACCATCACTGCTGTACAAATAACTTATTGCAGCACAAATTAAAATATTACAACTTGTCATTTGTCAATAGCTAATACATATACATATAATTATATAAACATATGCATACAGTCAACATTTCTGATTTGTATTTCATCATAAAAATGCTACATAAAAAAATACACAAGGATTTCAAACTTTCAACATAAAGTATGAAAGGAAAGGCGAAAACATCAATTGAAGTACCTGATGAATGATTTGCCTTTCGAAGATCGATCGGAGGCGGCGGCGATCGGCGGCGCGTCAGTCTGGTGGGTGGAGGCGAAAATGCCTTCGGAGCCTCCGAGGAAGAAGAATGCATTTGACTGAGGAGCAAACGGCTGATTATCGTATTCGTGAATGGAAGCATATGCAGAAGAAAGTAAGCTGAGTAGCAGAAACCCTAGCCGGAGGACTGAAAGGCGATTTTGCTGACTTTGCCGGAGACCATTCATCGCCGTGGAGTGTTTCTATGAGCTAACAGTGGCTAGTGATTTTGCTGAGAGAGTTCGTCCGAGTTTAGCGGGCGGGCGGCGGAGGAGCGGCGGAGAAGCGGCGGATCCACGGAGGCTAATATACAAATCACAAATGTGATCTTCTTCTTCACTTGGGTGTATTTTTGAATACTTTAATATTTATTGATGGTCCGAAATAGAACCAACCCAGGGTTGGTTTACGGGCCGCATTCTGGTTTTTGGCCATTCTTAAACAATTTTACGCCCGTTCATTTCAATTTAGCATTTGTTAGTTTTATTCAGTTTTATGTAATAGCTTTAGTTTACTTTAGCAGGTTTTATTTCACTTCGACGACTTACTTTCTCACAAATTTAGTATTCAGAACTTTAGAAAAATAAATGGGACATGTCGAGCTTATTGTGAAACTTTATTATCGTGAAACTCAAACAATTGTCGAGTTTATTGTGAAAATAATAATTTTACATATCATGATGATACAAAATATATATTTATATATATATATATATATATTAGTATAAATTAATGTTCAAAGTGCTAATTATATATTACTAATTACTAAATGTATGATGCAATTTGATTTCAACTAAAATTTTTGGTTAAAACAGATGGAATAAATTTTAGCAAAGTTACAATATATTGATAAAAAAAAAAGCATTCAAATTTGTAATATCATGATTCTTCCTGTACACATAAGTTTCAAAACCCTTTGTATATGTACCACGCGTCTATACTTGTCAAACTGTACCTTTTCTCAAAAAATTATATATTTTTAAAATGCAACAAATAAGATATTGAGTTTTATTTACAGTAAATTCATATATCTTTTTGACACCATAAAACAAAATAATTTTACCTTCACAATCTGAGCAAGAACATCCCATGTCAGCTTCGAAATATTGTACCGAACTAAAAACAGAATAAGTTAAAGTAATTTAAATTGTAATACAATTAGTACTTTAAATATGTATTGAGAAAAACATTCATCCGGATGATTCTGATATAACCCTTATCCGGCACCAAAAAGATAATGACACGTGTACAAATGTAATGTTTTAATTGGTTAAGATATTTTTAGTAAAATTCTAAAATCCTAATTTAGAATGCTTAAACCCGTCTGAGTAATGATTGAACACGTGGCTCAATCATAAATTAGTTAAATGTGATGTGTCGTTATTTAATTGGTGCCTGATATTACCAATATCAGGATGATTCTGATATATATTAAACTGCTATTGTAATAACATAACTTTTAGGTCTCTAGGGTTTAGCTTATAAACCCAAAACCGCCACCGGGTTTAGCTCTAGGGTAGGGTTTAGTTCATATTCACAGGGTTTTGAAATTTATGTGCACAAGAAGGATCCAGATGAGGCCTACTGTTCATATTCGTCTAATTTCAAATATTACTTTCCATCCCCTACCAGTAGTTTGGAGGTCTATAAGAATAGAGATGAATACAAGCAAACTTTCAGAGATCCATGTTACATACCCGCCGGGGATGAAGGACTCTCTTACACTTGTCAAAGGAAAGCGCTTGGATGAAGATGTTTTATCCTTGTTGTCCAACCTGGTTCGGAAAAATGGTGATAAGGTTGCAGCAGATACCCTTGCTGGTAAGTATCTCCTCATCTGTTGTTTCAAGGTTCCTTTTCCGAGGAAGAGCCACGCTGCCTATGCGTGTCGCTCCATGATATCAGCTGGTAAATAATAATGAGAATTTCGAGATGGTGATGGTTGCGAAGATGGCTATTACAAGCCAATGGTTTGTTTGTACGAGGTAATGCAAAAAGATTGCCCTGATTCTCATGTCGTTTTTATTCCGGTGGACAAAGAGGAAGGCCTTCCCGGATGCCTTCCGTCAATGCCGTGGCTGTCGCTTGCTCATCCCGCTGCAGTGATTCAGGGCTCGGAGATTGATCGGCTGTTTCCGACCAATCAAAAGACAAAAGGCATCTTTGCTTTTGGGGACGATGGCCACGTTCGATCTGTATATGTTTACGGAAAGGTGGCTAAGCTGATAGAAGAAGCAGAAGGTGACGATATTCATCTTTCAAATCTCTTCTCAGATACTGTCCTTGAAGAAGTCTTTGTTGCTCTGAGGGGCTACGATTTGGTAAGTCATCTATAATCTGTTACATGATTCTCCTAAACCAACTTTGTTTCTGTGTATAATGCCTTCATTGATGCAGGACTTTTGGTAGCCCCGTTTATTCAGCCTGCCCAGATTCGCCGGAAATATCGACAAACTGCTATGGTAGCGGCATAGCGGTATTGATATTCGACTAATGGTATCGGCATCGTCACTTTACACTATCGCATGTTCTAATATTAATTCCTAGATCCAGACTGTTGGAACTACATGCAGAAAGTTAATTATATGTACAATAAATCCAAAAATCAAATATATATACAGATAGAGTCGTGACAGGTCACTGCTCTGCAAGTGAAATTGGCCCGGTAAAGCCTTCGTCCCCAGGGTCAAACCATCAAGGTACTCCCGAAAAGAATCTTGAAAAACTCGATGGTTATCTATCACATAATCACGAAAAAAAAGGAAGAACTTGTCAACTGAAGAATTAGATGAATAATTCTGAACCTAGAATATTTATAGGCACTAGACACGAACCAGAATGTGATAAGTATTGATGATTATGAGATAATTTTCTCACTGTATATTTATTATTGCGTTTTGCTTTGTTTTATATAAAATTTTTCTCAAAGATTAAAAAGTAGAGTTTGAGTGTGCCTACCAGGATATTATCTTTCTTTTCTGAAAATCCAATATAGCATTGGCACCTGGGAATGATCTCATGGGCATATTTTATAAAAATAATATATACATTTTATATGGCTCTTCTTTTTGCACAAATGTTTTTCTGCAATATCTTTATTTCGTAATGGAAATGGTGTCAGCAACACACTATCTAATTCGAAATTTATTAATTCTTAATTAATAATAAAGCAGATGAAACGTCTTGATAATTATTTTTGTACTCAAACAAAAAGCATGATAAACTATATATGGACTATGGTACTCTCTGCAGTCACGCATGCAACAGCAATAGCATAATTTTAATTAATTTATGCCCATCATTAACTGATTAAGTGATTGAACTATTTTATATAACAATTCTAATTAAAATTGGATAAAATTCGACAATTTTAATCTCCTAGAAACAAATGCAAAAGAAATGGCATATGTGAATGGCAAAGTTGATAATGTGAAGAAAATAAAGTATGGTATTTTATTTTCGTCCACTTTATTATTCTTTTAGTTCATAATACAGTATAAAATTAAGTTTCAAAATATTATAATTTTTGTAAAATTAGACAAATTAAAGGGGGAAATAATGTCCCGCCTCAATATTTTAGACTACGATCACTAAAATATCGGACCGTGGATATCATTTCAGAAAGTAAAGCAAGAAAAATGTGAGAAAATTGCTCCCTATGTATAACCTTTCTATATAAATAAAACAATATGAGACGTTTTATAAAAGTATATATTAGTGGAAAGTTGATTCATACTCTACCAAACTAAAACACCGTTATATATCATCTTCTCCGAGAGAGAGCTCTGAAAAAAGCTTCAAAAAATGCCTTTAATGGTGATCCTCTTCTCCGAGACGCTGCTCGTCGGCTGCAGCGTCCTGGTGACGATTGGATACCACGCATACCTCTGCCACCGTCTCCGGCGAGACCCCTGCAGCACCACCATGGGCTGGAACTCGATCAAGTCCCGGACCTGGTTCAAACAGTTGAACCAGGCCGACGACAAGAAAGGCATGCTGGCGGTTCAGAGCTTGAGAAATGCCCTAATGGGGGCCATTTTAACCAGCACGGTTACAATCATCTTAACCATCTGCTTGGGGGCTTTGCTGAACAATACATTCAACGCTTTTAACCGTTTCAGGAGCTTTTTAATCACCGATATCGATTCGACCAGTGCTGAAGGGTTTAGCCGGATCACGGCGGTGAAATTCGGGTCGGGTTTTATTTTTCTGATCACGAGCTTTCTGTGTAGCAGTACCGGGGTTGCTTACTTGATCGACGCTAACTTTCTGGTGAACGCTCTCGGGGATTTTACCGGGTCGGGTTCCGGCGGGGAGTGCTCCAGGTGCCACACTGAGAGTACGGTGGAGATAGGGCTCAGGCTGGTGAGTTTGTTTTAATTAATTAAGCTTCTCTAATTTTCCAAGTTTTTTTTAATTAAGTAAAAGTAACAAGTAATTAGTGATTGTAAATAATTTCTGAACTTAATTATATTCAATTTAATTTATTTTATAATATAATTTAGACATATTGGTTGAGCAATTACTATTTAGTTCTGTTCAAATTAGTTTAGTCTTTTTCCATTATGGATAAACTATAGCTTTGAGAAACATATTTTAAGTGTACTTGGTACCATTCAATTGAACAAAAGTTTTTTTAAAAAAAAATGTAGCAAAAATTAGTAATGTCTTTATAATTATATTAAGTTCTTTTTTAATAAACCATGTTATATCATAACTGAAATGATCTAAACTTGATTAAATTTAGTTAAGCTAAGTTGAATGTGACTTTAATCATTTTATGTGTATGTTTTCTTTGACATAATCATTAGATCAGTTGAATTTAGGTTAATACAATTCAGTTTAATTAGTTTAGCGAAAATAAAATTATATAAAATCAAATTAAATTTAAATATTTTATTTCAGTTCAGCCACGAAATATATTGGGATTACATGACCTAATTTATGTTTATTGCAATAAATTGCATCTTAATTAGTATTCAAATGAATTAATGTGAATCATACTTATATTGATTATTGTAATTAACAGGTGTTGCTTGGAAACCGGGTGTTTTACGTAGCCTGCCCTTTGCTTCTGTGGATGTTCGGTCCGGTTCCGATGTTCATCTCTTCCTTAGCTCTGGTTTGGGTTCTTTACCTGCTGGATTTTCCGGCTGCCGGAATGATGCCATATCAACCCGCCGGAAGCACGCGCAGCTGGTCCAATAATTAATTTCCGTTTAACAACTCTGTTTAGTAATATTTACATTTTTCTGTTGCACCGATGAATTTTATTCCGGACATATTATATTTTCAGGCACATTTATGTTAATTTCTGACGTCGTTTTGTTATTTGTTTCTTTGTGTGTTTAATAATTTAAATGCATTATACATGAAAGTTTATACGTCATTTTATGCTAACAAACAACGTGACACAGTGAAAAATATTTGATGCTAGATCAAGATCAATTACTAGATAATAGAATAGCATTTTTCAATTGGATTTTTGCTTAGAAAAGTCAACAAAATTCCAAAATCTACGCATTTTGTTGAGGCGACAATGCACTCACACGTACACACAAACCAGCCACTCAATTTTTGTGTGTTTTTTTTTTTCATGCTGAATGAAATAGTTGGAATTCAGTTTTATCTCGACTTATTTCTGACAGTTGAGTTTTATATTTTTTCAGAAATATTCAGTGATTGTGAAAATTTTATCTGAGTGTAGACTCTTTCAATTAACTACAATCCAACTGGTCTGATTTACAGAAATCTAATATTCCTTATGTTTAAGTATAATAATATGAAACTTGTTAAAATATATATTTTTTTAATCTACAATTCTTGTGACAACAAAATGAAGAAAATTATAAGCAAATAATACATGCATCAAATTTAGAAGAGTAGTACTAAAAGAATGCCTAATTCATTTTCATTGACCAATTATTCATCTCATTATTATTTTAAACCGACACAAACCTTGTCGGTGGTTCATTTCTAATCAACAATATTCTTGAATTTGGTTCTCAAATAATGAAGTTAATTTTGACCCTAAATTCTAATAGGCTGACTTATATTATAGTCTTGCGAACTTGAAATGAGAATTTACTATTTTTAAAAAAATAAATAAAAAATAATGCACAATTATCTTCATTATTTTCACATTTTCAAATTGAAAACGACCCTGTATAAGCATTTATAATAGGCATGCAATATAATTACTAGCCACCCCTTTGAAAAAATAATTATTGAGTTGAGCTTCACAATATATTCTTCTCTTCATATAATTTGTTTTCTTTTCTTTTCTCTGCATAAAAAAATGTACGTATAGTCAATTCTATATCTTTAAAGATGAATTATGATACATCCCTATAATCATTTTTTGAATTCATTAATTTATATTTTCAAGTACAAATGAATCCATTCACGCCACATTAATTATATTGAATTAATAATCAACATGTTGCATATTTATTAGAAAATAAACATTAATTAATTAGTACACTAGCTAGTATTCACACTATGATGATCATCGGCTCCGGCTAGCTAGCAACGATCGGCGAATTCGAACCAGAGCTGCTGGAAAACTCCGATGATCAAGTCATGATACTTACTAGAATTCAAGGACAGGTAACAGACGAGAAGTTCTTCCAACTCTTTGGAGCCCCGAATGTTGTTTTCCACGATCATCTCCACCATCGACTCCATGAAGTCCCTCCTCGGGTCCGCCGACGACTTCACCACCACGAAGCTCTCCGACAAGCTCTTCCTCTTTCTCGTCCTCGTTCTCCGGCGTTGACTCTGTCTCTGACCTGATATCTTAAGCTTCTTGTTCCCTATAATTCTCGGCGAGCTGGTTCTCAGTTTCAGACCGACGGAGAGCCTCCTCGGACTTATAATTCCGACGTCTTGTTGTTCCTTGGACTTTACATCGACGTTGGTCCTGATCGGAGTGAGTTTGAGTTCAAGTAACGAAGCAAACTGGATTTTCGTCTGTTTCAATGGTGATGACGTCAGCATGCTGTTATCAGCGGTGGCGGAGGGTGGTGGTTTGGTGGAGATGACGGATTCGACGGTGGCGGAGACGGGGCAGCCGCAGCCAGCAAGGACAGTTGCGTTTCTCTTTTTGTCTGAGAAACACTCTTGCTTTGGAATATCTCTTCTGAAGTGATAGGATTTTCTTTGATGCAATATTTGGGGATGATGACTTGAAGATGAAGATGATGATGAAGATTCATGTCGGTGATGTTTTTGTGATGGTTTGGGAGTGGCGAGGGATTTGAGTTTGTGAAGCCAGGCGTTTGGTATCATATATGAGAGACTGAACTTGTGATGATTCCCCATCTTAATCTTGGTGGATGCACCACACGGTTGGAGTACTCTATATAAGGATGGAGTACATAAAAAGTACTACCTCCATACAGGCTGTTTCCGACTGTCGAACGAGAGATTATCAGTTATTTTGCTTATAACTATATCAGATTTTAACGTGTATGGTATACTATTTCTATTAAAAGTAATTTTAGTTCAAAAGGTAAGTGTGTTTTCACATGATTATGTTTATAAGCCAAAATGAGTGTTCTTTATTCTTAAGTATAACTATATCAAACACACTATAACACTCACGCTTTTAATGATATCTAGTTTAGAAATGCTCCTACTATCTCACGGTTTCTTTAACATAAAATACTGAATATCGATATCAGATTCAGAAACTCAAATACTTATGTTCGTATAACATATCGACCTGTAGGAGAATGGAGATCGGAGAAGAAGAAGAATTGTAAAGTTGAAAGATGTGGTGGGGGCTATGGAGATTTGGGGCAAGAAAAACAGGGCCAAAACAGAGATGAAAATTGTGGACAAAATAGCTGGTATAGCTGCCGGCATCTTCTTGAGCACTAATTTTGTCTTTGTTTCAGGTCATTTTCTAACACCAAACGCAATAGTATTTGGCATAATAGTTTGGCTGTTGAGATTGTGAGATTGTGTAATGTAATGAATATGATTGGGATTTGTACATTAAAACTGTGTCCCGTTTCACACGGCACAGATCCAATTATCATAACTCTATCAATCATCTGAAGTGAGTTTGAAGAAATGCTATAGAAAGAGGGAAAAACCTCACAAGTTTGGATCTAACTTCCTTCCCTCGCCATAATAGAACAATGAATTTGTTCTCAAGCAACACCCATTAAAAATGGTTGCTGACGGTGTTAATACTGTTCAGTGCTGTTTTGTACTGATAAAAAAAGTGTTCGATCACTAATAACTGGTTAACGCTAATTATCGGATCAACTTTAAGTTGAAATAATATGCAGTTAGAATAAATTGAACTTAACAACCACTTATTCATCTCCTTCATTCGAAATTTTCATGATTAATGATATTTCTTTACACTTTGTGTTGTTCGAAATTCATCATAAAACATGTAAGATTTAAAGAGTATCAACTATGTTCAATCGATGCAGAAATAGTCTGCATCAATTGATGTTCAAATGGCTGAATTTAGTTTCAGAAGCATAAAAAAAAAATTGAAAGAATGAATGGACAAGTTAATTACATCATAAGAACATGGAGGTCATATTCATATGAGCTGTCCCGGCACTAATATGATGCTCGAACTCGTCGTCGCCACCGCACCACCACCACCAACTTCCACATTCACATTAACTCTTTGCTGTGACTGGTGGTGGTGAATCTCGCCGCCGCCGTCGTCCAATCCTGCCGCCCATCTCCTCAGAATCCTCAGCAGCGTCGCCGCCTTCCTCCGCCCTCTCCCCGTCCCCATCCCCATAATCTCCCAAATCACCCTCTCCACATCCGCCACCCCCGCCAGCGCCGCCACCATCTCCGACCCGCCTTTCCGGCACATATTCACCAGCGTCGCCGCCGCGCTCTCCCTCGCTCGATCACTCCCTTCCCTCAGAACCCTCGCTAGCTCATCTATCACCCCGAACGCCGCCGCCACAGCCACTAAACCGCCCTTCTTCACCACCACCTCCAGCACCACCACCGCCTCCTCTGTCATCCCGACCTCCCTCACCATCTCCACTACCCCCGCCTCGATCAGCTTCCCCACCGCCTCCCTGTCTCCGGCGATATTCAATATGGCCACCATCGCATCCCTCCTCGAACTCGCCGGCCCGTTTCTCGCCAGCTCCACCAATCCCTTCACGACACGTGTCTTCCTCCCGAGCTTCTTCCTGTAAGCATGAACTCCGGTCAGACTAAATATCGTCGCCGCCGCGTTGCCCTTAGCCTCCCAGGTGGCGCCGCTCCTAAGCACATCAACGATGCCGCTTAATACCCCGTCCGTTTCCATAATCCTCGATTTATTCGCCTCGAGGATTGACAAATTCAGAATCGTCGTCACGGCGTTGACTTGAAGACTCGGCTGCTCGGAGGACAGAAAATTCACCAGCAACGGCAGAGCTCCGGCCTCGGCGATGCAAGTCCGGCTATCGGAATCCGTCTTCGCTAAAACCCTAAGTTCATGAACGACGCGGTTCGCCATCTCTAGCTGTTGCGACGGCGCGGCGAGCTTGCTGGTCAAAAACGACACCGTCATCTTTGTCGCCTCGATCGCCGCCTTGTAACCGCCGCCGGAGCTGACGTCAGCCTCGGCGGACTCGAATGGAATCCGCTGCTCCTTGCACCAAGCTCCGATCAGATTCTTCAGCCCCTTGTTCGGAATCAAGTCGGTGTGAGCAAGTCGCTGACCAGTCTTGGGACACGTGTCGTGTCCCGATTCGATCCATAACGTGATCGACTGCCGGTCGTAGGTTTGACCGGTGGAGACCACCACCGGATCCTGCATCAAATCTAACGAAATCGGGCACCGGAAGTCCGCCGGGATGTTGGTGATATCAAACGACGCCGTTCGCCGCCCTCTCCGGCTACTGCTCGGAGCGGTTCTCGGCGTAGAAGCGCCGTATAATACACACTTTCCGTACCGAACTAATCCGATCAGTGCAACAACCAGCGATTTCGACTGCGGATCAATCTGACTAACTATCTCATCCTCCAACGTTTCCATCTCCTCCTTACATGAGGCGGAATCGCGTAGATTCAACCGGTCGAAAATCTGCCCTAACTTGGAGTGATCAGGGACGATTTCGCGTTTAATCAAATCCAGCATTTCCAGAACTTGCAGCCGGAGAATCTCGTCGTTTTGATCCAAGAACACAACTTTTTCAGCCAAGCACTGGTTCCGAACAAGCCCCACTAGCTCCTGAACATCCCGGCAGAGATTCAACTGGTTTCTCCGGTCATCTCCGGCGGGGAAGACGTCCAAAACGGTGGCCAATTCAAGAGTGATATCATGGAAAGAACTAGAAGCAGCGTGGCTCTGAATCACCAGCCACATCTTGCTGGAACTCAAGCAGTCATCCAGCAATACTTTAACTCTCTGCAAAAGTATTAGCAGCTCTTCTAAGCACAAGGCGGCGGAGGAAGGGAAAACGGCGGCTTGGGACGACCGGAGAAGCTCCTCAAATAGAAGGGAGAGCAGCCGAGTTCTTCTCACCGCGGCGGCGGTGTTTCGCCGGAGAAGGAACCGGAGAGGGGGGAGAGAGCATATGTCTCTGGAGATTATCAACAGAGAGTGGAGGAGGCTCTGGTGGGAAGGGCGGCGCTTTCTGGGCTGGAAAGATTCCGGCGAGATTGCCATGTATATAAAGGTCTGAACTTTATGATCAGAGTATGAATCGGGATTTGATTTTTATGAATCAAGGTCTGAACTTTGTGATCAGAGTATGAATTGTATGAATCAAGATTTGATTTTTATGAATCTAGGATAACCTGAAGATGAAGGTAATGGATTGTTGTTATGGGAATTGACTTTTTTGGGTGGCAGAGGAGAAGAGATAGGAATCGGAGAAAAGAAGATGATGATGATGAGTTGTTAAAGTATGGGACCAAATCCTTTGGTTTGTTCTTGTTTTCCAGTTGGTGCTGTTTGTCTTTTTTTTCACCAATCTATTTATTTATTCTACTAATCTGATTTAATCTAATTTGATCTAATTTGATTAAGTAGTACTTAGCCTGTGGTTTTGGTCAATCATTGCCGGCTTTAGAATGACTAAATATTCGCAAGTGTGGTGTTTTACTGGTGTCTCCTTTCCATTTATATAAATTATCATTTTGGGTATATTTTTCCAAACAAGAAAGAAGATATCATTCGGATCATCTGTACCATTAGAAGTGCATTACCCCAATTATTAGTGCATATTCTCCTCCTTTATTTAAGTGCATGCTCTCCTAACTCTAGTATCCATAATTGATTTAAACTAATTTCAATTCAAGCAAGTATTGAGTTTAAACTAATTGCAAAATCTCTAGAAACTCCGACTTTCCTAAGTGTTATGAAACTACCACTATATATTTAAGGTAAAGTGATGATATTATTTTGTGTTAAAACATTGATAGTATCAAAGTGAACATATAGTAAAACATGTTTTAATGCAAAAATTCATGAATTTACATTAAAACATTAATAAAATTCAAATAACAAATTTTACAGTTCAAATTAAAAGGTACACTGTATAAGTTAAAACGTATAAAAACTCTTATGGAAAGTCAGGAAAGTTGGACTTTCAGGAGACTTTCTCTAAACTAATTTACTTAACTGAGTTAAGTGTATCGAATTGAACTAAACTGAACTAAAACCGTACATAAATAATTTATATTATATTACTGTTCGATGAAGAGTTGTGTACTTGTGTTTGATAGAGTTTATCAATTATTTTACTAATAAATATAATATCTTTTAAATGTATTTTGACAAAATTTATGATTTATTTTCTTACAACAAATACCAATCACCTAACACTTTTTGCGAAATGTTAGTTGTAGTTAGGTTGATTAGGAGTAGATAGGAAGCAATAAGCACGCTATATATGAATGATGGTATTAGTAATTAGGTATTGTCTAGTTAATTGTATATGTTATTGCGTCGTCTAATTGGTATTGTGTTACGTTAAACTAATCAATACTACTGATTAGTATTGTGTTTCGCTGAAAAAAAAGTATTGATCTTGTGTTAAATTAAAGTACTGAATAACATGAAATACTTAAATGAGTTAAAATACGATGAATTAAATTTAACTGCACTTATATGAATTCAGCTATACTAGTTTAGATACATTTTTTATTAAAAGTTTACTCAACTTTGGTTTATTCTTTTACATAATTTGCATTTACATATTGTTCAATTTTATCACTAAACAAAAATATAATGAATTAGGGATTGGAAGAAGAGTCAAAGCCGGAATTTGGAAGAGAAGACAAGAGAAGGAAGAAGAAAGAAAAGACAGCGAATGGAAAAGTTGGAACCGGCGGCGGATGAGAACAATTATATTTAGCACATGGTTTGGTATTTTTTGCCGCCAGATTTTGTCAATATCTGACTTTTTTTTTCCATCCCTAAACACAAATTAAAATTAACCTAATTAAGCTTGGTCAGTTCAATTTAGTGACTATTTCTCGGTTAATTTAATACCTGTTCTTCAAGGCGGCTTTTCTCCATGCATGCACATATTACAGTGCATCCAAGTGCTGGAGTCTAAAACAACATGTTTTTTTAATGCTGCAATGTATAAACAAAACTAACTTTTTTGACTTGATCAAGTGCTATTTTACCTTCCTTACCGTGTTATCTAACTTTTAGGTTTTTTTGTCCAATTCAGTTTCATCTAATCTTACTTGTTATCGGTGATGGAATTGAGAATTTATATTAGGATAATTTCAATTGGCTAAAATAAATATCGGCAGAAACGCAAGTAAACGAAGTTTGGCGACGTAGGCTCGTCCGAAAAGCGGAAAGTTTCGAATTTGATCGGAGAACGCAAATATAACCTGTGTTTCAAATTTTAGGGTGAGCAAAGGTCTAACCGAGCCTGCGAATGGTTCCGCCAATGCTCGTCATAGTTGTGTTAAAGTTATTGTATTCACGGTAATGTGGATAACAATACAAATGAAAAGTAAAAAAACTCTAGATAAATTAATCTTAGTCTAATGCACGTTCAGCTCAACTAATTGCAAGAATCTTAGATGTATCTCATTTCAGTTTCGCGCTGAGCTCAACTAACTGCAAGAAATCTCAAATAATTCATAGTTCAGTTTATATCAGACCATCAGTTAACTCCTTTAGAAATCTTCACCAATTACAAGTTTTTCAATTTTTGTAGATTATTTTACTTACATGGCTTATTTTGAAATATTGAAAGATCATACATGGTATACTACAAAATAAAACATGCTTCTATATTTTAGCATACTATATCTACTTGAAATGAAGATATAAATATATGATTGTTACAATTATCAAAACGTGGTATGTGTGTGATTATAATGTATATTATACATTTCTTAATGTTGATTATGGAATAAATTGAGAATAATCAATTTTGTATTTAAAAAAATCAATTTGGTTGCATTAAAAAAGACAGTTGGGACTTGGATGGTTGAGAAGATAGGGGTTTGAGGTGGATAAGAAAGAGCAGTGGAGTCATTCATATACACCCATATTATTATCCTATTAATTATATTCAGCACCTTATCTTCTCAATTATATGGATAAACTCAAATTAGAAGTAAATTAAATTAAATTAAATTAAAATTTCATGTTATTAAATTCATTTTAATTTAACTAAAATTATTAAAATTTTAAAAAAATATTGAATTGGGTTGTTGAGCATGTCTTTTATAATGAGATACCATGGGAAAATGTTATGCATGAAAAAGACAAATTACAAGATAATATAGATATGAATATACAATATATATTATATATTATATGTTTGTGTACCATATTATTCCACATTTGTCCTTTGCCTTATTCCCCGTTATGTAAAGCCTGATGTATTTATAAAGTCAGATTAAATTAGTGAAGAAATAGTTGGGGTGGTTATGAAATGGAAATTAAGTAGAGTTTAAGTAAAACACAAAGAAAGTGATACATTGAATCTCATGATGCACCTTCCACGTATACATTACTCCACCTAATCTCTCAAATGATGAAAGTATTTGATATTGATAACTAAGATCATAAAATCTTATAAATTTTACTATGTGATTAGTTTTCATTTTACTTAATCAGGTCCAGAAAAGATAAAGTTACCGTTTACGATAAATCAACAACCTGCATTAGTAATCATACCTGAATATGAAAATCAAATATACACCTAATATGATCGTGATTTTAATGGATAAGAAAAGTATGAATCTGTTACTGATATTTTCTGAACTGAACTGAATCAAAATAAGATAAAAAGGAGACAATACCAATGAACATTAGTAGAATTTAAGTTAAAATCAGACCTGAATATGAAAATCAAATATACACCTAATATCACCGTAATTTTAATTGATAAAAAAGTTTGAAATCTGTTATTGATATTTTTTATACTAAACTGAACCAAAATAACTTGATAAAAAAGGGACAATACCAATGAACATTAGTGGAGTGTGGACTGGTGGTGCAAGCAAAACTGCTCTAGGTGGATAGTTTGTTGTAACCACTAAACAACATTCAACTATAGGGGATAATATCCCCTTAGTAACTTTTTGTGATAATAAATTTGTATAGTTAATCCAAGTTTCCAACGCCAAATTTGATTAAATGTGGTTATACATAGTTTATTATTTTAGCTCATCATCTCCCTTCACCGGAGATTTCACCGGAGCTCCGTCCAAGTAAGCCTTACACGCCGCCAGAATATCCTAGATTGACCTTGTTTTTGTAGCCCTCTATGTTCTGGATCCGAGCTTGGATCGAAACAAAAGCCTGGAGAATCGTGGATCTTTCAGCCCATGTTTTATGAAATCATTTTCCATTCTCCAAGTCCACTAGATGAACAATTGACATTTTTATACAATGGGCTAGGCTTGTCACTGTTTTGCAAAATAGCCTAATCAACTATGTCGGGCTACAACAATTTTTAAAATATTCCTCTTCTTCCTATAATGAATTTTTATGAATCTCGAAATTACACTTATTTGTAATTGTATACTATCTTCATCATCATAATCAAATATTATTATCTCTAATAAATTGCATTATTATTTTCAACTTATCATTATAATTAGTTTCTGTAATCTAACAATATCTTATTTGTTTCGTGACAATGTTAGTAATCACGTGTTCCACGTATGCTGCATAAGTTACTAATCATTAATACAACATATACTAATCTTGTTCATGGACTCAATACAGTTTTAGCAATACAAATCAACTTAATCTAGGATGCAAATCCTTCATTTTAAAGATTAATTGTACATGCTTTACGTTATTGAGTTCATGCAAATGGTCACTCATCGATCAGTTCTCGTGGGTTATTCATGATTATAAGTGAGCTAGTCTATCTCGATTAAAGAGGCATAAAATAATACACGTCTCTATTTACTTGTATGATTACGAGCAAGTTATATATTTCATTATAATTTATGGTCTCCATTTTCATCCACATAATATTTTTTGTAGTCAATTTCAATTAAAAGCTTTGATGGCCATGGCAAATAATTTGGTGGCCTTTGGGATTCCTACACCGGCACGGCCACATAGTGATGCGGTGCCCTTGCAATTCATCATTTTCAAGTTTCACGCAACTACATTTATATATATATATCAAATTATATATTGCATGCATTATTTGATGCATATGCAAATTTGGATATTTTCTTCGCCTATGTTTTGTGTTCCACGTTATTCCCAAAATGATTAGCGTACATTGTTCTCCTATAATGTGATTATGAAGGAAAAACAGCAAAAATTACGAGTGTATGTCTTATTTTGATTTCAAATGCTATAAGTTTTCCTAATGCAGATCTAGGGCATGGTGAAATAATAATGGGTAATTTTGTCTTTTCAACCCTATATTAGTAAATTGAACCTGCACGTATCAACTCTCAAAAAAAACTACCCAGTTAGGTCTTGCACATACATTTCGAACATATTGTGCTAACTAGCAAGTTTTAGCTCTTTTAGATATTATTACATTGCTCTATTTTTCACTCAACGATTCTCTAATATATGGTCTACAACTCTCTAAAAATAAGTTCTGATTCCGTCAACACTTGGATGTATATAATGTAAAACTATATAAATACGTAGTATAATAAATTCATGTATAAGGTACGTACTTGTACATGTATTAGAACAAGAAGAAGCGCAATTTCCTTGAAATGCTGCAATGACGTACTGATAATTTTGTCGTTGGTTTGGGTGCAAACAAACGGTAGCTTTCTACGATCGTGTGAAATCAATAATTTAATTAGAGGCCATTTCAAATTATTAAAAAAGAATTACCTGAATTAATTACATGTATTATTTTATTTTTAGTATGTGAGAAATGAAGCTGAAAGTTACATTTGAATTTGAAATTTGGAATTATTGTTAATGGAGACACCATCTGGTCCATTTCTTTGGTTTGTTCATATGAAATTCCATCTAACGGTCAACAGTAGCCATTTATATTCACAAATTACAACGTTGGAGTATCATGAGGGTTGAGATTTTTTATTTTTTATCACATGTGCATTTATTATTTTTAGATGACATTTTTCAAGTATATATTATTGTTTATCACTATATATATGTAGATTTCTTTAGCCACATATATCATGCATTGATTTTTTTTATTCACATTTTGGTGTAATAGTTTTAATAGGTCACTTCAATTATAAACCATCTGTCAATCTCATTGCTCAAAACACAAAGTTACTTTTACTGCGTTATTATAAAAGGGTAAGAGTGTGATTTGAGAGGGTACGTAGTAATTTGGTTAAATTTACTAACATTACCATTCATACATAGGTGTAATTTTCAAATATCCAACATATATGTTTAACTGTAATTATCTTTAACTACACACAGTAACACGTACAAATATTACATGGAAGTGCTGTGTTTATAAGATAAAATTTGATGAATCTAGTTAATAGGTTATTCAAGATGATATTTTCATAAATATCATGCATGCTTAATTTAATTAGCTGTAAATGAACCCTATAAACATCAATTTCAGACGTGATAACTAGCAGTGAATCAGTGATGGATCTAAATTTAGATATGGTAAGTGTTATTTTGCCTTCAGATTCGTCGAACAAGTCCATAAACAATATATTCCGACCTCCCACTCTGTATTATCACGTATCCTAATATTAATTTATAGATTCACGGCGAACATTTTAAAATTTGTGAATGGGAAATTAACGAGTCATATATGCACTTTGCTTATAGCATATGATTGGGGTTTGGAAGCAATAATTGTTGAATTTCCACATGCATCTGCTTTTTAAGTATCAATCATGAAGAAACACACACTGACTGGTTGCTGTGACTTGTTGTGCACCGCGTAAACCTGTGAACCTGAACCTTCCTCCGTCTCAGATCTCTCCGTACAATCATTCACTTTTGATTACGAAATTCAATTTCCTATACTCCACTAGAGTTCTAGGTTTTTTATAGAAAATAAAAATCATCCTCAAGAAAATTATTCACGAGTTCCCGTATTGGCTTATGATATATTGTCCAAAAACTAACTTTAATCGCTATTCATATCATGTAAAATATAATTCACACTATCTTCACACAGAGTATGTGAAATAAAGACAACTCGATACATCTTAACATCATAATATAAAAAGGTGTAGAGGCGAAATTACGCTCAAGCCCAGGTAGGTTTGGGCCATCATAAAATTTGAAATATAGTTTATATTACTGTTCACCGGTCAAATTTTGGGGTTTCCGCCTTCCGGCGAGACGGTAGTTTTATACTTGAATTTCAGCCCTCTATTTTTTAGTCATTTGAACATACCTAATATAAATTTATGGTTCCGCCACTGGTTAGGTGATATTACATTTACAACTCAAATTGATCGAAATTTATAAGTTTGCTCCTGACCTATACATACGATCGATTATTAACAGTCAATCAAATACTCGGATTTTTCATATACTGTGACAGAGAACGCTCAAACATCGAGCGGATTTTCTTGTAAATTATCTAGCTAGCTTGTACGTGTACAATTACATGTACATCTTGTTATAGATATGCATGAAAAATGTGTACATTGTAAAGTAACCACCTTTGCGTTTACTCAGAAGTTGTTCATACTTTGTAGTTTTGCAGGAACGTGATTCACATGAAACTGAAAGACAAGGATAAAGAGGCTTCACTAATTCGCTTTCTCACACAAAAGCATCGAAATGTCCTCTCATAAACAAAAGCTATAAACTAATCATCTTTTTAATGTTAATTCCAATCCATTTTTTAAATTTATCAGAGCATATATAATCAGGTTTATTTGTCGTGTTTGCTAACATAAATAACAAACGCTCCAACCAGGTATAAGAAAAATATAGGATTTCAGATATTTCAATTTTTTATTTAAAAAATATGTCGGTTTGATTTTGATTTAAAAATGAAGACTGCAGTTTGTTCGTTTTCAATTTTTAAGCGCAGATTCAAACTAAGAGGATATTTGTAACGTAGCAGTTGTGATGCTGGTAATTTTAATGTGTAGAAAATTATCAGAATAAGCATGGTCCATAATTTGGCATATATTGACTATTTGAATTCATAATTGTAAAATTATATGAACTTATGTTTATGTTTAATTTAGGGTTATTGTTTCTCGATACCTACCAAATTTTTTTGCATACTCATTATTTATCAAATTGTGGAAATATATTTTCATGCTCAGCTGGTCAAATATATTGTCACATCGACACGTTTTCATCAGATATATTTTGAACATGTCTATAAATCCTGTCCAGTTAGGCTGAAAATTGACTGAAATTAATAGAAAAAAGTCAAAAATAAACTGAAGAGAGTTAAAATCTACCAACAGAATTTAAGTTATCAAATTATCTGAATATTTCCGTACTTTCCCTACTATTTATAGTAGCCTTGACAATTTGATCATCAAATACTTATGAGATGATCCTTAAAACCATTCCTATTTTTTGACAAATTTTAGTAGTAATTTTCCCTTTATATCATTTTAGATAAGTTTAATTTTACTCAAATAAGCTAATATGCATCCAAAGGTTTGCATTTATGTGTACTTTTGTCACTCACTCGGCCTAAGTTTGAAGTCAAATTTAAAGCCAAACCCAATAAAGAATGGTCGTTGACATCAATTCTCTGGTAATATTCAACGCGGTATATACGTATATGAAATATGTACAGTAATATACCATGTAAAATTCATATTTATTATTAAAAAATGCAACATTTCAAATTATAGAAATCCCAAGAGCCACACAAACCATTTTGGTGGACCCCACACCTCATTTCAAACACCGCAAAATCTATATACTCTCTCTGTAATAACCCCAAACAAACACTATATATCTCTTCCTCACAATATATATACCAACAAACTAACCATCCTCCCAACTGGAAACCGAATGGCCCCGCCGGAGATGTCATTCACGTCGTCGGAATATGACGACAGCAGCGCCGGAGCTCCGTCGGCAGCCTGCCTCTTCGACAAGTACGAGGTCGGGAGGCTCCTCGGCAGGGGTGCCTTCGCGAAGGTGTACCACGGCCGGGAAATCCTCACCGGCCGGAGCGTGGCGATAAAGGCAGTGAGCAAGGAGAAGATGGTGAAGGGAAATCTAACGGCCCAC
The DNA here is from genome assembly GCA_948330725.1 of Sherardia arvensis. NCBI lineage: Eukaryota > Viridiplantae > Streptophyta > Magnoliopsida > Gentianales > Rubiaceae > Sherardia > Sherardia arvensis. Next base: position 26,286,318 of record OX415245.1, on the reverse strand, counting down.
GTTAAGCGGGAGATCTCCATCATGCGGCGGCTCCGCCACCCGAACATCGTCCGGCTGGTGGAGGTTCTCGCCACTAAGACGAAGATTTATTTCGTCATGGAGTTCGCTAAGGGCGGAGAGCTGTTCGAGAAGGTTGCCAAGGGGCGGTTTAGTGAGGATCTCAGCCGCCGGTATTTCCACCAGCTCATCTCCGCCGTCCAATGCTGCCACTCCCGCGGCGTCTACCACCGTGATCTCAAGCCGGAAAACCTTCTCCTCGACGATAATTGGGATCTCAAAGTCTCCGATTTCGGCCTCAGCGCCGTTACCGATCAGGTCAGCGTTCATATTAATTTGCTATTTCTTGTTTTTGGTTATTTGTTATTAGCAATTAATTGTGTGTTTATATTGTCAAACAACCGTTACGTAGTCATTTCACATATATTATTTGACTTATGAAATTGTTTTAAGATTACGCAAGGATTTTGTTTAATTTGATGTTACGTTTGTTCTATTTATAGTAGTCAGTGTGAATATAAAGTAAAGGACTTTAATGTGTCGATGGAATCTATCACACCCACTATATTTAAGTAAAATTTGATTTATTAATTTCTATTTAATGTAAATTAGTATATTAAATTATTTCATAACATATATAAAATATACAAGATCTATGATGAATGTATGATAATATAATATGAGTATTTATAAAAATACAAGAGCTACGCGTTACAATAGATCTATAATTATATAACATGAGTAAAATATATGATTATGTGGTTCCAAAAAATGATTATGGGATTTTTTCTCCATTTTTATGTTTGCTGAAATGATATATATTGAATCGAAAAAAATAATAATATTAAATTAAGAATAATAATTATATTTATTATTTTAGTAAATCATATTTTATCAAAATAGTGGCGATTTGAAAAATATTCAGATAAATTGGCTTAGGGGCAAGTATAATTACAATTACTTTAGTTCAATTTAGTTTGAACCAATTTGAATCTGATAAAATATAATTTAATGAAACTCAGACCAATACAATTTTTTTCATATTAACGAGTACAAAAGTAATATGTGTAAACACTATTTGACCACATCTGTAACTATAGCAAACTGACTAAATTGAGCAAACATTGTAACAGGTTCGAGCCGACGGTCTCCTCCACACACTATGCGGGACGCCGGCGTACGTGGCGCCGGAGATTCTAGCTAAGAAGGGTTACGACGGCGCCAAGGTGGACATATGGTCGTGCGGCGTCATCCTCTACGTACTAAACGCCGGCTACTTACCCTTCAACGACACCAACCTCATGATCATGTACAAGAAGATCTACAAGGCCCAATTCCGGTGCCCTAAGTGGACCTCGCCGGAGCTCCACGCGCTCCTCAACCGCCTCCTCGACCCGAACCCGGCCACCCGGATCACCCTTGACGGCATCGCCCAGGACCCCTGGTTCAAACTGCACCAGGGTTCCGGGATGACCGGGTCGACTGGGTATAGTGAGGATTTTGGCAAGAAGAAGTATTATTACAATGACGGTTCATACCAGCTGAATGCTTTTGATATAATCTCGACGGGGTTTGATCTGTCGAGGATGTTGCCGGCCGGCGGAGAGGCGGTGGAGAGGTTCGTGTCGGCGGTGGCGCCGGGGAAGATAGTGGAGAGGGTGGAGGAGTTCAAGGCGGAGGTTGAGATTTACCGGCTGACGGCGGAGCTGGTGATGGTGGAGCTGAGGAGCAAGGAGAGTGGGGCCAGCCGGGATAGGTTTAGGCCGTTAATTAAGGAGTTAGAGTACGGGCAACCGGAAGTTGCCGGTAACTGAATAACAGGCAGTAATTCTTTCTTTGAATTAACTGTTTGAAGTAGAATAATTAACAAACCAGAAATGAGAAACTGTAGTTTAAATGAATGTACTTGATTACATGCAAACTATGTAATTACCTGTAAGTAAAAGAAATGTTCACTGTTTATCATGGCTAATTTTGATAGACAAAATGATTGGTGCATACTTCTTCCGTCCCATTTTATTTTTAGTCGACTTCACACTTTTATTTTTTTAACACTTTATCAAGTTCATCATATATTATCAGATTCATCTTCATATATCAGGGATAGATCTATTTGTACGCGTGTCTTTAGATCCTACTGATCAGTCGGGGAATAGTGTGTTCGAGCTAACTACCTCTCCGTCGTGCCTCTACTGATCAGTCGGGGAACAATGTTTTCTAGCTAATTACCTCTCTGTCGTGCCACTACCGTCCCACACTATCATTCTCCAATGTCATTTTTCAGCCTACTCTAATATTAATTTCTAATATAGTATTTAAATACTTAATTTTCGGTATAAGTTGGACAGTATCTGAAATTGGGTGCACACAAGACAAAGTCATGTGAAGCTCAAATTACTAATCAATTGAGAAATTGAAAACAGAGATTAAATAGATTAGAGGAAGGTAGCATCAAACATGAATACGTAGTACAATTAATTAAGAAAGAGTTTTGTCTATTGTGTACGTTGGGTGGGTGTCGCAGAGGATGCTTCTTCAATAATAGTAAAGGATGCATATGATTATTTAAATCTTTTACTAATTTCTGCATATAGTAATAGTTTAATACTATTTTCGAAAGAAGGATGAACACTCTGATCCGTCCCGTTCAAAATTACACACTTCAATTTTCTCGTATTTTAGTCTAACTTGTAACTATCCCGTTTCAGTTACCTTCTTCTAAAGTTCAACGTTCACCATACACTTTACAATTCTTGATTCAGCTTTTGTTCGGCTGCAATTTTGACTGAGACGGACAGATGAATATGGATGGATATGTGGTTTAGATTGGTTGATATGGTAGATGCATGTCACACTCAACAAACACGTTACTATGTGGCAGTCCTTATCAGGCACACTTCGACACTGGTTCAAGGTTGATAATAATAGGTTGCACTACATATCAATAATTTAAAGTTGTCATGTTTTTCATCATTCATACGTGGTATAACATGAGTTGGCTTGTGACTTGTAGGATATAATGGACCAATTTTTTTGTTCAACTTCAAGGTTAAGTTCAAATCAAACAATAGATATAAGTGGAAGGTAGAATCAGACTAAAAAAACGAAGTTTTTTGATTGGTGAAAAGTTGATGCTTATAAATTCACACTACTAAAAACGCCGTTGAAATTCACTAATTTAAATGATATTTTGGACTATGAGGAGTGATATATATATACTGAACTACGTGTATCCACTACAACAGAAAATTCCAGTAGTGACGCAAAATTTGCTAATTGGTCACACTTAAAACCGTCGCTAAAACACTTAGCGACGTTTCAAGTAAGTGTCTGTATTCAGCGTGTCGCTAAAATTATTTGACACAAGTAAGCGTCACTAATGGGTTTGCGACGCGCAAAGATGCCGCTATATTTTTGTGACGCTTCAAGATGCCGTAATATTTAGCGACGCTTAGAATTGTCCAGACTAGATCGCCACCTGCAAACGTCGCAGAGGATTACGACGGTTGGAAGCGTCGCAAATCCATAAGGAGAATTTTAAAAAAAATGCAATTTATAATCTAGACCCTAATTGTTTCATTAATTACAATTCAGTCTATAAATGTTAAATATTTACAATACAGTACGCATATTTCTAATAACTACTATTCAACCCAAATTTTCCAATAACTACAAATCTACTCACAAATTTCTAATAACTACAAATTTACCCACAAATTTCTAGTAACTACTAATTTACCCACAAATTTCTAATAACTACTAATTTACCCACAAATTTCTAATAACTACTATCTACCCACAAATTTCTATATTCACCATTACAATCACTGGCTAGAGAGCTCATTTTCAAATCAAACTCCATCTAATCAAAAATATAAATATCAAATTACAGCAAGAACCAATCTTCTGAAGTGCAAAGAACAAAAACTTTAGAAGTACAACACATCCAACACATCCAATATTTAGATTCCAAACTATACATGTCAATCAAAGATGAACAAGAAACAATGCAGTTTTCTGGCCTACATAATCGATGATTTTATCCCAATCTAAGTGCAAAGTTGTATGCTCACTAAAAGCATTAAGACGGAAAATCAGATAAAGAGGTTTTAAGAACACGTAGGCAAAACTCACTTCACGGGTAATGCACATCCAACAAAACAAAAAACCAAAAAAAAAAAAAATTTAAGATAATAGTAATAATTTACCTTGAGTTCCTTCTCACAGAACAATGGCAATCGCTCACCCTATTCTATTAGTTCAAAAACTTTATCGAGCCCAAGAGCTCCTCCATCCAATGCGACCTGTAAGCCAAGGGGAAATAAAATGAGTGTGACGACCTGTAAGCCAAGGGGAAATAAAATTAGTGTGACGAATCTACAAAATTTATCCTGCCAAGAAGAATAAAGATTAGAAGATATTAGAAAGTCGATATGGATATCACAAACAGTATAGTAAAGGGTTAGAAGATTACCCGCACAGCTCTTATCAACTCGACTCCAAATGCATTTTTAACATCATTGAAGCTGGTAATGTCAGGGGGACAGAGATGCGGCTCTTGAATAAGCTTTGGCATGAACCTGGTCAAAATCCTCCTACTTGAGCGATTTGGCTGGCCAAAATTATTGACGTGTACAAAAATCTTCAAACCCTTTGCCAACTTGTACACATCTGAAGCTTTAAAGCATGATTTTGCCAAAGTCACGTTGCCATTTTCATCCACGAGCTCAATTTCAGTCTTCTGACCAACATTCATCTCAATTTCATCATTGCTTATCTCAAATTCATCATCGTTGGGCTGAATTGGGCTGTATTCGAATAGCTGTTCAGGTGGAAGCAACTGGCTGAATATATCTTTCTGTTCATGCAGGGAACTACTCATTTCCTCAGTTCTGTTAGATCTAAACATCATGCAATTTCCTCTCTTCAATCAGATTTAACACGCTTCTGCAGACCAGATAGCAAAACTTCTCAGTTTGCATACTAGTTTAGAACTTCAGTTTAGAGCCGTGTTTGAGAAAACCATACAACAAAGTGCTTCTGAATTTAACATAGCAGTAAAATGTGTGTTAAAAAAGAGAAAGAACCACAGTAATACATCATGCGAATATGAAGATTTTACCTTTCATCACAGTAATATTTACCAGAACATAATTCACAAAGAACCACTGATCATTAATTTGTTTAGGGTTTAAGATGAAAATGAGTGTTCATAAATCAAGAGAAGCAGTATAATTATCCAGTGGGATGTTAAAAGCCGTATATATACCATAAAAATGATGGATGATAAAATCGCTAAGCCGTTGAGAACAAAGATTTTCAGATGATATTGCCAGTATAGCACAGACAGTAAGCAGTAAAGGTCCATTTAGGTCCATTTAGGTGCATTGGGTGCTTGTATATTTAAGCCTTGAAGTAACCAGTTTAGCACAAAACATGATAACTTAGAGGGCTTTTATCTCCGTGCTAAACTCAATTTCAGTTTTACAAGAATTTATAAAGTTGTCTAACTCACCTCTGCCATTCCGAACCATGATAGGAAACCTCTTTCGATTGAACAGCATCAACATCCTTAGTCAGTTCCCCCAGATTTTCCTGTACAGCTTTACAAAGAGCAATACCATGAGGACCGGAGCATAAACAATTTTTTTGCATAAAGAAAATACTCCAAAATATTTCTATGGTGTGGAATATGCGAATAGCTAAGTGAGCGCCTAATAAATCAAGGTAAGATGCTGAAAAACCTAATAAATTGTGATGTGTTTTTTGGCTGAAAACTTGCAGAATATTAAGAAATGTCTCCAAAATAAGAACTTCTTGGATCACAAAGGTCCGGGATATCCATCATAATCTCTTCAGTATAACAAGAAACTCAATAATCTCGACGAGAGTCTTAACAACAATGATCGAAGACGATATATAAAGAAGACAGCCTTACTCTAACAATGGAGCCAGCAGGCCATCAAGCTACCCATCTTCAGGCTTAAAGAGTCATTTAAAAATAACTCCTAAGCAGAATAACTAATCATCCTTAAAAACATATTACACTTAGGGGGAGTTTTCATAAACTCTTAAATAAAACAGGAACTACAATAATCCCAACCAGATTTTAAAAATAATAAAAACTCTATACACCAATTTATAAACCCTCCAACTTATAAATGTCCAACTCTATGAAACAGGTTATAAGCAACTTTGTCCAACTCTATATAATGTCTTTATAATCCCAAGATGAGTTTTAATTTAAACAACAAAATGACTTTTTAATTTCCAACAAAATCAAATCTGACAATGTCGATTATATTCCACAGACTTCTTGATGCTCTAATCCTTTCTCAAAACAACTTCTCTCACACAACTTTGTAAAGCCAACAGACCGCCATCACCTAAGGATTTAAGAGTCAAGAACTCACTGTGCTAGAAATTGTGTCCTGAGATAATTCAGTCCTAAAGAAATTGTGTTTAATTATGCTAAGCACATCAAGAATATATCGAAAAGGATCCAATGGAACACAACATATATGCCATCAGGACTGAATCATCTCATTTTCCTAACAAAAATTCTACCAACTCAGATTAGGACATCCACACATTAGTGCCAGGAATCAAAGTTCAATCACCAAAAAACAGAAGAAATAACAGTATGTATCTTATTCACAAGCTGTAACAACAGAAGCACCATTATCTCTATCGAAATTGCGCAATATCAGCAATATATGCAAAGTTATACAGGAACTTGATCAGGATTCGAGAAATCATCGCCCAAAAGTGAAGAAGATAAAAAAAAACTAGCAGAAATCGATCGGAAATAGCACAAACTGAAATTCCATGGAAAATGACCTGATCGAGGATGGCTGAATCCCGTACGGCTGGAGAATCCGACGGAAAACTGAATCCCACGCAGATTTCCCGTACGCAGATGTACGACTGGATGGCTGAAATTCCACGGAAAACTGAATCCCGTACGGCTGGAGAATCCGACGGAGGAATCCCGTACGGCAGGAATTCCGTACGGCTGGACAATCCGGTGGTGGAATCCGGCAGAGCTCGCCCTAACTGCACCTGTAAATGGGTTAATTGAATGTAAGACTGAGAGAGAAGATGAAGCTTGCTAGTTTTAGTCTACTTTGAAAATTTTGGCTTTTATTTATCATTAATTGGATTATGTTAGGATTCCTGCTAATTACTCTTTATACTAATCAAACTGCACCTGTATGCACTGCCCAGTCAGTTTAGTTCGTTCAGCAAATTTTTTAAGTAGATTTTTTATCAACTTTTTTTAAGTAGGTAATAAACCTCATAAGTACATGAGCTCAGGTTCATCTTATTTTCAAGATTCACATCACATTATTTCACTAGATTGGATTCATCAACACTAAACAAAACTAATTTTTCTGATTTAAAAAAAAGGAAAAAACCAATTCATGAGCATTCGTCACAATATAGTTTTATAATATTTTTTCAAGTCAATGAATTTTCGTCATCGTTCGAAGATAACGATGTTGTAAACATGCATCGAAATCGTATAATGAGATGATAATATTAACAATTTAATTTATTATTATTAGCGCATTATATTATGTAGCTATAGAAATTTAGAATTTAACAAACATATAGAATAACAAACATTAAATTTAATAAATATTAATTGATAAATCCATGAATTATCTTTTTATTGTATCACCATTAATTATAATATTTATATGGTTAATTAATGTCTCTGTATTAAAGAATTAATCCCAAGAAAATGAATTCTTTTTGTTATCTTATCACTTTATCATTTTAGTCATAAAAAACATCTAAAAATTTAATAATGTGTAAAAAATTAACGGCTATTAGCGCAACAAAATCGATTTAATTCTCGTTCTCGCCTCCTTCAGTCTAACTATTCAATTTTATTCAGTGATTTACTGAATATCCTGATTCAGAACAATTATGTGTAATTGTTGGCAGCCAAATCTTGAAAATAAAACTTAGGAAAAAAGCATCACCATTGCATTTCAGTACCTAGTTGATAAACAGTACATAAATACCAGCAAAACTGTTTCTACCATTCACCTGGCTGTTCCTAGAGTTTAGCAGGACTGAGTTCAAAAAGTACTGATTTTGAACCATCTCCTACATTGGTTCAGAGAAGATACATAGACACATCATCGACGCATTCTTGCAGAAAGTCCATTTCAGCGCCACTCGCGAATTCCAGCTTCGGTTGCTTTGCTACACCCGTGGCACCGTCCAGTTTGAATGACTTGGAGTTGTCTGAATCCTTACAGCTCGCACGAGGATGCTCCACCGCCATCTGCTTCTGGTTTCCAGCATCAAAATGATCTGTAACTCCAGAGTTTGATTCATCTTTTGTTGTGGATGACACCTGAGACAATGGACTTAGGCTGGCCCCTCGCTCGCGAAATGTTTCCCCAACTCCTGAGTTCCAAAGGCGAAGGAAGTAGTCACAATCAGATTTGTTGGGTAATGGCGACATCTAAGGAGGCCTGAAAAAATGCACCAAAAATTGAGGCTCTTTACTGTTACATTTCCAGGCCAAGAAATGCTAGCTAGCACTCAGAAGAGCACAAGACACAACTAACACAGTGAACAAACTCTTCTTATAGCTTGGAAGCAAAATCGAAAAGTAAAAACTATGCCACAACAAGCCATAAAAGGAGTTAGCTTTCTAACACAATGGATGGATAAGTTGGAGGCCACTTGACTCGTCACTTCAGAATCTTCTTCAGATTCGAGGTTAATTGTTCGAGACTTCGTCATAGAGTCTATGAACAAAAATCCAGGAATTGTGTCAATTACAAGAGGCACTTGATAATGTACCTGAGAATAATATACAACATGTTACTACACATTCGAACATTAATAAAAATACAGAAATAATTCTTCCACTGACAGCAGAGCATATAGCAGAGAATATAACAGTTTAAACTTTATCTTTGCATTTCCGGTGCCTCATTCACATAATGGTGCAACTAGAGGAACATATGTGCTACTAGTTAAGTCATTATCTTCAACATGATCAAAACTTTCCATGAAACGCTCTTTCTGCGATCATTATTTCCTTTATCAGAATAAACAATACAAGTGGCAAGATTTAAAACATCAGAGAATAAGTAGCAGTACAAGTACATCGAGTTCTGTAAGCCAAAGTACTAAAGTGAAACTTTAGTCAGGACCTGATCATAATTTTTCGTTACATTTAAGTTGCCTAGAGCTAAACTATAGTGAAAAGACTACTCCAAACTATAGAAATTGTAGAAATATCTTTCATTCTTTCGAAACAGGACAAGTTGTAACTACTTAGTAAAATTGGGTTGAATGAGCCACTTTTGTGAAGTTACCAGAATATGAGGCACAATTAAAGTTCCGTGCATGTTACATAGTAACAGTTGAAGTTAATAGAGAATAGGGGGAACTGAAACAATGAAAATTGCTAGCTACACTACATTCTCCTGACAGATGAGCTAAAATAATCTCGTAAACAGCAGAGAAGGAGCATCAATCATGTCAAAATGGAGCAATAATGCAAATAATTCACTTTGAACAAGTATGTTCTGGTATCTAAAAGGGTTGAGATTCTGAAAAAGGAAAATAATACTACATCATCCACACCTCAAGCACAGAACAATTAGGCACATAGATAATATGGTCTTCAAACACATATTGTGGAAATGTATTTAAAAAACATAAACCTTGTCAATTCTAAAGTATAGAAAATAATGGTTTTACCACCTAAATCAAGGAAAGAACAAGGGGGAGCAGTAGCTATCAAATAAAGGACTGAAATACCAACACAGTAAAAAACAGAAAATGGATCATAAATGTCTTGCAACATAGCAAGATCAGGCTACAGCTTTCAAAATCCAATTTTTAAGGTTATGAAGTAGGAAAAGTAGTAAACTTTAACACACACACACCCCAGAAAACATCAGCAGAAAACACCATAGCAGTACCTAAATTCCCAGACAAGTATGAAGAAAAGAACAAATTATGGCACCATCAACAAGTTAAGACAGGTTCAAGAAAAATACAAAATAAATGGAAATATTCAGCAAAATACAAAACCAGCATATGTCGAAGCACAACTCTCTGGAAACAATGAACCTGAACAGAGCAAACAAATACAATAACCATATCATCATTCTGAAAATGACAGCAGTGTAAAATAAGGAATATGGGCATAAGAATGCATAACATGAAGCCAAAAAGGAGGAATCTCCTTATCTATTTCTCAGTAATCAAAATTATGATATCAGGCCAATAAGAATGATTAGGCCTATTTGATCACTTGGTATACCAGAAACTGGCCCAAAATTAAGACAAATATGCAAACAAAATCCAACAAAAATTAGTTCAGGATTGTCAATGACTCACTCAATGGGAGTAATATTACTCAATCAGAATGGCGTGATTCTCTTGACCGTTCTTCTCCCTTTATCACTTGTTTCTCCATCTCTTCTGACCTAATCTTCACTTTACAACTGAAACATAATGAGCCGTAAATTATAAGCAGAAAGAAGATCCAGATAAAATTTTCATACACTTAATCAAGAAAGCCTAATACTGTATCAAAACTATGTAGCATCAATGCCAACTTAGATGCAACAACAACGGCAATGAGTTTCTGCAGTTACTTCCCACATGCAAAAAAGGAGTAATCCTTTAGGAGGACTCACAAATATTCATATAAAATCAGACATAAGGAGATTCAGCAAAATCTCATCTTTAAAAAAAACATCAATTTCTACTCATAATCTTTCAACAATAGCAAGGGAGAACATATTTACACAGTTCATGTTCAGTAAAAGATGTCAGTTTCGGGTTAATGAAACAATACAATTGAGACTAACCTGAACAGAAGAAGAAGAATAAGAAAAACTAGCAGCCACACTATCCAAAGGTTAATGAAACAAAACAACCTCTGCTTCACCACTAAGTTTCACTTTCTCCGGACAGAGTCGAGCTCTTACGGCATAAACAGCTTATCAGAAGCAAAGCTGCAAGAAATTAAACAATTGAAAAATGCTTGGTAAGTTTGCAGATTAAGTTCAAAGATTAACAAAACCAAGTATTTCTCAACATTAGGCTAAACAAATAAATAAAGAAGTACCAAATTCTGCAGCTTAACAATTCCGCAGTTATCAATTCTGCAGCTTTCGTTCAAGAGCTTTCATTCACGGGGTACATATTACCTCTTGTAAACTAAATTAACTTGGCCGTATATTGCCAGAATACAATTCCGGTGAAAAGGGCTGTAAGAATATCAGTGGGTTCTTATGCCGAAATCATCGATGGGAATACGGTGGCCGTACATATTTGAAAGGGATAATTGGACTGGGATTTCATATTTCGGAGAAAGAGGAGTTCAGAAAATACACAATTTTTTAGGCCGTCATACAATTTTTGATGCAGTAATTAGTTTGGGTAGAAAAATAATTAGTTGAAGTTTTGGGTTCATATGATATTTAGTTAAAGTTTGGGTAGGAAAATAATTTTTCATTTACTTGGCTGTTTTCCAAATTAGGTTGTGTGGGTCAACGGTACAAAACCCAGATGTTTGACTCTAATCGGGACCTTTAAATTAGCGACGCATATAAGTGTAATATTAAACGCCGACAGTTTGATATGTCGCAATAATGATGATACTTTCAAGCGTCACAAAAAATTATGACTTGAGCAGGTGTCGCCTGTACGTTCAGGGACATGTTCACGTAACATTTAGTGACGCGTAAAATTGTAGCAAATTTAGCGACGGGTGCCCATCCGTCACTAATATTGCGTCGCTACTGGAGTCCTTGATCGAATTTAGGAGTAGGGATAAAGGGTTTTATTTAGGTAGGTTTTATTTTCAGAGCGGCTTTTTTAAGCCCTGGATAAATAAAAGGTTACGCACAATCCGATATTTTATCCTTATAATCCAAAATATTAGATGAATTTTTATGAAAATATACTCATTTATTATTTTTATTGAAAAACTTAGCAATATTCAGACGACGGTATTGGAATTTCATTATATATGAGACAACGGTGAATAAAATATCAAAATGAGTATAGCAATCCATTAAATAAAATGAAAAAACTTTGGGTATAAAGTTGATTAATTCTTACACAAATTCAGACTGAGTACTAGCAATGATGATAATATATCAAGAAACTTAGTAATGACAAAGAAAAATCCCTAAGATGACTGCAATGCAGAAGAAAATCACTCTTCTTTCATCTTCATTTCACCAAAAAACATGAAATTTATGAATCAATGGCTCATTTCTTAGCAAAACTGAGCTTGCTGCGATCAACCTTGTCGAGCAAAATGGCGAAAATGGATCCATCCCCTTCTTCAGTCCACTCTATGCCCTCCCTCTGCAGAAACTTCGCGACAAAACGCTTCAGAGGTCCAACCTTAACACCATTATCCTCGTCACCCTTCACGCGAAGCTTCAGATGCTTCACAGTTCCACAAAAAGTATTCAGCTGAACTTTCAGAAAGCGAATCGCTTCTTTAGGCTCAAAATCAAGCAGATCAAGAGTCAGCTCATCGTCCTCATCATCGCTCTCTAGAAGCTTCTCAGCAGATTCTTCATCAGCTTCGCGCGCTTTCACCATATAGAAATGCCCCTCTTTCATTAGTTTATCAGCCTTTTCACCATCTCCATTGGCAAAGGCTTCAACAGCAGCTCTATAGTACTCCCTCATTAAACCCCAGTATTCCTTCACTGCTTTCCTTAAACCCTCGTAGGTCTTATCCTCAGCATTCTCAGCAACTTCCTTTCTACGTATGACAGATCGATACTCTATTGTCGTCCGAGGTTCTTCGACAGGCCTCCAATACGAGGATGATCTCCTAAAAACAGGAATTAGGGTTGGGTTATCTTCTTCGGGTTTCACGGTGAGACTAAACAAGGAATTCAGAACCTCTTTCTCCAGATCATGTTTCTGCTTCAAATCTGCAGAAGTTGAAGCCATTGAAGGATTCTCATGAACATGAACATGATCATCAGTATAGACAGAACCCTTCTCCAACATAGGTTCGGACAAATGCATCAGTTCATCAAAGCCTTTTGTCACATCAAAACCGCAGTGTCGGAGAATCTCTATGATCTCACTCTTGTCCAAAGAGAAGCCTTCCCCGAGCATTTTGAAGAGGAACTCATCGACACCCTCGGAATCTTTCCGATGATCATCCCACAGTTCAGATTCAGGGATGTCATCTGAATACAACTTTACCGGCTTTGGTTTGGATTTAGATCCATCATTCGAAACCTGAGGTTTATCAACAAAGCCTTTCCCAATCACACCCGAAACCGTTCCCAAAGATGCACCGGACTTGCTTGACTTTGACATTTTCACCCCTTCGACTTAATATCTCTGAAATTAATAGTAATTACAAGTGAATTAAAGTAAAATCCTCGAAACTTAGCATAAAAAAAATTATATACGCCCTTTTATTTTATATTTCGTACAAAAAAATGTCATACTTTGTTACTTACACACCTGATAATCGATCCAAACTGATAAAAACGAATTCAACTACTCTTCAATTTTCTATAGGATTAAACGAGACAGTCTAGAAATTAAAATCCCGCCCCTTTGCCCCGAATAGAAATGATGCATAACTGTAGTGTAGGGTTAGGGGAAAACATGATTTGGATCTGCATAAATCACTATTTTTAACACACAACGCCATACTGGGAAATCAATCTGGAAAAAAAAATGACGAATCTTTAGAAATCAAATGCAGAATGTAATAAAAACTAATTAGGGAATATAGGCAGTGGCGGAACTACTCCAAGGACTGGGCCTACCCTAAAATTCGAAATCTAGCATATATTACTGTCCATTGGTCTGGCGAGGTTCTAAATCTGCGTTTCTGTCCTCCTTTTTAGTTATTTGACCCTAGCCTAAAATAAATTCTTGGTTCCGCCACTGAATCTAGGGTTTATGGATCTACTTTTCTAAGCAATTGAAAACAATTTTCTGAGGATTTGTATGATCAATGTAGTCTAGGGTTAGGAAGAAAATGGCACACACCATGAATTCGTAGATCAGTTGCAGAAAATAGAAGGCTGGGTTTAGGGATGTGAGAAACTGATTGCAGAAAATAGATGGATTAGATTTAAAGTACCTTGTCGGAGGATGCAGATGCAGATCAGATGGCCGGCCAAATTTGATTGCAGAGAAACCAAAACGAGACTATGATTCTTGTGTGGGTGGAGAAGATGGTTTTATTTTTAAAGCAGTTATTTATTATTTTAACTGCTGGATGAATAAAAAAATGAAAAAAACTATCCTTTTTATACATTGGAAATTTCATCATAATTTAATCGAAATGAAGTAAATCGATAAATTGGAGAGAACAAGTCTCAACTCTATCTTCCTCTGTAATCTTCCATTAATTATTCATGATACTAATCCATTATCCCCCTACTTAAACTGTGCGTTTTTAAATATAATTTTCATAATTATTGATTATAAATCTCAATTAATAATAACAATACTATTATGTGATAATAATGTGTTGGATTTATATTTCACTCTATTTGTGATGAATCAGACTTTTAAACGTATCAATAAAGGTACTAATGACGTGAAAATACTGACAAAAATGTGCCGTATAAGCAGGGTCATAACTAGGACGTATATGAGTCGGTAATCTAAATTTTCTCAATCAAACTTTATTAAAAATAAGTTAAATTAAATTAAACTAACTCAACTTAAATAAACTAAAAAGAACATGACCTAAATAATCAACTATCTAAATTAGTACATATATATTCAACATCAAGTGTGCAATGTAACAGCACTAGATCTTAGCTTAATTAAGTTAATGCATTATTTTCAACGTCTTTGTACAACAAAAGTGTGCAAAAAATTGACCAATCACTGCCTCTTTTTATAGATTCGTAACCGATTTTGGCTGAAATTGATATATTTATGATTTAAATTGGAGACTTTTGGAGTACTTGAAAATTCAATTAAAATCTACGCGTGGGTAAATGCAATTAGAAAGGTGACGTCATCGGACTACATGGATGTCCACGTTTGACAAATCAATGACGTTTTTACAGGTCCGTTGACCCAGTCAACCCTTTATTTTACCAAGTCTTCTTGCAATTTATCTAAATTTTACCAACCCTATTTTTTAAAAATCTCTATTCCTTTTTTCTCATTATAAATATGGTGCAAATTACTAGTGGCTAGTTAAAAATAATATATACAAATAATAAGTGCATATCAGATAATGATTGAAAGTAAATGCAAGACGGTTCAAATTGAAATATAACACAACTAATAACAACAAAAACTAAAACTCATGATCTAAGCAATCACTAAAAATGAACAAAGTTATTATAGTTTTCCAACTTATTTTTATCTAGCTAAACTAAAGTGAATCAAAAATATATGTATCGAAAATATAGTTAAATTTTATTGAATCATGTTTCATAAAAACTGAATCGAAATACTGAACTAAATCAAATGCAATAAAATCAAAAGAAGAATTAGCTAAGTGTAAAAGTAAAAATAGCACACCCTAAATAGATAATGATAATAATGGTATGTTATCGACAACTTATTTTCGCTGAATTGAACTGAATTAGATCAAACTAAACTGATATATATTAAATTATTTCAACATTAGAAACAACAACATAGATGAATTTCATCAAAGATGAACTAAATTGAACTGAAAATGATTCATAAAATCATATAAAACATGCTCTGAATCCTAAATAAAACTTTATATAATATTCCTTAATAAAGTAACACTCTCAAAATCTAATTTCTACGGTAAGAATCTAATCAAACCTATTAGAATATAGTAAAACACACTCTAGATATATATTCGTAGGTAGGAAAAGAGAATTAAAAAAATAAACGAAAAGAATTTAGTTTCATATCGCCAGCAATGATCTTCCTAGCTAAGCTAACAAGAGTCCAATTAATTAATTAAATAATTAAATCCAAACTTTTGGATTTACAAATTAACTCTAAAAACGGCTCCCCTTCCACATTCCCCATTTATTAATAGTATTTATTTTTCATCCCATTCGTATAAATAAATAAAACGAAAATATTATTAACTATATTAATAATAAGCGAAACGAAAAAAGAAAATCATCATCTTCATCATCATCTCTACAGTTTCGTTGCCGGTAATTGCTCGAAGTGTGGCATCTCCGACATGAATATCCGCCTCCGATTTACCTCGTAAGTGCTTTCTGCCCCAACTTCTCTACCTACTTTCTTATTCTGCAATTCCTTTCCTCGTCTTTCCCGTGTATTCGATTCTTTCCGTCGGTTCGAAGGTTTCGGAGCTGGGGAAAAGTACGAATTTCCGAAAACCCTAATCTCGTTTCAATTGGTCTGATTGCTTTTCCGTTCCTGTGTCACTTTCTGAAATGCTAGGTAGTTTCAGCACGAAAGATTCAATCTTGGCGCGGTTAGGGTTTGGACTTGCATTTTGGGGGTTTTTCATGTTTTGAGGCACAAGGTTGGGAATTTTAGGGGAAGCTTTTGAATTTTAAGGTTCTGGTGGTGGTTTGAATATAGAGGGGGAAGGTTAAGAGGATAATGTGTATACTGTGTGTTATTCAGAAGTGGTCGAGAAGGGTTGCTACCATGTTGCCATGGTTAGTGATTCCGCTTATCGGCCTCTGGCTGTTATCTCAGTTGTTGCCGCCGGCTTTCCGGTTTGAGATCACATCGCCGAGGCTTGCTTGTGTGTTTGTACTCTTGGTTACCCTTTTCTGGTATGAGATTTTGATGCCTTGGCTGTCTGCTTGGCGGCTGAGGAGGAATGCTAGGCTTAGGGAGAGGAAGAGGTTCGAGGCTATCGAATTGCAGAAGCTGAGGAAGACTGCTACTAGGAGGTGTAGGAATTGCTTGACTCCGTATAGGGATCAGAATCCTGGTGGTGGGAAGTTCATGTGTTCTTACTGTGGCCATGTATCGAAACGCCCTGTCTTGGATTTGCCTGTTCCGCCTGGTTTGGGCCTCTCCAACTCTGGTATTTTGAAGGATTTGGTGGGGAAAGGTGGTAAGATTTTGAATGGGAAGGCTTGGTCCGATAATGGCTGGCTGTGCGGGCAGGATTGGCTAGAGAATGGAAATTGGGCTGGTGGGTCTTTTGTTGGGAAGCCAAGTAGTTGGAGGAATGCTGGTGGTGGGATTTTTGGGGGAGAGGATGACTGTTTGACTGAGAAATCTTATTCTCGGGTTTTTATTTTCGCTTGCAAGTTGTTGTCAACTGTTTTCTTGGGTCTACTATGGCTTTGGAGGAAGATTTTTAGAATTAGTTCATCCAAAGATGATGCTTCAATGGATCCAGACGGAGGAGGTGGATTGGATAAAGGAAATGAAAATGGGGGCACCAGTCATGAGAGCAGGGGGGAGAAGGCCCGAAGGAAAGCTGAGGAAAAGAGGCAGGCTAGGCTAGAGAGGGAATTACTGGAGGAGGAGGAGAGGAAACAAAGGGAGGAAGTGGCAAGGTTGGTGGAAGAGCAAAGGAGGTTGAAGGATGAGCTGTTGGGAGCTGACAAAGAACACGGCAAGAGGTCCCCTCCTTCTAAAGGGAGAAATGGTAAGAAAGAAGCAGAAAAGAAACGCCAGGAAAGAAGGAAGGACAGAGATCGAGGGTCTAGTAAGAGCAATTCTGATGTGGAAGAGCTGGAGAAAAAGGCTGGGAAGGATAGTGAGCGATACAAAAAATTTGACAGTGATCGGCGAGAGAGCCAGAGAACTGTATCTGGCAGTCCAAGAGCACATGGTAGTGACGCAGGGCATGCATTTAAAGCTAACACAACGTACAATCATAACCGAGGTACTGCTGGTAACAGATATTTCGATCGCGTGAGGGGTACATTTTTGTCCTCTTCTAGAGCATTTACTGGTGGAAGCTTTTTTGGAAAGACTTCTAACTGTACTGTTCCAAGAGAACCGAAATCTAACGCATTTGTAGATCACTGTACAAATAAAAGAGAGTCATCTCAAGTTGATCGCGTGACTACAAAGCCAACTGTCAATGGAGATGAAAAGAACAATTCCCGCCCTGTAAGTGTCCTCGTTTGTTTTCTTATGTTTCTTGCCTTCCCACTTCATCCGAGTTGTTCCATTGGTTATGATTGTAGATGATATTGCAAATGTGAAACTGTCACTTTTTGAATGTCATGCTAAATTAATATAAATGCAACTTATTATGGGTTAAGAAATTTTGGTGTATCGCCCTCATCTTGTTTGGAATTTAATTTCCTGCAAGTGTGCAGGCAATAATTCTGTGCTGTAATGAATAATAGATGAATAAGTAAGATGTAAGTTTAATGTGTGGACTTATATAGGCTATGGTCCCTTATATCTGGCAATATCCATGGTCTTTGCTTTTTGATAGGATGATAGACCGAAGTGAATAATATTGTGCTCTGATTGATTCTTTGTAGATGTTTCTCGAACCTCAACATGTTCCAGCCCCCAAAAAGTCATGGCAGCAGCTGTTCACCCGTTCTTCTTCAGCTTCTCCCCCATCTAATTCTAATGTAATCAGTAGGCCAAATGGTTCCAAACTAGAAGTTAACAATCCATTTCCGTGTAGCTCTCCGCCCACCCAAGCGTTTGACAATCCGATTAGCTTTGCACTGCAATCACCATCTTCCTTTCCTATAGGGCCGACAAAAGGTACAAGTTTTCCATCATCATCTGAAGCCATGTTCACTCCAGTCAGAGAAGCACCACTTAGATTCTTGCCTGAAGAATCAGAGATATATGAAGACCCTTGTTACGATCCAGATCCTGTGTCCTTGCTTGGGCCTGTATCTGAATCTCTTGATAACTTTCCGTTGGATCTTGGGTTTGTGTCGGATACTGGGTTGGAAACACCGAATTCTATCAGTAGACCATCACCTATTGAGTCTCCTTTGTCGAGATTAAGAGTATCAGAAGAAAAACACGGTAGTCCATTTTCGTACTCAGGTACTTCAAAGCCCCAGGACCTTCAGCATCTATCAGTGGATGGGCAGGCTAATGCAAATGATACTGGAACTTGGCAGATGTGGAACAGCTTGCCACTTGTTCAAGAGGGTCTAGGTTTGGTTAGTGGCTCGTCCAGCTGGCATTTGCCTACCGAACTCAGCAGACACAAGAACGAGGACATGATACATCACACTCCTCAGAAGACAATGGCTTCACTCTTTAAGAAAGACGATCAAGTCCTCACTGGTACTCAATCTGCACAGAAGGCTCCATTTGGCTGTGTCGGTGGTCCACAGAATCATTCAAAGACTGTTGGTAACGATGGCTCATGGTTGCCCCAAACATATTTCAGGCCAAATTCTGCGAGTGGCGATCACTTTTCTCCAAGGGCCCATGAGGAAGGTGCTCGGAATAATGGAATGTTTGGGAGCCCAGGTGGCTCTGTCCCTAACCACATCTCCGAGGTGCTGACAGCTAATACTTGGGTAAAGTAAGTCTATCTGCATCTCCATCTAATACTTTAATTTTGATAATTTTGCGCTTTTTTAAACTTTGAAACAGTCGTTTTGGCCTGTCTGGCATCGATATCGTTATTGACACAGTGCTGATGTTGTAACTTAAACCCTAAGATTTGTTTCTGAGTTACAGAAGCGTGAAATCTTTCCAGCGCTACATGCTATAGAGGCCTTAGGTGTTTTCCAATTCAGTCTGTTTGTTTGCATAGCAGTTTGTTTAACAGGGCTGTCGTGTGTCGTGTGCAGGAATGATAGGAACATGCAAGGTCCAGGAGTGAGTGTAGGAAATGCATCGGTGATGAAGCCCCATGTCGGTGGCCTGTACTCGAGTCCCGATGTACAGTCTCTTTGGTCGTATGATTAAGAAAAGAAGCAATGTGATGGTAGAGGGTTATAAGGGGCTTAAGACATACAACTCCTGTAGTGAATAGAGGACGAGCAGCCTCTTCTTTTTGAGGGAGCGTTTAGAATACTGGACGCACTGTATCTTCCTTGTTTTTCTCTATAAGGGAGATTTACTTACTTCTCTTCGTCTTTAACAGGAATACGCAGCCTCTCCTTTCATTGCTTTTATATGCCTTTAGTTCTCTCCTCCTCTCCCGATGACTTTCATTTTGATTAACATTTCCGCTTATTTTCAAAGCTAGAAAGAACATCTTCTGATTTTGGGCAAAAAAAACAGGTGAAGTAGCTACTTACTGACAGTTTACGCTGTATTTTTTGGTCAAGAAGTCGAAGCTGATGAAATTTCTGCAAAACTGAGCCATTTTACTCTGAACAAAAACATTTATGCATGTCTGCTGCTTTTTGTGTTCAGCAGATTGATAAACAAGTTATTTTTGCTCTATTCTATCAAACAAAAAGATTGAAACAAAAAGACATTATGTAACACATTAATGTACATCATCAAAGAGAGTGGAGTGAGGTCAGTTCTTCTACCACAGTCATGGAAACTCAGCTGAACCGACCTCAGATTCCGGGCCTTGCTGAATAACATGCTCGGGTTCGGGCTTGGGCTGGGTCGGTTGCAGTTCAGGCTCGCTGCCTTGCCATGCCCAAACTATGTCTTTCAAAGCCGGCCGAATGTCCCTCTTCACCATCTGCTCATACTCGAGCGTATCTCCACTCGATTTCTTAACCTCCACTAAATGAAAGCTCGGAGTGATCTCAAAAATCTCTGCATCAATAGATAACGCTCCTTTTCGCCCGGCTTTTGAACCTTCCAGCTTCATCAGCCCGCCTTCTTTCTTCGTCACGTTCAATCTCAGCCGTCCACCTAATTCCTCCAGCTTCGAGATGATGCATTTCGCGGCTTTCATTGAAGTAAACCTCACTTCTTGCTTCTGTTCCTTCTCAATGAACAGACCAGACAGGTCAAAACCAGCTGAGAAGGATATGATATCAAATGCATTCAACTTCATCATAGGATGATTATGATTGTTACTTCCAGATTCATGCTCACAATCATGATCATTTCCACCATTATTCATCATCTTCTTCGTCGCAAAACATAAACCACCTCTGCAAAACCAAGGAGTTTCCATGATTTTATGAATGGATATCCTCGTGTTCGGATTTGGATCCAGGATCTTCGAAATCAGCCTCCGAGCATCGGGATTAAACCAGTTGGGATGCTTAAACTCAGCCTTGGCAATCTTTCTATACATCTCCATGAGATTGGCGTCGTGGAAAGGAAGCTGACCGGCTAACAGAACATACAAGATCACTCCACACGACCAGATATCGGCCTTTGCACCATCGTAGCCTCTTCTGTTGATCACTTCTGGTGCAACATAGGCAGGCGTCCCACATGTCGTGTGGAGCATACCATCTTGCCTTTTCGATTCTGAGAGCGCGCTCAGCCCAAAGTCGGAGACTTTAAGGTTTCCATGTTCATCGAGAAGCAGATTCTCAGGCTTGAGATCGCGATGATAAGCGCCTCTGCTGTGACAGAAATCGACAGCGCTGATCAGCTGCTGAAAGTACTTCCTAGCCGGCTCTTCCTTCAGCTTCCCCCGAGTAACCTTCTTGAAGAGCTCGCCACCCTTAACATACTCCATCACAAAGTATATCTTTGTTTTGCTGGCCATCACCTCGTACAACTGGACAATGTTCGGGTGTTTAACCAGCTTCATCACAGAGATCTCTCGTTTTATCTGATCAGCCATCCCAACTCGAAGAATCTTCTCCTTGTCGATGATCTTGATGGCCACGCTCATCCCGGTCTCCACATCCCTCGCGTGGAGTACCTTGGCAAAGGTTCCCTGTCCTAACAGCTTCCCCAACTCATACCTCTCCATCAAGACACTCCCTTTCTTGTCCATATTTTCCCCACAATCCAGAAAAACAACAAAATGATCTCGAAAACCTTAAAAAACGCTCATCCTTCTTCAGAAGAGAGCGATTCTACCATCTTCCACCCGACACTTTCACCAGGGACCAGCATATCACACAAGATAACAAGAAAGCAGCCTATAACAAAAGCGAAAAAACAAGATTAACATTTACGAAGAACCGAATGGATGATCCTGATATACAAAGCGAAAAAGCTAAAACCTGAAGTCGAAATGAAGCGAATGAATCAAGGAACAAGCTGGAAATACAGCGCGCATATCCTCAGACACATTTAATCAAACAGGTGGCAGGCAGCTCTACTGACATACTGATCTACATTAAACTAGTGAAGAGACTGAAACAACAACAACAAAGCATATATGATATATATATAGTTTATACCAAAACAAGAAAACATTTTGATGCCAACAACCTATGCATCAGAACATAGACAACAGAAAATCCACTGAAAATTCTACCACTGCAAGAAAACAAGAGGCTATAAACCATAGTGCCAAAACATGGTTTTGTCCAAAAACAAGGACACATAATAGACAGGTGAAGATGGAGTATGGACAAGGCCTTCTTCTTCCTCCCTATTTCCTTACAAATCAGATATGAAAGTTACAAGAATGACACAGACACAGACAAAAAACCGTTTAAACAGTGGATTCACTCAGCAAGAAAGCAAAGCGTGGTAAATAACCTCGTACCTGTTCTTCTGGGGATTTGTGCCGAAGATCGACAGGGGAAAATAACATGAAAAACCCCGAAAGAAAATCAAGAATTAAGGATGTTTTTTGGAGTAAATAAGAATGATTAGCGGTGCACTCAATTAATGCGCTCCTAAAACTCTTTTTATTCTCAATTAGTACGAAACACTAAACCCCACCTCCCATAATATTATTGTCAAATTTCATTTCATTTTTAATTAATTAATTACTTTGTCTTGGTTGTTTGTCATTTCATTTTCATAAATTTATATGATTTCAGACTTATTTACAATTTAGTTTAATTCAGTTTTATTTAGCACTATTTTTATTTGATGAAATTTAGATTTAATTGAATCTGCATGACGCAAATAATGTGTCAATAAAATCCTAATAGAACATAGAGGGCAAATAAATTGCTTATATTTTATTTTGAAATTTTCTTCTATACATACCTCAATCATAAATTAAGATTTTATATCAAATAATTGAAGCATCTATCCTTAAAATGAATAAAAATATTAGAAAGGTACATGCATAATTACAAAAATAAAAGTGTATATTTATAATTTTGAATTATACAATCTCATCTCTTTCTTTCAAGATATTCTTGATCAAGTACCTAGGTCACACCAACGAGATGGATCAAATGTACTTTGACTTTACGTCTCAATTTGATTAATAAATAATGTTATCATAATATTTAAAATATTAATACTTTAACATAATATCTTCACAACTTGTGTGTAAAATAAATCATAATCATCGTATCCAGCTACTCCCTTCTGGACAACTCTTTTAGCTCACCAATCACCACTTATTGTCTTTAAAAAATGAAATTAAAACCATTGGCCCTCAATAAAGCATGCTCTTAATCTTTAATAATGCGTATAATTTTGGAATATACCGTTTATAAGTCAGTACTCGCTCCGTCCCGTCTCAATCTACATAAACATATTCTAATCTTGATCGACTGTATTGATTTTTAAAATTATTATCATATACTGTTAGCTTCATCACTATGAATATTCGAATATAAAATCATTTAAATAATATAGTCAGATTGGAGCGAAATGAGGCTTGTGGGGCTTAAATCCCCACTTGAAAAAAAAATATTTTTTCAAAAATATAGGTAAATTTTACCTAAATTTATTATATTTTTATTAAAATTAGCATTATATTCATATAATTTTTCATCTCAACCCTCACTAAAAATATTTCCTGAATCCGGCAGTGAATATAATTAGCGCACTTGACTTAATTTAACTGATAAAAATTGGACTGAACTGAGAGTACACAAAGTCACCAATGAAAGTAATAATATGTACTATATATATTGCTTGGGAGACCAAGCATTAGTTCTAGTGTAATGCAGAATCATACACTTTCCAATCAGAATGTGGAAAAGAAGAACCTAAGGATGATTGGAGGAGGAGGAGCATTCAAGGATTCTGGAAACAATCTCACACACAACCTATAAATTCTGAGCAAATCATCCACTGAAACTTGCAACAAGATTTACAAACAATGCCAGTAGATATTTAACAATTGACTACCAATCATTCAAGATGAAGAGTGTAGGTATGCTTCAGAGCTTCCCGATGAAGCGACTACTGTGGAATTGCAGGCATGCAGCAGTAAGCATATGTCTTGTTTTTCCAGGAATGTCTCGGCATTGATCACGATCAAAGGCGCATATTCAAACACTAATCTCTTGCACTGCAAAACACGAGCGCCATTTCAACATCTTTTCATTCGGAAACTAAACACATTTCTCGAGCACTAGAAATTAAAGCGTGCGTACCTTCTTCACATAACCCTCAATGGAATCGCACGCCTTCAATAGTACCTCGATTATCTCCAACTGAAAGGTAAGACAAATCAGACACCAAAAAAAAACCCGATATGGATGCATTGAAAACTTGCATTTAAAAAAAGCACATACCTGAGTGTCGGGATCTTTCAGTTTCACAATGGCCTCAGTGACAACGTTATGGCACAACTCGCAGCTATTCTTAGAAAGTGAGTGAGAGATTGATACGACCTTTTCACAAAGGCTAACCTTGGCACACAACTGTTCAGGTTGGATGCTTAAAATCTCGGAAAATAAGAGAGGTGCATAATAATCCACCAAAGTTACGCACTGAAACAGTAGAAATCAAACATATATCAAGGCTGAACATTTGAACTAGGCAGAGTTTTTGCGAATGATTTATGAAACTAGTACTCACCTGCTTCTTAAAGTTATGCATTCTGGAGCAGGACTTGTGAAACACGCGAATGATCTCTTCTTGGGTTTTGTTATCGGCTAGATAACTAACAGCCTGGTCCGCGAGATCTTCACACATCAAGCATACTTGTTCGCTTGTCTTTTGAAGCTCCCCAACTGGCAGAGTCAGTTGGTCGTAACTGTGCAAAGCTGGAAAAAGATACTAGTTGAGCATTAGACAATCAATTTGAAATGAAGTATTGACAAAAAAACAACAAAATTCCTTTAAGCAAAGCAAATAAACAAAGTCACGAGTGGTACCAACACACACGCATATTGATATTCAATTTGCAAGGTGAATATGACGGAATTACCTGAAACAATGTGACCGTGGCTGGGAATGAAAACATTAGTTTCCAATTTTGCAGCATCGCCATACCAGCTAATGCTCAGAAGCACAATCAAGGAAAGAACTTTCAAATCCATTCTGCAAAGTTCGACAATGAACAAGTTAACATGAAAGCTAAAGAGCGTTGCAACACAATCATGAGATATATACAGTATCTTTCCAGAAAATTGTACACAAAGAACCATTAACAATGCCTTGAAGAACCAGTATATAGTAGGCAGTGATGCCTCCAAATACAACAAATTAATCATGGCGAAAATCGAAGTAACTTAATCTCTAGCTCTCACAAAAACTTGTGTAATCCATTACGACAAACAGTCCAACCGAAAAGAAACATAATCAGCAGGTTCAGATGAGTTCATCAACCATAAATTTCAGTAAAGTCAAACTAAAGATCATAACTTGATGACAAAGCTAACAATTTGAAGCCAATGATACCCAAACTAAACAATCATAATCAACCATCAAAACTGCAAACAAAAAACAATAGATATTCAAACAGAACCTGGGAACAAGGAAGAAGATAAAATCCTGAGAAAACAAAAACCATTAAACCAAAAACAAACCTTAACGGGAGGATTGTGGCTGGAGAAGATTCAAAGGTGAGATTTTGGGGCAAACCCAGATGACGAAATTGCAAGGGAAATCTCCTCCACCACCAAAGTCCAAAACTTGAAGCTCCTCTCTGTGAATCTTGTCTGATTTTCTTATATGTGCCGTGGAAGAAATTCTTGTCACACTAGGACAAGGTGAGAGAGAAAGACTGTCCGCCAATCATACGATGACACGTAAGAAAGCGATTGCCATTTTTATCTATTTATTAAATTGTTGACCAATAGTGTAAACTTTGCAATATGATCAAGTTGAGCCAATTAGGAATAGTAAAATAAATTCCAAAAACGTAGCGTATTCATGTATTAATTGGATTTGTATGTGACAAATTATTAGTCTATTTTATTATTGTATAATAAAACAGGGAACAAAACAAACATTTTTCCAGTTTTTATTATAGTTATACCCTTTTTTGTGTGTGGAAATTTTTATAGCTATAAGTTATTTTTATAATTGCCTTTTATTTGTAATCAACCATGTAGATACTATCTATTTATGTATGTCATCCAAAAAATTTTAAGTGACAAACTTAAAACATAAATAAAAAAGAGTATATTATATTTAAACTTATTTAAATATATTTATATTAGTGAACATTTATAAATATATAATTCAGTCCAACATATTTTGTATAATATAATTTCCTTCAAAACAATGTTACATTCAAGAATTTTTAATACTAAAACTAGTCTAATCTCTTCAATTGAAAATGAAGACGGTATAACTTTTCTCCAATTGCATACGTAGTTGAAGTGGTAGATGGTATACCTAGGCACTATATGAACATAAATTTGATAAATACCAATATCATAAATTATTTAACGGATGAATAGTAACAAAATTGATGAACAATCCTCTTATTCACAAATTTCCGGGGATGAACCGCCTTCATTGCCATTCGCGTGTAGTAGTGTGGGCAACCTGTTTTACTCGACTTTTGAAATCCCGACTTCTGAAATCCTTGTACAAACCGACAACCAAGAGCATGAAATCCATAGACTGTAATGAAAGCACTATATGTTCCACCTAAGGTTATAAACTAACACCTCATGTTCGGAATTAGATCTCAACCTTGTAAGTGCGATCAAACCCTTACTCGAATGAAAACTCAAGACTCTCTTAACATCTACCGACTGTTTGATATATTGAAGGGTTTCAGTCAGGTAACTCGCATACCCTTCATATTGGTCGGAGAAATAGCCCAACTCCAGCAGCTTCAACGGCTTAAACGAGAAGCAGACTTGGCCTCCGCTCTTTAAAACATCTGCTCGCGCATTTCTGAAATAGTCGCGGGGGATTGTGTCACGGAATACCAATCACCAGGAATTGACTATCGGATCATTTGCATTCCGTAGCCATTCAATGTCAAGGTCGAAACTCGCAAGCATCCTCGTAGGTATCCTCCAGGAGTTTCTAAGCATAAAAAAAAAACCTTGAAATGAGAAATAGTTTATAAAATTTGAAGCTGAATATGTTATTTTAAAGTTTCCCTGTAATTTTATTTGTTATTTATAAATATTATGATTGCATTTCTAAAACTACGTTAATTAAGAACAATCATATACCTTTATAGAACTTGGATCATTGGCAAGTTCCATTTTTTCCGAATCTGGAGAATCATTTTGAGGCCTCGCAAGGTCAGACTTTTCAGAATGTGAAATGCTGATTTCCAGCATTTTCCCCTGCATAAAAATTAAATCTCAGAGTTGTAATTGTTACTCGTATTAACAGATCTACAAATGTTATTCTCGATCTACATAGTACAAAAGTATAGATCCAGTCATATCAAAATTGACTGTCGCAGATATTTAACTTGGAGCCATATAAAAAGTAACAGTGTATTTAACTAATTAATTCGTAACTATTCCGACCTTAATTCTATTCAGTCATTTTTAAAACAGATTTCTAAATCCGCCACCATCAGATCGGAAACCCAACATTCAACCAAAACTTAATCCAACGTAAAACATACATAGTCACAGATGGTACCGGAAAAAAACACAGGTCGTCTTGAGATCGATGATATATATACCTGAATAGATCATCTTCGAAATCTTTGTACAAACCGACGGCAAAGGTTGAAATACAGAGTTGAAATCCAGAAACCCTTCCTTCCATGGTTGAAACCTTGACAATACCATGGTTGAAAGACGCAGAGAAAGAGAGGACTGCTGGTTTTTTCTCAGAGAAGGAGATAACTATTCATTATATAGGGAAAAGAAACCCTAGCTGGTGGGCTTTATTCAGTTTATTGGGTCCTAGCTGGTGGGCTTTATTTAATTTATTGGGCTACATACTACGGTCCAGTTTACCATCTTTTACTGAATCTTCAATCACTCCTTAACCAGAAGATTATCAAATCGAAAAAGTAGATTATTAAATTCATGTAAAATTAACTTTTTATAAGTATTTTAATCAACAGTTTCTGATAAAATATTAGCAAATCGACGGTTATTAATTTTTTCAGTCAAAAAGATATAAACGGTAATAAGCTATTCGAAATTCATTTTTAATGATTAATTAAATTGACTAGACTCCAAAATTTCAAAAAATCATGAAATGTAACTTTTTATTCATGAATATGTATAGTTTATTTCTTAGCACTGATAGACTAATCAATATTTTTGTATCTGTAAAAAGAGACAAACAATTAAATAAGTCGACTTTATTGTAAAACATGACTGGTTATGTATTTAAAAATTATAATCATAAAATAAATTTATCAATTTAAAATAAACTAGTGTAAATCAAATAAATTGAATCAAATAGAATATATATAGATGAAATATGGAGAACAGACCTAACACGTTTCTATCTTCTTAGTTTCCTTGTTAGCAATAATATATGGATATAATGACAAGAATATACCCAGATCTCCGGATATATTTTTTTAAAAATAATTCCATCACAAATCACGATAACTTATTCTAATTTTAGATTAGATAAAGTGCAGTTATAATTTCACAAATTATAATTATAGTATCAATTAAACATTACATCATATCAAAACAACAGAGTTTCTAAAACTGAAATTAAGTCCCATCTCCTCTTCAACTGCTAATGTAGGTGATATCATCTTTCTCCAGTTGCATCTTGCCTCTACTGTGTCTCACTTCTCGCCTTCTCAGTTCCGGTTGCCCGCGCTTTCTCAGAGCAAATGCCAGATACAGATAGGCAGCTTCCCATTCTTCAGGCAATAGTTCCTTCTCTGATTTGTTGAGCGTTCCCATGAGTTCATAAAACTCAGGTTTCTTCATGTATTCATCCACAAAATCATCGAAGTTCTTCACAAAAACTAACTCCAAATCATACTCTTCAGCCAGAGCCTCGAAGACAGGGAAATGCACAAGCCATTCAGGACAGTTATTAATAGCATCACTCAGGTTGAACACATACTCATGCCAAAAGGATCAGTGAACTCCTTGTATGAATATTTCTCCCCAAACTCTACCGAGTAAATGTTGTTTCCAAATCTCAACCCCTCAGCTAGTCTGAGCCTTTTGATGATGACATTGGCATTTGGCATGGTTCCGAAGAAGAAGCCTCCGGGTTTCAGCAAAGCTGACACATTTTCTAGGGCTCGACGCGCCCGTGCCTCAGAAGACCATGAATAATGGAGGGCAAACTGACAGCTACAAGCATCGAAAGGAGCACTCTCATCATCAGCTAGGGCTTGGCTCAAATCAACCTTAAAACCATCTCCACAAAGCAGTCTTGCCGGGAATGAAAAGCCCTTTCCATTATATCGCATTCGACAGTCTTCAATGGAGCCATCAGCTATATCAACTCCAACATAGTATCCAATCTTGGCACTCTCCCACTTGAACAGGTCCCCACCCTTTCCACAAGCAAGATCAAGAACGGAATCGCCTTGCTTCACATTTGATTGAATCAAAACACTCTTGATCCAATTGTTGAGGGTCTTTAACTGAAGGATGGGACTCAAATTGCGCTCCTCAATTGTCTGATTCGTCCGGAAGCTGTAATGATCAGCGACAATATTTTCTTCACCTCCTCTGCATGGCCTCTTATCTTCGGGAAGGCTACTTTCACCAGCAGATCGTTTGCTTGAACTCATGCTGATGAGGACCCTAGTAAACAGAATCAATTAACATAGTAGTCATTATATGAACTATTCAATTATCATTTATTAGAAATATATTGGTAAAAAATTTAAAAGTAGATCTGCAAATAAAGTTCACCATTAATATTCGGTATAGAATATACTAAAATAACAAAGAAATGCTGTAAGTTTGTAACCTGTATGTTCTTCCAAAAGTTGTATAATCCTTTCTGCTACGAATTCTTCTCAAGCTAAAGTGCTGCTCAGATAACAATCTGTGGAGTTTCTGGCACACGACTCTGGCCTCTTCCCCTACGAGCAGCCAAAATACTATTAGCAACAGAGCTTTCCAAGAGTCCCTAAACCGACGGGTCCATCTGATTTCAAGTAAACCAACAAAGGTCCCTAAACTATAGAACAAAAACTGAGAACTTCTTCTATCATGCAAATGCAAATAAAATTAAGACATATCTTCTGAATGTAAATAAAGTTAAAGAGAGCAATCAGTCAAGCAGTGGGAAAAGGTTCCTTGTTAATTTTGCTTCCCTCAACAGTTATTATGAAACTACTATTTAAGCACTACATCTTATTTTTGTTTCTAGATTAGGATATCCGACAACGAAGAGACTAAAATGCCAGTAGTTTTAGCAGTTGAGAATCTGATTGTTATCAGATTAGCGAAAAAAATGAAATTATATAAAGCTTAAACTTTTATAATGATTTGAACAATGACCATCAACCCATGGCAACAGAAACTTCTGCAGTCTCACCCCCTTATTTCTTCAATCCATGACTGAAAATGGACTTTGAAGAACTCTAAAGTATGCTTTTTTCTTAGACTTTCAGGAAACTTGCTCAAACTAAAAATAACTGTTTCATTTTACCCCACAAATAGATGAAAAAAACACAACTCCGAATGCGTATCGCCAAAAAGTTCACCAATAACAACTCCAAATGTATATCAAAAAAATGTCTACATAAAAAAAATGCAGCTACGAATTTGATTGCCAATAAGTGCAAAGAGATGGAAAAAGGCACCTTTGGCTGGATGAACTTGAAGGTCAAGTGAGTCTTGCAAGTGATAAAATCAGGCCCGACCTCTGCATCACTGGTAAAATATTACAGGAAAGCTTGAGCGAGTTTGTAGAAGCATCTGGTAAGTGTGAAGGTAGCAAGTCTTGAAGCTGCAAGAGGCGGCAGAAGATGCAAAAGGCTTTTAACAATGAAAATAGCTTGCATAAAAAGATGAAACAAAAATGTGCTTCTGTGCAATTGATGCACATTGAACATGCTTAAGAAGAAAAATCATCAAAGTCCAACCCTTCCCTATGCATCAATATCAAGCATTAAACACAAAAACAAACAAAATCCAAGAACAAAACGAAACTTACAGTACCTCTTCTTTGTTCAGCAGCAACAGCAAGTCCAAAAGCAATCAAATCAATCACAAAAACTAACGCAAGCAGCAACTTTGACGCCATCCCAATTCCGAAATTGATCCTAAGCACGCAAATTACACAAACCCAGAAATTTAAACCATAAAGTAATGAACCTAACCCAGAAGAACCGAAGTAAGGATTTGAAATTGGTGAAGAAAAATAGCAAAAATATTTAAGATATCACTGACCCATATTCGGTGGCTTTCAGATTCGGTGGCGTTAATGGCGGAGGCGGTGGTGCTTGATGGCCAGAAGTGGTAAACCGGTGGTGCTTGGTGGCCTGGGAAGCGACTGTCGGAGCGGCCTTGGAGGATTTTGCAGAAAGGATGAGAATGTATCAAGATCCAGATTAATTGTTATAACCCGATTTTGACCCGGAATGGGCCCAGATTAATGGTGATTATTTAGAATTATTTTGGATGATTGCAATTAAAATATTCCCCATTTCATCCTCATCTAACTTTCTTTTGAACGTAATAATATCCAGAATTGAATTTTTGAAGAAAGAAATCCGGTAGTATTTATTAATTATAAATTATTGTGTTCATATAAACGTATCCTACTTCTATAGAGGACAAAATAAAATTAGCATGGAAACTCGATGGTAATTAATTAATCTCATCTAATAATGGTGTTTATACGATTCTTACATACAGCTCATTAAGTCCGTTAGAATAATTATTTTGTCAAATTATATTTCTGCTCAACTCAGCGTTTTAATCAAATTGAACTAAATAATTTTTTAACTGAATAACAATAATACGACTAAATTAAATCAAAATTTATTAAATTATGCTTTAAACTAATTTAACTTACTAGAAAGAATAAAATTTATTAAGATATTTATCAATTATATTGTTTTGGACATCTATATATGAAGATTCTAGAAAAGTTTGGAATGTGTTCTAATTAAACTGAAAAGTCTTTCATAAACGTTAAAATTTTATTCCACAATTAAAACTAGAAAGTCTTCCACAAACTGGAAATTCTTATTCCATAATTAAAACACAATTACCTTATAAAAGTGTTGAACTCCCAAAAAAGTATGGATTAAGTTTTATTCAAAAAATTATATTTTCATAAATTTTAGGGATTTAGGTAATATAAATACAGTTTAATATATATCAGGATCATCCTGATATTGGCAATATCAGACACCAATTAAATAACGACACATCATCTTTAACTAATTTATTATTGGGCCACGTGTTCAATCATTACCCAAACGGGTTTAGACATTCTAAATTAGGGTTTTAGAACTTTACTAAAAATATTTTAACCAATTAAAACATTACAATTGTACACGTGTCATTATCTTATTGGTGCCTGATAAGGTCTATATCAGGATCATCCGGATGAATGTTTTTCTCATATAAATATAGAGCCTCTCTAGCCCAAAAAATTATCCCAAACACGAGTCAATTCCTAATTAAGGTGCATCGAGTTGAGTCCCTGTCGGAAACCCTAGTGAGAATATCCTATTTGCTCGTGTCATGGCTCTAATCATTCATGGAAGTCCTAATAAGAACGCTTTCAAAGCGCTGATTGTTGCGGAATACAGCGACGTGAAAATTGAGCTGGTGAAGAATTTTCAAATGGGAGTGTCTAACAAGACTCCCGAGTTCCTGAAGATGAATCCGCTCGGAAAGATTCCAGTTCTCGAAACTCCGGAAGGAGCCATCTTTGAAAGCAACACCATTGCTCGATATGTTACGAAATTGAAGGCTGATAATCCTTTGTTTGGATCAACCCCTCTCAAATATGGCCAAATCGAGCAATGGATTGATTTTGCTACCACTGAGATCGACACGAACATTGGGTTGTGGTTGTTTCCAAGGCTCGGCTATGCGCCTTATCTTCCTCCGGCCGAGGAAGCTGTCATTGCTCGTCTCAAGCGAGCACTCGGAGCGATGAACATTCACTTAGCCTCCCACACATTCTTAGTTGGTGAATCTGTCAGCTTGGCTGACATCATCCTCACCTGCAATTTACTTTTAGGAATTACGACTGTATGTACCAAGACCTTCACCTCAGACTTCCCTCATGTTGAGCGATATTTCTGGACCATGGTTAACCAACCAAACTTCCACAAAGTCTTGGGAGATGTTAAGCAAGCTGACTTTGTTGTCCCCGTTGCATCCGAAAAGCCTGCTCCAACTAAGGAAGCCGTCAAAGACAAGGCCAACGAGGTTGCAGAGGAAGAGGAGGCAGCTCCGAAGCCAAAGGCAAAGAACCCTCTAGACCTCCTACCTCCGAGCTCGATGGTATTGGATGATTGGAAGAGGCTATACTCGAACACAAAGACTAACTTTCGCGAGGTCGCCATCAAGGGCTTCTGGAACATGTATGATCCCGAGGGGTACTCGCTGTGGTTCTGTGATTACAAGTACAATGACGAGAACACTGTATCTTTTGTGACACTGAACAAGGTCGGTGGGTTTCTCCAGAGGATGGACCTGGCTCGCAAGTATGCGTTCGGGAAGATGCTGATCATCGGGTCCGAGGCGCCATTCCAGGTGAAGGGACTGTGGCTGTTCCGCGGCAAGGAGATCCCGAAGTTCGTCATGGATGAAGTCTATGACATGGAGCTGTATGAGTGGAAGGAAGTCGATGTCAACGATGACGAGCAGAAGGAGCGTGTGAATCAGATGATAGAAGATGCAGAGCCATTTGAGGGTGAAGATCTTTTGGATGCCAAATGTTTCAAGTAAAGACATGGTTGACCTAATTTAATTAACCTAGTTTTCCTCGTACTTTATTTGTCATTTAGATATCTTTTCGAATTAAACTATACTACAGACATTCTTCAGACATCCAACACTTCATAATTAAGTAAAGCAAAAATCCATGAGCCAATACAATAAAATAAATAAAACATCATCTTCCTAGAAAATCTACTTCTCCTAATAATAGCACACTAAAAGAATACTACAGAGTGTTACAGAAGAAAGCTCTCTCTCACTGAGACATCATACAACCAGAAGCAAATGTACTTTGTCTCTTCTTCTTCTTGCTTTGCTGCTGCTGCTGTTTTGCTACCAGCAGTGAAATCTTAGCCAACCCGCCGAACTTCTTCCTCTTCGTTGGCGGCAGCTGCTTTGCATTTTCCTTCTCCGCCTCCTTAACGCCGCCACTCAGGGCTCCATAGTGTTTCCCCAGCATCTGAGCTAAGGAAACTTTATGCTGTTTCACAATGCTTTTATCTCCTTTCTCGAAATCTTCTTTCAGAAGGAGCTTCCTGCTCAGAATTTGCCCGATGGAGATTGTTGGCTTCAGAACTGGCTTGATCAGCTCCTCGCTCACATCATCGTCATCATCTGCACGAGTATCTTTCCTGAGCGTGCCCGGGTTCTTGAACTTGGCTGAACTAGCTGAGCTCAGTCGTTTCTTCTGTCCTCGCTCTGATCTCCATTTCCTCAGAGCTTCTTCAACAGCCAGCTTCCCCTTATTGGCATTCTCAACTCTGCTCAGTGCCTCTTCCAAAACCTTCTTGCTGCTCTTCACTTCCTCAGTAGCTTCCTCGACCTTCTTCAAGATCTCATCTTTTGACACATTAGCCCCCTCGACTTCATTGGCAGCAGCGGTTAGCTTACTCTCACAGTTTGCCTCAGCTTCGTGAACTCTAGACATGAGATTAGAGTACTCCTCAAAGCTTATAGTCATCACATCATCCCCATTAGACATAGCCTTGATGTCTGCAAGAGCAACCGCCTCAGCTGCTCTAGCAGCTTCCTTCATCTTCTTAGCAGCCACTAACCTACTCTCAGTAGTCTTGATCCTCATTCTAGTATGTTCCATCTCAGAGATGGCTCTAGAAACTTCTGACCTAGCAGCATCGCCAACTTTCTTGAACTGTTCTGTCTCAGAGCTCAACCTCTGCAGCTCTTTAGCCAACTCCATGTTATTATTATTATTAAAATCAGAACCAACTTTGCTGTCAACACATGTTACCATCTCCATAGTTTCCTTTGTCTCATTGAGCTCAGTTTCAAGAGATGAAACCTTGGAGGCACTAGATGACAAGCGCCGACGAGTCTTCTCCAGAAAGGCTCTCTCTTTCTCAATCTTCTTGCTGTAAGATTCTACAGTGGCCCGAATGCCTGCAAGATTATCCGTGGTCTTACCTAAGTTCAGCTTTGCCTGTTTCAGCTCCATCAGAATGTTGCTTGGAGCCAAATTAGGGCAGGCATTATTATTCAGGCCACCATCAAGTGCTGCACTCACTTCAGAGGCTTCCTTGTGCAGGTCAGACTTCAGTTCCTCCACAACCATTTTAGTGGTCTCGAGCTCTTTCAAAACCTCGAGCGTTTCCTTTTCTTTCAAGGCAAGATCTCTCTCCAGCTCGGCAGCCTGCTCCTCCAATTCAGCAATATCCATTGTTTCACCACCATTCTGCTGACAATAAAAATACAATTCTCACAATGTAAATACTCAAGAAATGGTTATACAAGACAGTTCCAAACGCATCAAAATTGGGTCTTGGCAATAAACATTGCATAACAATGTCAATACTCTCAGTAAACATTGCAAACATTGCATAAACATTGCATAACAATAAACATTTACACACACTCAAAATACAGTGTCAATACTCAAGAATGCATAACAAAAAAAGGTTATAGGACAGTTCTAAATGCATCAAGATTGAGTCTTGGCAACAAATTATACACACACAATACAGTGTCAATCTCAAGAATGCACAACAAGAAAAGGTTACAGGACAGTTCTAAATGCATCAAAATTGAGTCTTGGCAACAAATACTACACACACACACACACACACTCAAAATACAATGTCAAGACTCAAGCATGCACAACAAGAACAGCACTTCTCATCATCAAAACTGATTAGCCACAAATTTTACACACACACACACTCAAAATTGACCTTCTTATCAGAAATTACACTTCAAGATACATCAAAAAATGCCACAGCTCAGCAACTCACTCACTCAATCAGTAACTCACACTCTCTCACAAACACAGTTTGATCAAACCCCATGGAGCAATATTCAAAAGTATGAAAAGGGCCACTTTATTTCACACTATACATAGCCTTTCAGCAAATATCAGACCTAAAGATCCATACTTTAGCAATGCAAATTCAAAAAAGATCGAAACTTTATAGAGATTCAAACCTGTTGGGCGAGTGAGTGGCCATTGTTGGGTCTCCAGAACCCCATCCCACCAAATCGAGACGCCGCTTCCTTCACCGACTCAAACGGCGCCGACGTGTCGATCTCAGCCCCCGCCGGCACCGGCGAATCCTTCTCATTCCCGGTAGAAGAAGCCATAGCTCAGAGCAAGAAATTGTGCTGATTATTATGTGTTCTTGAAAGGGGAAAAGCTAGTACTAGATTAGTCTATCAACAACGACAACAACAATAACAGTGTAATAATAATGGGGAGAGAGCCGTTGTCGTATGGTTGCTGCTAGTAATTATATATACTGTTTAGTCACAACAGACATAGTTTGGGAATCTGCAATCCGTGCAGAGTAACGTTAGACTCATCAGTGTACTTTATGAAAGGGGGGCAGGCCTATGACTTTTCGGTGTTAACGTTTGGATTTTCGTTTATCATCACTATTTTATTACTTCTTTTTAAAGAGGAGCAGTGATTCTAGTGAAAATGAAAATTGTGCATATATTTCTTATCAAATGATGATGACTAATGAACCATTGACAAGTGATGATTGGGTGAATTGTTGATTAGCTTTTTGGTGAAATGATTAAATTTTAGGTTAGATTTAACTTCACCCTTTTTCTCGAATGTGTTAGTGTCAATTTAACGATTGTCGATTCTGAATGTTAAATTGCAAAATAATTTTAACATATACTCTAAAATTATTATTATCAGTCGTCATTGACTCAACAGTAATTGAGAGAGAAGTACGTATTCCCGTGATTTGTTGATTGACATGTTACATTCTTACTTTGACAATGTATATCTCTATTTAGACTCGTAAGGATTTCAATTAGGTCTCTATTTAGATGAGTGAATATTTCAGTCAAGTCGTCTGACAAGTTATAATTGATTCTATCAATCTCTTTTTAACTGGTCGAATTTATAAATGATCCACGATATCCTCTTAAAGGATATTATTGACCTATTATTAATCTTACACGTTCAATCTACCTGTCTTTTCATTTCATCTCACTCTTAAAATTGAGTTGTCTATTGAGTTGATCGAAAACTTTTATGTTCTTTAGGTTTTAAATGTATTTACTTTGTGATGGAATAATTTGTGCATAATGTTATAGTATGTGCGTTGTTCAATTATGCAAAGCATAATTCAATTACATTAAAGTTTTGTAGTACAAAAGATCAATTTTGTTGAAGAAAAAAATTGGTGAAAATGAAATTGGGTTTTATTAAGGGTAAGGCCAGGCCACATTAAATTTGTGATCCGAGACTGAGGCGGACAGCAGGCCATGCAGTATTGTAGCCCATGTGACCTCTCTACACAAATTAACTACCAGCCTGCGCCACTATTCCATACTATCACCATCATTTCATTAAATTTACATAAAACTATCACTAAATACTTATATTAACAGGTCATTATCAAGATATTTTGAGCAACAAATTGGTTTATAAAATATCTAAATTCAATTTAATTATCACGTGCATTTTGTTTTTGGAATAGTTAAGCTTTTTTTATACATCTTACTTTACTTTTTGCATAAGTTTAATTAAGTATTGCGAGAGGAGCTTACAAGATTTTGATAGTAATTTGTAATGAACAGGTGGAAGAAAGGGGAGAGGAATAGAAGAATCAAGATTATATTGCAAAAGATAACAAGAGAGTATTATACAGAGTACATACATATCACATAATTGACTTCAACTGACAAAATTTACTGAATATTTTTACAATTTGTAAGGTGCGTGATTTAACCGTTATGTCCACAGGTCATTGTTGGTTCGTAACCTAAAACCAAATCTAAACATGTTAATGAATTAAAAGTTTAGGTTGTCGGTAGAGCCGTCCCTGTAATTTTCGTGGACCAGTGCAAAAACAAATTGATGATTTTCAATCTTTTTAACTTTAATTTGTTTCCCATATTTCTAAAATTTTTGTAAATCATTTGCAATTATACCTCTGTCATAACGAAATATATACGTGATATAAAATTTTTGTGCCTCTCAATTTTTATCTAGTTCAAATTTTGTCTTAATTCTTTTTAAATTTCTAAAAAAAAATTCCAATTATATCTCAATTATATACAATATATAAAATTTGGGACCCCTCAAATTTTGGGGCCCGGTGAAACTGCACAGATTGCACTCCCACAAAAACGGCTCTGATTGTTGGAATTCAAAATCCTAATATATACACATTTATTCCCTGCTGCAGCAATTTACACTGTAATATATATTTTTAGAGTTGGCGACGACACCCCATGTAACACCTGATTTCGCCCATGGTTATGTGCAATTGAGTCAAACAAAAAATATTAATAAAAAAGCTCATAACTAACCTAGTAATCTAGAATTGGTGAAACTTGGCACTAGTGCAAGATGTGAAAATTACACAACAAATTAAATGTTTATAGAAAAAACCGAAAGATGGGGAGAAATAAATGAGGAGATGCCGAAAGAAGAGAGAAACAGTGGTCCAGGTTTGGTGTAGTCATGTGTGTGGCAATAATATTAATACATCGACCAGGAAATGAATCTCACACTGTAATATAATTCCTGATCATCATCATCACTACCTTAAAACTTCCTCTAACGAGATCAGCAATGGAAACCTTCGACATCAAATTCCTGTCCAAACAGCCAAAGTCCGCCATGGCTGCACCTTCCTTCCGTATCTACTACGGCGACAACTCCGGCGCCATTCCCTTCACCTGGGAGACCACTCCGGGGACTCCCAAGCACGACTACTTCTCCGCCACCAACCCGCCGCCGCTTACTCCGCCGCCCTCCTACTCGTACCAGAAATCAAAGAACTCGGACTCCAGGGCGGTCTCGTCGACGGGATCGTGGAGGAGATCGTACTCCAGTTCGAGTCTGTTGCACGGTCTGTTCAAATCCAAGCATGGATCTTCCCAACGTTCGATGTCGACGTTGTCTTCGTCGTCGTTTTCCAGCTGGACTAGCTCCGGCACCGGGAACAGCTCCGGAAAGCGGCGGCGGAGTACTCGAAGCTGGGGATCCTCGTCGGAAAATGTGGCCGGAGATATTGAGGAGGAGAATGAGCGCCGGCATGGTGGGAGGCTGTCGAGGTCGGTGAAGTACTGTTTCTCAAGGTTGTGTTTTCCGGTTTCGGTTCGATCGGAGTGAGACTAGGGCTGATCTTCTTGATCGGCTAGCCGGCCGGCCGGCATGCATATG
Organism: Sherardia arvensis; assembly: GCA_948330725.1. Lineage (NCBI taxonomy): Eukaryota > Viridiplantae > Streptophyta > Magnoliopsida > Gentianales > Rubiaceae > Sherardia > Sherardia arvensis. Next base: position 26,246,721 of record OX415245.1, on the reverse strand, counting down.
GATTCAGGGCTGCATTGAATACTTTTGAGTGATGTAATCTTTAATATTTCGCATATCAGTTATTTGGTTTGTGTTTATTGCTGAATTAATTATTTAATCGTTGTAATTTAATTTGCAATAATATATATTTAATAAATCCTGCTGAACAGTACATAAAATGGTTGTTGCTTGGTTACGTATTGAACTACTGGCTGTTCATAACTTGATTAGCTTCTGGACACTGTATACTGCCTTTTATAAAATTGTGAATTCAGATTAAAAGTTTCAATCGATTTTAGAGAGACAATTTTTGTCTCTATAAAATAGTTGGTCAATCTTATTTATTATAATTGTTATGCAGTATGAGTTGTGTTTATATTATTTTGGCATTTAAATCCTCACATCATCGTTAAAACCGATTATTATCGATAAGTTTGTGTTATAATTTCAATTTTCTCAATCAATTTATTAAAATATTGCAAGGTCCATCTATATGACAGATCTGATAGGTTAAGATTTCATTACACGATCACTAAATTGAAAATTCAAATGCAAAATCGCTTCGAAATCTCTTAATATTATTGTTCTTTCTCATGTTTCACAAATTACATTTGGTCAGTCCTTTAAAAATCAGTCATAATTATTTTAATTTTGTTATTTAAATAATAACACCAATTAGCTTCTAAGGGAATTTCACTTCCCACACCTCACATATTTTCATAACGAAAATATTCACACCAACACCAATAATATGATAGTGACACTAACGTTGAACAATACAATTCAAATAAAAAAAATCACTAACATTTTGAATCATTCCAATTATCATTCATTACTTTTGAAATGAAAATCAATTATTCTCAAATTCATATATATAAATTGGTTTATTAGATTCACCGAACCCTGATAACTGATTGGATATAGAAATCGATATATTAACAACCATCAAACATTCGTACGTGTGTTTGTCTAGATAATCATCTAAATCGTTAAATTACATCTCGATCACTGGCAATTTTAATTAATAATAATCAACAATAATAGATTTGCATGAATTATATAAAATTATTCAGAGATCAGATTAAAGGCTTCTCTATTTTGTCCTCTGTCGGTGGAGTTCATAAGATGAGGATCCATATTTCTGTACCTATATGATATTGAGGGTGGTGGTTGAGCCCTATTTAATTAGAGAAGATCGATTGGAGAGAATGTCTTTGAATATAAACAAATACAGCCAACTCCATTTTCTCAATTTTCGTATTGATCAATCAATTCATGGTCCTATATATATGACTCAAATGAAACAAAACATTTACTATAGGCTTTGTATAATATGGATGGAAATGTACATTCATGTTTGATACATTGTCTTTTGGTTTGATAAAATTGAAATGAGTTAGATATAACAAGATCTTATAAACTACACGCCTTTTAGATGGAATTCTCTGGTCTTGTTTAATCACTAATCACTTAAGTTATGTAATCATAAAGTACATTTAAGATCACATATTCACATTAACGAGTTCAATTAAGTGAAATTTAATTCGTACATTCTCATAAATGTGTTCAGTGTAGTGTACGATTTAGTAAATAAGAGAAATCACTGAATTTTGTGTTTGAGAGAGACTCTTGGTCTAATTTGATGAAAGAATTACCGACACGGTTCAAAGATAGTAATGATTTTTAATCTAGAAACTCGCGAGACTACGGGTTTCAAAATTTGGTGGATAATATATTGGACTTTGTTTTGATCAACAAGTGGATGGGAAATTTTTAACTTTCAATAGCATCGGTCATGTTCTCAAGGAGAAGAAAGAGAGGAGGAGCTGTTGTTGTGGTTACTATTGCATAATCGAATATATGATGATATAACACAGAATTGTTGCTCCTCATATGTGCGAGGATGTGCCCCAAGTGCTGAATTCAGATATTCCCAGGTTATTTCTATGTCCCATAGATCTTTTCCTTCTAAAATTTCGTTAGGTTTCATCCTCTTTTGATCTTTTAGTTTTCTCTCAAAAATCTAGCCTGAAATAAGTAGGTTGGGTCTTTCCCTTTGTCTGGTTTGACATATGATGATTTTTTCTCGTCTTCTTCTCAGTGTTTCCCTTTTATTACTCTCTTCATCATGCTGCGGCTGGTTTATTGGACAGGTCTGTTCTGCATTTGTTCAGTTGATTTATGTTTGGCCGGATTTTTTGGACGCTAGTCCCCTGCGCTCTATATCCCAGTCCTTGTGATTATTTAGATACTCTATCATAGCTTGAAAATTTGTCTAATTGTTCCCTATTAATTTGGGTTCGTTTTGTAGTCGCACTCGCGGAACATAATTGAATATGTGCTCCTTACTTTCTCCAGAACTCCACCCTTATTGATGGCAGTTTTATTTAGGCCTCCTTGAGTCGGTTGTTGAGGTAACCATCCTTAAAATGTTCTAACTTTGTTGAAAAATTACCTACTTTTCCACCTATAGCTTTGTGGTAGGCCTCCTTGAGTTGGTCCTTGCAGGCGTTCTTCAAAACAACACGAATAATGAATTTTAGAATAATTTATATTTTTTTGTAAAGGAGAATAATTAATTATAAAAGATAATAATCTCATCAATGCAGATATTACTACTGACATTAACATTCGATTTTAAATTTAGCACTCGTAGTCTCTAGCGAACGTAGTAAAGAATCGATGATGCAAGTATTCATCACTAAAAAAAGATGCATAAAGTTTGGGAGTAGAAGTTGAAATTTTCATCCATGAATGGTGTTTTAAGTAGAATATATCATTTGGCAACATGTAATTTGCTTGTGAACTTGTTGTCTCACATTACAATTGTTCTAGATGAAGAATCATGCGAACATATGAATTGAATTGGACTTTTTATAGCATATTTCATGAAGGATTGAATGGTCTCCCTTTATCCACTCAACTTTTTTCTTTGCCATAGAGAATTTTTGAAAGCTCTACCACAATTTTCACCTATAAGTTGCAACGTTATCACTTTATTCGAAAAATTATCTACTTTAATCCTTCAAACTGTTATAATCTGCAATATATTACTGCAATTCAAAATCTTAACACTAAAAATATAAAAAGGTTAGATAACTGCATGATTAAATATATCATACTGTATTTAGAGTTTTTAATTGGAAACTAATAATAACATTTCATTTCGGGGTGACGGTGGTCATTTCTAAATTTGGAGATTCTATCAAAAAATTTGATTCATTTAAGCAACAATACAAAATCTAAAGAAAGCAAAAACTATTAACTAGTTCTCATTAGATTGCCCTGTATCTTCAAAAGAGTTCCTTCTCTTTCTAATGAAATAATATGCAATGCCGCTAACAACGGTCAAGATCAGTATTCCATCTCCAACTCCGATCAAGATCGCCGCCCACGGCTTCAACCCCGAATCTCGACCCCGAACCCGACCCGATTCAACCCGCTTTGGCACCTTAATCATATACCTCTTCCCTCTGAAACCATCATCGTCATCATCAACCTGCTTAATCCCACGAACATAATCATAAACAAAGCATGAAGATCCAGATCCAGATCCGGATCTAGATCCAGATCCAGTACTAAACATAGCTGCAGCGCAAGTGCAGTTGTTCAGACACAAACCCTCGCATTTCTCCTTGTTCATGACGTTTGACTGATTACGAATTTCAACGCCTTTAAGCACGCTGGTGACACCTTTCACCTCAACCATCATGGCGGCGTCTGCACCACATGCGCCGCCGCCGCCGATGACGTTGCAACCGGAGTTCCGCCGCCTGGAGCCGCCATCTCCGGTGACCAGGCTTATGCAGGAGCAGCCCTGAGAAAACGTGCAGATTCCGTACGGATCGCAGGCCAGAGGATGATCGCAGGTTGTGTTCAGAGCTTTGTAAGAAGCCTCGAATGTAGATTTCTCCAACGAGTAATAATACAGAGCTAGATTCCCGGTAGCGTTTTCCAGGGAGAGGAATCTGATGGGTTCTTCCGGGGAATGATTCAGGGACGACGAAGAAATGTCGGCGACTTTTTGGAAAGCTCCGTTGTAGAGTTCGAGGGAGTCCGAGGTTAGCTCCACGTAGGTTATGTTGTGCTCGCCGGCCGGTGGCCGGAACTCCCAGTAGGAGTATTTGAGCTTGCCGGAATTTAGAAACAAGGCGATCTTGTCGTACTGAACCTCGAATGTGTAGAATAGTGTCGGGGTGACGAATGACGTCAGGCGAGTCCTGGAGCTTAGCCTTTGTCCCCATAGCATGACGTCGGTCGGGAAATTGAAAGTCTGCCATTTTATGGAGTTGGAGGAATCGATCAGAACTAGGTTTCCGGACCTCAACAAGTGCAATCTCTGCACACAAAATAAATTAAAAATTAATACATAATTTTAATAGCCTATATTAATTTTCCCTCTCATTTCCCAATTTAAATTTCGTAATTTGACTAATGTCAAGTTTCTTTTTGACGTATACATTAAAGTGACATCATGCAAAGTTTTGAAATTTTTTACTACTTTTAGTTTCGTCAAAAAAGAAAAAGTAATGGTGCAACTTTTTGTTTTTAACATCAAAAAGTGAGACTGAAATATTAAAATGGGGAAGAATAGAAATAGAATTTTATTATTATCATAATTTGATTGAAGCAATTATGAGTTTGATTGAAGCAAGACTTTATTATTATCTTTTTTACTCCAATTTTATTTATTGCATTAGCAAACATAAAAGTTAAGAAAACTGAATTAAACTGAATAAATATAAATTACACGGAATAGTATTCATGAACTCAATTTTAAGTCTTTATTTTAAGTTCCACTCCAAAGTAAATAGTACGAGAATATATATAAAGTTCACCTGAACTCCCTGTCCGGTGGTGCCGCTCCGCCACCCAACCCTCCCTTTCTGCCCCACCAGCTGCAGGTCACCCTCCGCCGTGAGCTCAACAGTACACTTCTCCGCCGTCCGAAACCGGTTAAAATGGCCGGAGCTCCAAACCCGAACGCTCCCCAGAAAGATATCCAGCGAGCAGGAGTACTCCTCGTCGCCCTCCATCGCCTCCACAGTAAGCGCCGTCCTGAAACTCAGCCCTGCCGCCGTGGCCCGGTCAGTCTCCATCAGAAAAGCCCGGCCCACGAACCCAACGGTGAACGCCGGCGGGATATCCAGCGTCACCTGGTACCCGATTCCGACGTCGGGATCGGAAACCACCGCCGTCAGCTGGTGGGCGAGGAAGCAGATGAGGAGGATGAGGTTCGTTTTCATGAGTGGTGTTCTCGGAGGTCATTTGTTTGGTGTGTGTTTGACTGTGTGTCAACCCATGCGGATTGCGGCCATGGCCCGGCCACCACCCACCACCACCACCATGGCCACCCCACTTTCTAAAAGCCCACTTTACCAGCTCTGATGTCCCCTTAATAACATCAATCAATGTTTGATGAAATTTTGTTTGTTTGATTATCATTACCTTTTGAATCCATGTCTTTTTGCCTTTCTTTATAAGGAAACCCTTGATCTTTGTAGAATATTACTTGAAATATTAAGATTTAAGGTTAATATTTGTCGATTATCTTACTCGGACACAGATTGTATGTCGTGTTTTATCTTAAAACCTAACACGAGAATGTAATTTTTTTTAAAATAATTTGATAAAAATATTACTAAATTATAATGTCATATTTTATGTAATATCGTGTTTGACACAAATTCGACACACGGCGTTCAACCGCGATGTCCGAGCAGCATATATAGGATGTCTAAATTAAATTTAGATCAACGAAAATGAAAATTTATGAGAAATGGAATGACTAAAGTATATTTTTCTTGAATTGGACTACACTAATCTAGAAATGGATAGATAAGTTTTAAAAAAACATAAGCTAATTAACTTATACGGAACTAAGTCTCTCTCCAACTTATTTGACTACACACCTGAAATGATAGGAACTAATTTGAAAAAATTAATTGAAATAGAAATAGTTGAATAACATTAAACTTTATCAAATTATTTTCAATGTGAATTGAAATGTATTCGGATAAATCTAGAAAAATGTGCATTTTTAAAACATGTGTTCTGCTCTACACAATGTTTTCCCTTGATAAAATGGACCTTTAAATTTAATTAACGTTAAGTAATGCCTTAGGGACTGTTGATGAAAAGCCGCAGGATAACAGGCTTGGTGGAATATACGTAATCATGACGTTAACTGTACGTTCACGTTGGTGATTATCCCCTGACGCCAACTTTGATGCATGAGTGACGATGTACTACAAAATTAGTCACTAAAACAGACTGCTAATTTGATCTTATTTTGACTAGTATTATATCTTTTCTTTCTTCATTTTTTTTTCGTTTTCAATGGATTACAAATTATTAATAACCCAACGGCAAAAAAATCGCAATAAAATTTTAATTAAGTCCAAAATTTATGAGCAAACTGAATATGACTGATACTGATCACATTCATATTAAGTCTGATATTATTCATGATCATAGGAATGTGATCGTCACGACAATTAAACTAAAGCAAGCAAATTGAACAGTTTCTCAATCTATCTCACTAATCTCAAATTGAACAGTTATAATAAGTTGTAATTGTAATAAATTATGGTATAAAAGTAACAACATGCTCATATATGTAATTTACTGTTAGATTTATTGTAATGCATACTTTTATGACACTCAAACTTATATTATAAGATAATGATAACCTGACATTAACAGTGATGAAACATATAACAAAAATCATGAATAATGTTGTTCATTCAGATTTGAGGACAACTAGAGTAACAAATACACGCTAAGTAAATTAAATCAAATCATAATTAAACTGCCATTGAAAATAAAATTGAAATCCAGTTTATTCAGTTATATATATAGAACGGATGTGAACTGAGATGAATTAATCTAAACGGTTGAAGTAAAGACTAATAAATCAAAAATTAGTGACAACATGCCTAAATAAATCAAAACTTCGTAAATCATATTTGAACTGAATTAGAAAAAACTCAAGTAATATCAATTTAAATCCTTAAGTGTAAAGCAGCCAAATTAATGATCATCATCAAATCAAGAGGCTGATGTATGGATCATTAAGCAACGATAATCAGACCTTAAGTGTAAATCAACCAAATAAATTGCTACCAAAAATGATCATTAAATCAAGAGCCTACAGATGCAGTATGAATCACATACGCATCTGCACATTTCTCTAGCTACTGACCGGTGAGTTGAGTCGCCGTATCTAGACGTACCGGCCGGCGGTGTGGATGAGCAGGAAGGAGGAGCTGCGGTGGTGCTGTCTGTGATAAGCGGCGGCGGAGGAGCGACGTCGGAGAAAGATGGAGAAGCGGAAGACGGAGGTGAGGATGGAGACCAGATCGGCGACCACAACCAAGTGAGAGAATTCTTCATATATGCTCAGGCTCTTCCTCAGGACCACATGCATCACCATCCTTAAACCTTCTTCTAATCCCCGCATTTTCTTACTGTGATGAGATCTCCGGCCGCCGACGAATTCTGGGACGATGACTTTTTTTAGGTTCTTTTGTTCTTGTGAGAAGTACTGTGTGTATACTACATTATTGATTCAAACAAAAGTACAACTGCGGCGAGCAATCACCTGTTCACTATTATTTAATTGTGGTGTCGATCCGGACGTCTTTGTTGTTTACTATATTGCCCCTGTCCTTGTCGCAGTCACTCTCATCCCATCTGTTTTAACCGTCCAATGTCATTTCTGAAATTGGTAGAGAGAGAACAAATATATCCACCAGTTTGAACTTTCAATTAAACTATTTTTTTGTCAAAAGTATTTCAGCAAAACTTTAGGTTGTTCTGTGACATTAAATATATATTTGGGCAATTCTATTAAACTTTTTTATGATTATTTTGAAAGTTGAAATTATGTAAAGTGTATATTTAGTAACTTTAACATGCTATTACGTACTGAGTGAAATTATTACTACACGATCTTTTTGATGAAGTAACCTAATGATACTTACGAAATTATTTTTAAAAAACCGAAAATGTAAATTTACATAAAAATTAATGCATTAGTAAAAATCAAAATTATAAGAGCAAAACTAAATATCTGTGAATAAATTCAATAAATTATCAAATAAACGTCAACAAAAACCACTAATCGGAATATATAAGTTATAAATTATATGATAAAAACCACAGCTACTATAAGTTATATGCTCAGGTCCAAATGTGACCATTAAAATACATAAAACTACCGTCTGAGGTAGATGGAAATAGTGAAAACTTGGGGAAGGGCACAAATGTCAAAATGGTAGGAGTTTGGACAGTAGTATAGAGGGAGTGAGCACATAATGTGCACACATTAGGGCGAATTGTGTCCGTTGCAAGTAATTTCTTCCAATTCTTCAAAACAATGTGTCGACACCTTCCTCCCTTTACAGGTCGGTCTCACAATCTGTTACTCTACCAGAAATTGTCTCTTCGATCACATGATTATAGTTTAGAGATTGGCAATTTTACTCGCAATTTTACTGTATTAATATCTACTACTAAAGGTCTGTTCACTGTGATTTATCTTAATCTTTTTCAGTTCAGTTTTTAAAAAAATATGATTTGATGACATTCGGCTTAATTACGTTATACAATACATCAATTTATATTTCAATTGAATTCAATATTTTTTTAATTAAGTTCAATTATGCAAAAATAAGGTAGGATGAAAAGACCCTAATGGCCAGCACAAATAGACTACAAAACCAGTGCCAGCCATTGACCTTCACTGCTTCTAGTCTCCTAAACAATTGTTTGTCATCAAATAGTGATAAAGCATAAGTCATCGATCAATGAATACATTATCAAACTAAATAGTGTTAACCATAGATCTCCACTACTACTAAATAACTATTCGAACATCTAGTTGTCACTAAATAGTTATACTAATTCATGCAGTGTCTATCTATATTAATAACCATTCTTGTTCAGACACTTCGAAACTAATAAATGATAATTACTGGTCTCAAATGCATTGACTGGATTCCCAAACTAATAATGCTAATCAATCATCTCCACTACTATAGGTCATACATCGAATGCATTGTCAATCTAATCAGTACTAGCCGCTAATCTCTATTTAATACCGATCCCTTGAACATATAATATTCTCTAAATAGTTGCAAAGATTAATAGAGCTATTTAAAGGATTACCAAACTAATCATTCTCAAGTCATACGTGTTGATCTCCACCATTACTAATCCATCCCTTGAACATCTAATTACCACAAGTAGTTCCACACTTCCATTCATCTATGCATAACTCATTTGTACTCGATTAGCATTTGCAGGCATTCACTGAGAGGATTATCAAGCTAGCAAGTGCTAACCATTGATCTTAATTACTACTAATCTCCTAACTATCTAGTTGTCATTAGATAGTCCAACTAATTCACACAAATCTTATATGTATTGATGAAGCATTTGTAGTGTGACACTGATCACCAATCTAATCAGTGCTAACCGTTGATATCCACCACTACTAATCCTCTAAATATTTAGTTGTCATTACACAATTCAACCAATTCACATAGATCACTAATTCACATAGATCATATTCGTGTTGATTGAGCATTTGAAATTAGGCCTTGAGTCCATTGACCACCAATCGTATGAGTGCTAACCATTGATCCCACTACTCTAATCCCACCAATCAACATTTGAAGTTAGGTTCGTACTTAACATTCATTATTGTTCACATTAGATTTATGTGATCTACAATTTTCACTTATTTATAACTCATTATTTTTCATGTGTAGAAATTACTTATTAAATTAAAAACACATTTAAATGGGGATTATGGGAAGCGTCACGCGCATCCTCTGCAAATCTAGTTGATCCGATTGAAAATTTACCATATGCGATCATATCTAAAATCCTCTCCAATCTCCCCACTAAGGACGCCGTTGCGACGCACATATTATCCCGGAGCGCGTTCGACATGTTTCTTCTCCGGTGGGAGTCTTCTGAGCTCCAGTCTCCGTCCCTCTACTCGTGGGCTGATACCGCCATTGCGCGAGAAGTTCGAGTTCTTGATCTGAAGAAGGTGAGCACAGATAATCCCCCGCGGAATATGTTTGGTTTACCGCTTTCACTTTACATTTCTGGAACACTAGAGGTTTTGAGGCTGAAAAGGCCTTTTCGTGTTATGCCTCCCAAAGTGGTTAGTCTTCCGAAAATTTATGAAATGTGTTTGTCGGATGTTATATATGAATCAGATGAATCTTTTCACAATCTTATATCTGGATGTCCGGTTCTTGAATACCTCAAAATTTTGAGGGAAAATCAGATGGATGGCTTGGTGGTATGTAGCATTTCTTCTCCTAAACTGACAAATGTTGTCATCGATTTTCAAGAACCGACTGATTTTGGTGGTGATCTTTTGCTAAAAATCAACGCCCCTGCACTTGAATTCCTCCGGTTGTCTGATTACATGTCTAGCCACATATCCATTCAACCGCGGTGCGTTAAAGTGCGGCAGTTGGTGCTCAGTGTTACTCGTCTAACTGACGAAATGCTTGTAGAGTTGTTTCGAGCCTTTAGTTCTGCGTTGAAGTCTAACATTACATGGGAGAGCCGCGGTGGTTGCTTTTGGGGACAGATTGTCACTATGTTTCCGGGGATTTGTGTGATCCTACCAATCCATCCCTTGACCATCTAATTACCACAAGTAGTTCCACGCTTCCATTTATCCATGCATAACTCATTTGTACTCTATTAGCATTTGCAGCCAAACACTGAGAGGATTATCAAGCTAGCAAGTGCTAACCATTGATCTTCATTACTACTAATCTCCTAACTATCTAGTTGTCATTAGATAGTCCAACTAATTCACACAAAACTTATCTATATTGATGAAGCATTTGTAGTGTGACACTGATCACCAATCTAATCCATGCTAACTGTTGATATCCACTACTACTAATCCTCTAAACATTTAGTTGTCATTAAAAAATTCAACCATATATCATATTCGTGTTGATTGAGCATTTGAAATTAGGCATTGAGTCCATTGACCACCAATCTTATGAGTGCTAACCGTTGATCCCACTACTCTAATCCCACCAGTGAACATTTGAAGTCAAGTTCTTGATTTGAAGTTAGTCAGGTTGATTTGAAGCAAGTAACATTTGTACCATTTGTTTTTTGGTAGATGCTTCTTAATGGAAGACTTCCAACTGTGGAAAGATTAGACAGATTGGGGGTTATAAGAACCAAAGATTATGCATGTATCATGTGTGGACTGCACAAGGAAACTACAGTGCACATTTTTGCTAAGTGTGAGTTCTCTGTGAAGCTACTTGCTGCTCTCAAGATTGGGGCAGTGGCAAACATGAGAGAGTTGAGGAAGAGATTGCATCAAGGGAGCAAGAAGAGTCTCAAATTAAAGCAGATGATCTTTACTATGACCATGTACTGTATTTGGAAGGAGAGGAATGCAAGGTTGTTTCAGCAGAAGAGCCAAGCAGTGGAGAATTGGGCTAGCAGAATTTTGGAAGAGTGTAACTGGAGACTAGGAAAACAGAAATAACTATTACACTGTTAGCAATAGTGTAGAGTACCTTTTGAGTTTGATATTGTGGCTGGAGTGATTGTCACAAACATGTAATCTTTGATTATTTGATGAAATGAAAAAATGGGTTCCTCAAAAATAAAATAAAATTATGTGATCTGCAATTTTCACTTATTTATAACTCATTCATTTTCATATGTAGAAAATTATTTATTAAATTAAAAACACATTTATATAATTAATCATGTTCTTTATGATAATTTGAATCTTCCCACGCTTATAATATAAATTTTGCCTACATTAATATATTAATTAGCTAACAGGTAGATGATAATCCATGCAAACTGATTGGTAGCCATAAAAAAGAGGCAAATATTCATTAAGTAAGAACCAACTCCTTATTATTAAGGAGTGATTATTATAACTTCACCATAGTTATTCTCAATTCATCATTCACTGGGCCTCTCTAAATTTCCAGCAGTAGCTGCATGGGCCAGGCCCAGATCATTCCTAACAATATGAAGCCTTGTAGTACAAATTGATTTGAATTTTATCTTCACCATCCAGGGAATTTATGAAATCTAATATATTATTATTATAGTGATGAAATGAAATAGACAAAGTCTTTTTATATATATATTATTCTAACATCAAATATGAATTACACTTGTAAAGGGCTAAAGGTCGTAATTGGGATATTGAAAATATCTATCAGTACAATAAGATTTACCAAATGGTTAAAATGTGGCGTTGTCATGTTCAATTGTAGAAAAATATATATTTATATTAAAATTATTTAATTGAGTGAATAAATTATAACTTGGTATACATTATTATTTTAATTGAGTGAATAAATTATAACTTGGTATACATTATTATTTTCAATCGTGGAGCAAATTTATTTGATGCATCAAAAAAACAAATTAAAGTTAATAAATGAAAAAAAAAAACTAGAATGAGCTCAATATTTGAGAATTCAATAGTTGTTGAGCAAGTAAACAATTTACTATGAACTAAGCTGTCTATGCATATGTGAGAATATTCGATGACATTCTAGGTAAAACTGTAAAACACAAGTTTATACAATATAGTGTAGTACAATTATTAATATATAACATTGCCGAACTTATGCAATAAACATAAAAAAGGTAATTTTTAATGAAGATAAGATAAATCATGCATGTATCAAAGTTAATTATATAAAAAATAAATAAAATAAAACTAACTTAAAAATTTATATATATTGCAAAATTTATGTTAGATGTACGCGCATCGGGTTCTGTGAATGGAACTCACAAAATTTTGTAAATGCTTTTAAAATCAACCATGGCCTTGAAATAAACATGATGATAATTGATTATGAGTTATGACACTTTAAAAGCTTTCATCTTTACTAGTCGAGATATTATACTAGATAAATTTGAATTAATTTTTTAAAATAATTTGAGTTTGATTTGGTTGAGTCGGTTCCTTGAAAACGTGGCTTTGTAGATATATTTTCACGAATATTTTCAATGAAACAGTATAATTTTAAAAAGTTACATTCATAGCAGGTATGTGCGTTATATGCACGCATTTAATCCACACTTTATTTAATTGCATGATATTCGCACGCATGTGCACATGATAAATATGGATCAGTATAACATGTCTCATTTGGATAGTGAAAGTTAACATTGACACATTTTTTATATTTTATTAGATAGAGTAATTTATAAATTTGCTACATAGAAACGAGTATAAAACAGTAAGGCACTTGAGAAAGAAATATTGCTTGAGTTTCAACCGCTTAATCGGGTTATGTTGCTCATGCAATGTGTTTAAACATCAGTGTCGATCCACATGATGTCATAAAAATATCTCCCTGTGCTTGTTGGATGGAGTCCATTTGTAATGTGGTCGCCTGACACTCTCCTTTGTGCGCGCCATGGTAGAGTATGTCTACAGATCAGTGAAAATTCAGGCATAAATAAGCTTAGTATTTATAGTAAGGAAGCAAAATTTTTCTCATTATACATTCGATATGGAGAATTAGATTTAGAATATTGAAAAAAGACAAATACAGTAGTGCAGTATAAGTAATTGCTTGAAGACATTAGCCACTTATTTTTTTAAAGAATTACATGCTAGATTGGTATGATTGTTAATTTGTTAGTTTGCATACCTTTGATGTGTATATATTTAATAAAAGAGAATATAAACTTATAAGTTACGTGCGAGATAAATACGTGCGTTACCTGTACACGCTTAATACACGCGCTTTATTGCATACGATGCATCTATATACGCTTTCAACAATGCAGTGAAAATGTGGATGTGTTATTAGTGCGATCATTGGATCATAATATATCTTGATCAAGAGGTATACTTTTTTCCGCATCACAAAAATTCAAACTTTGTATATAATGGTACATGGAAAGAATGAAGATGGTGGAGGAAACGATTTCGTCTTGAAAGGAGGGCGAATCGAAGAACGAGAAAATCGTCGGTAGCACCACGGTGGCGCTGCGGTGGATATGTGTTATGGGCAACGATGCAATTGAGACGGTTGCGCGATGTTATGTGGGAACTGAGAATATTACGTTTATTAATTAACTAATTTATGGGATAATACTAATTGGGATAAATGGGAAAATGGGATCCCAAAACAAATTCCCAATAATTCCCACACCCAAATATTTCCACTTGAAATCAGTCCAATAACGAAATTTCTTATAATTTCCCATCCCAAAAACCTATTATATTGGGACCTATTGAGTTTTGAGATTTTTTGCCATCCCTACTTGATTTGATGCAGATAATCTAAATGTATATATTTAATAAAAGATAATACAAATTTAATATTTACATGCGAGATAAATACGTGCGTTATATGTACGCGTTTAATCCACGCACTTTATTGCATATTATGCGTCTACATATATACACTTTCAACAATACAGTGAAAATATGGATGGGTTATTAGTTCGATCATTGGGTAATAATATATCTTGAACAAGAGGTATACTAACTATAATAAATTGCACGCGCTTCACACGCGCTTCACACATACAAAAAAATATCCTTTTAAATTGCACGCGCTTCACACGCGTTTCACACACATAAAAAAATATCGTTTGAACGTAACGCGCAAAGTGAAATAAGTGAAAATAAATTAAATACATACTTAAATGTAAAAAATAGTTATAATGGTGTGGAACATGTGTGATGTAAACGTTGCTCAAATCATTACTCCTAGTGAAGAAGAAATGTGCATATATGAAAAGCAAGGCAACGGTAAGAAATGCATGCATGAGGTAGTTAAAGTTAAAAAGTGAAAAAAGTGAAAACTGATGATGAAGTGGTGGGAAGAAGCTGGAAAGAGAGGACATTGCTGAACTAGCTCTAGCTGTTGTTTTGTGTTTTTCAAGTACAGCCAGCTGGATTAATTATGAGTTTCTGTCCTTTTTATATATTATATTTTGTTTTCTTTTTATTCCATTTCCTATGCAAACATAAATAAATAAAATTATTTTATTTTCTAAAATTCATTGAAGCATTTCCAATTTCCAATTTCCACACACCTCCCAATGTTTGAATAAGGAAAATTATCACACATTTTAAAATAGATTTAGGATCGGTTCTCTAAAACTTTCTTAAATCGAGATAATTTGAATTTATGAATTAAATTGAACTAGAGTAAAACTGAGTGTATTGAAACAATAATTACATACCTAAATTGAGTTAAACTTCATTAAAGCTAAACTATATAAAACTGAATTGAATTAATTTGAAAACTATTCCATTACATTGTATAGAAAAGACCTTATATCCTATGATTCACATTAATTATAGACAACTAACCCTAAACTAAATACATACTCAAATGAAGTTAAATTTCATCAAATTATATTTTATCAAAATCAATTTGAATTAAACTAAACTAAAAGAAAACTAAATTGGATGAAATTGAAAATTATTCAACAAAATTATAATAAACATATCTTATATTCAATGATTTATATTAATTGACAGACTGTATCGCAGAAAAATAAAATAAAATTGACAAACTCACCAAACAATTCATTAATTATCGCGAAAATATCAAATAAAATTGACAAACTCACCAAACAACTCACAAAAAGCAAGATATTTTGCTTTCTTTTTATACATATCCATTTTTAATGTAAATAAAAACAAATGCTTTTTGCAAGTACTACTACACTTTTAAAAATAGAAAAATATCATCTCACTAAAATATAATATTAAACTCAGGTGGCCATAAAAAGGAAAGAAAATAAATGAAAAGGGGAGTAAATGACGTTTTTGTCCTCTAGGCAACTTGACTTAGAGCGAGCCGCACTCACTCCCCTGCACTTTCTCTTTAATTTTGTTACTTCTCCCCATTCTCTCCAGCGCCTCCACCACCACCTCTCCGCCGCTGTCCGTACCCGCGCCGGCCACCGATTAGCTCGGAACCGCTCGCCGTGATTGAGCCTTCCCCAACCTCAATTTCTACGCTCCTTTGCAAAATCGAAGGGTTTACGCTTCTCCGATGAATTTCACATTTATATCCCATCCTTCTTATTGAGGCGGCGGTACTTTTCCGTTCCCTTGCTTCTCCGTTGTCTGTGTACTCTCTTGCGTATCAGTTTTCGTTGTTTTGTCAGCTGGTTGGGGTTGAAAGGCTAGGGTTTGGTTGAGGAAGTAGTCTAATTTCTTTTATCCTTTTTATTTGGTTTCTGTTAGTTGTTGTTGCTCAGTTTTGTTGTTTGATTATTTGATTGGGGAGTTGTAGTTGATTTGATCCATGTTGGTATGGGTTGCAGCTCCAAATTCGTCCGATTAGGGCAGGGTTAGGGGATTGGAATTTGAATGGCATTGGGTGACATGATGGCGTCTAGGTTTTCGCAATCGACAACTGCTCTGACTGTGGTGACGAATCATATTGAGGCTCTGAATATAGGTAGCAGCAATGCTAGCACTAGTAATAGTAATGGCAATAATGGCGTTGTTGTACATGATGACGGGGAAAGGAATACTAGGGATTCAGAGAATGTTAATAGTGGTCTAGGGATTGCCGCCGCCACTTTGGTAGCGGCTACAACAACAAGCATGGCTTATCTGCCTCCTAATGTGGTCTTGGCGGAACTCCGGCACGAGGCATTCGAGGGTGCTATACCAACTGGCCCATCTGACACTGGATTGGTTTCCAAATGGCGTCCAAAAGAGAGGGTAACTTCTTCCTGCATACAATTTTTTCAAAGTTTAAATTTTTTAGTGCGGATCATTATTGCATTATGATTGAAGGAGCGGTTGAATTTTAATTAATACAAGTATGCATTAATGAGAAATAGCGTGGATTCCAAACGCTTATTTGACGTGTTTAAGCGAAAATCTCATGCATCAAATTTGTTAATTGTTAATAGCCCATCTCATTTATGATTTCAGACAAATTTCATGCGTTTTATGAGCAAATTTGTTAATTTCAGGACTAATATTTAAAATGCATCAAATTTGTTAATTATTGAAAAATTTATGAAATATATGCTTTAAAAATCAACCGCGGCTCTTTCAATTTTACTCATCCTGATATTAAACCTGATGATTTGAGTTTGATTTTGTTTGAACCTGTACCTTGAATTTCCTCCCGTCCATTTATGATTTCGATCTACTTTCCTTCAATCTGGTTAATGTGAAAATCTCATGCATAAAATTGATTTCAGATGAAGACGGGATGTGTTGCCCTGGTACTCTGTTTGAACATCAGTGTGGATCCACCTGATGTGATAAAAATATCTCCCTGCGCCCGGATGGAATGCTGGACTGGTATGTTTTCTTTCTGCTGGTCTGTCTTCAGTTGCTTTTATTTGAGCAGCTGACTAGGTGCTTTTATAGTAGCCAAAAACTTCCTTTGGTTGTTTACCCATTTGTTTGGATACCTGTGATGCAGATCCATTTGCAATGGCTCCACAAAAAGCTCTTGAAACAATTGGAAGAACCTTGAATGCTCAGTATGAGAGATGGCAGCCTAGGGTGTGTATTCAAGAACCATGATGGTTTTTCGTTTGTTTGAGACTTACATATTTGTTATTCCTGTACATACAAATTTTAGTACTCAATATTTCAAAATTTCCCCTTCTATCATCAGGCTCGTTACAAGATATCGTTGGATCCTACTGTGGATGAAGTGAAGAAACTTTGTACAACTTGTCGTAAATATGCCAAGTCAGAGAGAGTTCTGTTTCATTATAATGGGCATGGAGTTCCAAAGCCAACGCCCAATGGAGAAATTTGGCTTTTCAATAAGGTAGGGTAACATCAAAGTAAATTTCCACTGTGTAGCATTTGCCTTTTTCATTTATTCTCACAGACTGCTTCATTGTAGAGTTATACACAATACATTCCCTTGCCAGTTGGTGATCTGGATTCGTGGTTGAAGACACCCTCAATTTATGTTTTTGACTGCTCCGCTGCTGGAATGATTATCAATGCCTTTATAGCGGTACTCCATCTGGGTGTATATTAATTTTTGTATACCGCATTGGTAATTATATTCCAGGAATGATGACTTCTATTATTCTTTTCTACAGCTGCAGGATTGGACTGCTTCTGCCGCTTCGACTTCTTCTTCTTCTTCTTCCTCTGTTCCCTCGACTAGGGATTGTATATTGCTTGCAGCCTGTGAAGCACACGAAACTCTTCCGCAAAGTGCTGACTTTCCTGCAGACGTGTTCACCGCATGCCTAACGACTCCAATCAAGATGGCTTTGAGATGGTAAACTGCAACATACTGGATCTCATAGGTTTTGTGATGATATATAGCTATGTTGATTAAAAATTTTACTGACTCCCATTTTGTCCTACTTTGCTAATAGGTTTTGTCCCCGCTCTTTACTTCGGGAGACCCTTGATTACTCGCTGATAGATAAAATTCCTGGCCGACAAACTGACAGGAAGACCCTTCTTGGGGAATTGAACTGGATTTTTACAGCTGTGACAGACACAATTGCCTGGAATGTCCTTCCACATGGTACTGAATCATTATACATATATTCATATCATTATCTTGATAAGCAATATATATTTTGACGTTTCTTTTTTACAATATTTAAAAATGCCGCAGGTCTGTTTCAGAGGCTGTTCAGGCAAGATCTCTTAGTTGCAAGCCTCTTCCGTAACTTTTTACTTGCTGAGAGAATTATGCGCTCTGCCAATTGTTCTCCCGTTTCGCATCCCATTTTGCCACCAACACATCAGCATCATATGTGGTAATTTTGATAGAATTGTATTTGAAGTTGAATTAAATTGGACCAGAACCTTAGAGTTATTTGAAACAGGGATGCTTGGGATATGGCCGCTGAAATCTGCCTTTCTCAGCTGCCAGGTCTTGTTGATGACCCAAATGCAGATTTCCAGGTCCGCCTCCTAGTTTTCTTTTCAACATCAACAACTATGTACTATAAGTAATGTGGATTTTGTTTAAATTTTATGTTCTAATAAATTTTCAGCCAAGCCCTTTCTTTACGGAGCAGTTGACTGCCTTTGAAGTGTGGCTTGACCATGGATCAGAGCATAAAAAACCTCCTGAACAGCTGCCTATTGTTCTCCAGGTTGGAGACTGGTCATGTTTCAACTACTTCTTAGGATTAAAATGATTTCCTCTCTAAAACTTTCTCTACATACTACCCACCCACATGTATTCTCAAACTTTTACTTTTGCGGGCCTGTATTCCTTACTACGCATATTCAGTATTTTTACTTGTAAATTTAACTGCTTGCATTCTTGACATTTGTTGTTTATAAGGATTGATACAGTTTCTTATTTACCAATTGTTCACATATGCTTTGGAGGCAGCTTTCTGATGCACTTATAAGAGGAATGTTAGGTCTTGTTTTTGGTGGAACCATCTTGTGGATACATTATTCTTGTCAAAGTTTTTGGTTATGAAACTGTCAATAGTCATTTTGGTTTCTTGTACAAATTGCAACATTGACGTGTTCATGCATATATTAAATTTTCAGATCTAGTAGTTTTCTCCAATGCTTGCAATTTTCAGGTCATTTGTTACTATGAAGTTTGCACACAGCCGCATCATCTTGTTTTAACTTTTTTGCTTTGAAATGTATATAACTATTTTTTGATGTCTAGGTATTGCTAAGTCAATGTCATCGGTTCCGGGCTCTAGTACTTCTTGGGAGGTTTCTTGATATGGGACCCTGGGCTGTGGATCTGGTATGGTTATCTTGCTTTAGGCTAAACAACTTATTCCTTATACAATTTTCTGCTTTTATAATGTCTGATGCAATCTTTATGCAGGCCTTATCCGTAGGAATATTTCCTTACGTCTTGAAGCTCTTGCAAACAACTACACCTGAACTTCGGCAAATACTTGTATTCATATGGACCAAGATTCTTGCTCTTGACAAGGTGATTCACAGACCCCCTTGAATATATTTTTCGTTTATCTTATTCTCTCTTGTTGGTTCCCGTCTCTGTTTTGTCATGTGTATATATATGTATAATTTTTTTTGAGCTATTGATGATCTAATCACCTCTCTTTTAAATCAATAGTCTTGTCAGGCTGATCTTGTGAAGGATGAAGGGAATAAATATTTCATTAAGTTTCTCGACAGTGTAGAAGCTTACCCAGAGCAACGTGCAATGGCTGCATTTGTCTTGGCTGTAATTGTAGATGGTTTCAGGGACGGCCAGGAAGCCTGTCTTGGAGATAATCTTATACTTGTCTGTTTGAGGCATCTCCAGGGTTCAAATCTGAGTGATTCACAAACTGAGCCCCTTTTTCTTCAGTGGCTTTGCCTCTGTCTCGGAAAACTTTGGGAGGATTTTACGGAAGCTCAAATAATTGGTTTGCAGGCCAATGCCCCTACTATACTAGCGCCGTTACTCTCTGAACCTCAACCTGAGGTCTAGTCTCTTCTTCTGTTCTATTGTCAATATATCCTTTGCTTGCCTTTGATTATTTACTCATAAAAAAATTGGATCAGGTTCGAGCTGCAGCTGTTTATGCTCTGGGAACAGTGCTCGATGTTGGTTTTGATGGAGCAAAAGTTGGTGTGGGTGGAGAAGAAGACTGTGATGATGATGAAAAAGTTAGATCCGAGGCTGCTATAGTGAAAAGCATTTTAACTGTTGTTTCTGACGGGAGTCCTCTTGTTCGAGCCGAGGTTGCTGTAGGTATGTTACGAATATGCGCTCATAGTTCCTTTAGTGTTAGCCCTACTTCTTTCATGAGTCCCACTGTTTCGATTTGTAATGTTGCATTTTCTTTATACTGTACTTCATAAATTTAATGTTAATGCTGTCTGCAGCTCTTTCTCGGTTTGCCTTTGGTCACAACAAGCACCTGAAGTCGGTGGCTGCTGCATACTGGAAGCCTCAGCCTAACCCTATACTCACAGCCTTGCCTTCATTTACGGTTAAGGGTTCAGGAAGTGGCTACACAACTCCTACGCAATATATGCCACATGCAAGTATTGTTCCATCAACTGCTGCTTCTCTGCACAGAGTAGGGGAAACTACCCACTCTATAGCACGGGATGGAAGAATTTCCACTAGTAGTCCTTTAGCAGCACCCAGTGTTATGCATGGATCTCCTCTCTCTGATGATTCTTCTCAGCATTCTGACTCGGGCATAGTGCCTGAATCCACCAGCAATGGCACAGTTAGCCACTCAAGACCTAAACCACTTGACAATGCACTCTATTCACAGTGCGTGTTGGCTATGTGCACTTTGGCTAAAGATCCATCACCACGAATTGCCAGCCTTGGACGCCGCGTTTTATCTATTATCGGTATTGAACAGGTGGTAGCAAAGTCAATCAAGTCTAGTTCAGGTGGCTCACATCCTACTCAATTAGCAATGAATGCAGGCACCAGTCTTACTGGACTAGCTCGTTCAACCTCATGGTTTGATATGAATGGAGGTGACTCTTCTCAATAACTTCATGCTTCGCATGACATACTTTTCTTATTGATTGTTTTGAGTTTTAAATTCGTGGAAGTTCTCGTTCCTGTTTTTCGTATCACTACATTACATTAGAAGAGTCTTTTTTGAAAAAAAAAAAACTTTTTGTTCCAACAGAAGACTCATATCTAAAGTGTGAAGTTGATCTTCACTTTTCTACACTTTGACTTGTTCCTATTTTCTTGGTTTCACATAGGAAGTATTAAATTGTCTGTCAATTGATTTTAGCCTACTTTCTTAGACCCGCTTTTATGGTGAATTAATGACTCTTTAAACCAAGCAGTGTTTGTTTTTGTATTTAATTTGACAGTCATTCAATTCTTTGAAGCTTATGTATTTCATGTGTTGTTGCTACAGGTCATTTACCTCTCACTTTTCGAACCCCTCCTGTGAGCCCCCCTCGACCTAGCTACTTGACTGGAATGCGGAGAGTATATTCTTTAGAGTTTAGACCACATGTAATGAGTTCTCCAGATTCTGGTTTAGCAGATCCCCTTTTGGGCACTGCTGCTCCTCCTGGACCCACCGAACGCAGTTTTCTGCCGCAGTCTACAATATATAACTGGAGTTGTGGTCATTTCTCAAAGCCTCTCCTCACTCCTTCAGACGATAGTGAGGATAATATTGCCAGAAGAGAGGAGAGAGAAAAAATTGCTTTGGATTGCATAGCTAAATGCCAACACTCTTGTAAGTTTTCTGAAGCTCGATTTATCAGTCTTCAGTCTTCATATTCCTGTGGTTTATTGAGTGAGCAGATTCATGATAAATTATAATAATTCGGTTGATTGAAGCATTGTCCTTTTCTTTTGTCAGCCTCCAAAAAACTTCAAAATCAAATTGCTAGTTGGGATACTAAATTTGAGACTGGTACAAAATTTGCTTTGCTGCAGCCCTTCTCCCCAGTGGTGATTGCTTCGGATGAGAATGAGAAAATCAGGTAAATGCCTCTAAAGCACCTTCCTGCTTGGCATTTGTTTGCTGGTACCTTACAATGGCCAAGATTTTTATAGTTTTCTTCTGTTTTAGAGTCTGGAACTATGAAGAAGCTACACTGCTCAACAGCTTTGAGAATCATGATTACCCTGATAAAGGAATTTCCAAGCTGTGCCTTGTAAATGAGCTGAATGAAGGCTTGCTGCTTATTGCGTCAAGTACGTCTCTTACTCTTTAGCTTTTCATGCCATTGATATATTATTCAAGGATTGATGGTGGGTACTCTTTCCTACTATTCAAAGGTTCTATAAATTTCGAAATATTCAATTTTTACTGATGATTTAACTATTTTATCTCGTGTTTCCCTTCCACCCAACCTGTTCAGAACATACAAATAATTGATTACCATTTTATAAAACAGGGGTGTAGGTGATTAAGAGCAGAAATGCTGAAAAACAAATTCAAAACCTGTTATTATCTTGTAATCCTCAGTCCAGGATTTTCCTGTGACCAGGAATATCCTCAGTCCACTCAATGTTGCATAACTCAGTTTTGGACTCACTTGAATTTCTGTTGAATCCCTAGACGACGGGAATGTCAGGTTGTGGAGGGATTATGCGTCAAGAGGTCAACAGAGATTAGTCACTGCATTCTCTTCAGTTCAGGGCCACAGGCCAGGTGTGCGAAGTGTTAATGCTATTGTAGATTGGCAGCAGCAATCGGGATGTCTGGTAATTTTTGGACTTCCTTTACATGGGAAATCATAATCTGATGATTTTTTATGCACATCCCATCTAGTAGTTTCTGATGGCACTTGTTTGATGTATGGACAGTTTGCTACGGGTGAAATATCGTCCATCATGGCTTGGGATCTGGATAAAGAACAACTCATCAGTACTATCCCAACATATTCAGAAAGCAGCATTTCAGCTTTGGTAAGCTGTTTTAAGTAATCTTTGTATGTATGCTCGTATGCTTATGTGTTTTTATCACTTAATGGGTGACTGTTGACACTTCTCACCATGAAAAAAAAGACATCATTCCTCCACAATTCATGTGTTCTCTTTAAATTTTGGTTTACTTATCCGGATGATTTTATTTACTCCATGTCTGAATGTGATTGCAGGCTGCTTCTCAAGTTCACGGGGGTCAATTTGTGGCTGGTTTCGCAGATGGATATCTGAGACTATATGACATAAGGACACCTGAATTGTAAGCATTTGCAGAATATATCCCGGGTCATAAAACATTAACATCTTATTTAAATGATAATGATATGTTTATCCTGGCCTTTTTAAATATGTTCCACAGGCTTGTTTCTGCTACACGTCCTCCTACACCGAAATTTGAGAGAGTAGTTGGAGTTGGATTTCAACCTGGACTCGAGCCAGGGAAGGTAAAGGGCACCGCTTGCAATTCCTAAATTGTTTTGCTATGTCAATTGACAGTGAAAGATTCTTAACAATTTTTCATGGGGTTTGGTTTCATAGATCGTGAGTGCATGTCAAGGTGGCTTTATCCAAGTCCTGGATACGAGACGGCTGACTGATGGAAGTTCCCTTAACGCTCATCTAACCATCAACGCTCATCGAGGTTCCCTCACTGCTCTGGCTGTCCACCGGCATGCACCCCTTATCGCTAGTGGGTCCGCGAAGCAGATGATCAAAATCTTTAATATCGAAGGGGAGCAATTAGGCACCATTCGCTATTATCCATCCTTCATGGCTCAGAAGATAGGATCTGTCAGCTGCCTCAACTTCCATCCATACGAAGTCTTGCTTGCTGCTGGTGATGCCGGTGCTTCTGACGCCTGTGTTTCCATTTATGGTGATGATAATTCTCCGGCAAGGTGATTATGCTGATGAAGTGGAATATGATCCTGCTGGATGGATACAACTGGTCCTCGAGAACCCAAACCCCGGTGATTTTTCGCTTACAAAAGTTGGACAATGGTCATATATCATGTATGTTATGTTATTCATTAAGTCTCTGCTCTAGAAGGATGCCCGAAATTGGGCGAATCAGGGGAATTCCTTGGAGGCTTTGGCAAATAATCCCGATATATAGGTTGAAAGAAAGCTGTACATATGGCCCCTTTTCCGGCTTCCTTACTCTTATAGTGTGCCCGTTGTTAACTAGTGTCTAAATGTTCTTTGGTGCTATTTGTTCAGTATTGTACAGATGAATTAGTCTTATATCAATATAATCTATAGTTTGGGGTGGTTCTCGTAACAATATCCAATTTTCGCCTATTTTTTCGCCTACTCATTTAAACTCCACATTGTATATATCATCACTACGAACGCCTAATAAGGACGGTAAATCTTTCAATATGCTTCACCTACATTTTTATTGAAGTACCTAGGATACCAAGGTTATTCGGACCGACTACAAAAACAATCCTAGGTAGAAACAATTTCACCAGACCCTATACAATAAATCCTCGCATCAATCAATTGTTACATAAGGCGGTCACTGGAAAATAAAAATGCAGGCTACAACTACCATGTTCACTTTCCTCTCCCTACCATACTCTGATTCTGAGCTCCAGACAGAGAAGATGGGTTGGTCTTCACTCGCACATCAGTCGCGTTGCCAAGAACGTTAAGATCCTCAAACAGTCTGTACGATGGGATGAAGGGCTTCTGTCCACCAGCCCCGCTCTGGCCATTACTTGCAGCCACAGGGGGAGACTGCATTTGTGAGGAAACCGGAACTATGGATGAACCGGTTTGAGCAGGAGCGTACGAATAACCAGTTTGACTCGGGTTGCTGTAGTAACCGGGAGTAGCAGCCCACGGTGGCGGCGGGTATGCTGAGTACTGAGGAGCTGGCGGCTGCTGATACTGAGGCTGTGGCTGAGGTCTCTGCTGATACTGAGGCTGATACTGCTGCTGATATTGTTGCTGATACTGAGGTTGATACTGCTGTTGATACTGAGGCTGGTATTGTTGTTGACTCTGAGGTTGATACTGAGGCTGACTCTGAGGCACGGCCCATGGAGCTACATAGCTGTTGTACGACTGAGGAGCTTGAGTTTCAGGGTAAGCTTGAGGAGCTTGATGAATGTTATCTTGTCCAGCTGGCAAAGTGCCGTCTTGAAAGCTGTGATTTGAGGGAGTGGGCCCCAAGGGGGTAGATTGGGTCGATGGTGGAGTGTCCAGCAGAGTGATGCTCAAGAGGTCGATTATGTCTTGCTCTTTACTGCTCCTAGTAGGCGGTGCTGG
The DNA here is from genome assembly GCA_948330725.1 of Sherardia arvensis. Taxonomy (NCBI): domain Eukaryota; kingdom Viridiplantae; phylum Streptophyta; class Magnoliopsida; order Gentianales; family Rubiaceae; genus Sherardia; species Sherardia arvensis. The sequence continues at coordinate 26,221,084 of OX415245.1, read as the reverse complement.
ATCCGCGACAACCAATGCATTGTTTGGAGTCGATGATGGTTCTTCAAAGCTCCCGTTACTATGAGCTTCGCCGTTCAGCAGAGGCGAAGACTGAGAAGCCGATGAGTTTGTTTTTGAGTGCCTGCAATAACACATAAGCATCAAACCAGCGAACCTTGGCACGTGTGCAAAAAAGCAATCTTTGACACAAACAAACCTAAAAGTGATATATTTGGAAAAGAATATTAAATTGAAACTACCTTCGTGCTAGAAGGGCAAAGTCGTCTTCCTCTTCTTCATCTTCATCGATCAGATTCTTGCTCGGAGGAACAACAGGGGGTACGGAGTCACTGTTGGATGTCTCGGTGGGAGTTGTTGTAGCATCAGAAGGTCGGGGGCTTGAGCTTGAGTCCTCTTTTTTATCTTTTGAAGGGAGAAAGAAGTGTGCTACTTGCTCGGGCATAGGAGAGCCCGATGCTATGGCATGATGCTTTGCAAGCACATTTTGAAGGTGGTCATTTAGTTCCAGTCCCTGAGAAAGAAGTTCTTCATCCCTGCAACAAAGCAAACCGACGAAATTCAAGAATATGCAAGAGTGCAGTAATCAATGAAATTCCGGTGAAAATCGAAAGAGAGGGAGTTACCCTGTTGAACCCAACATCTCCATCAGTTTCTTCTGGTTTTTAAGGCATTGCTCAACGAGATCAACAATAACTTCATCTTTTACAGACTACAGACAGGTTTATAGAACCAGTTAAAAAACATTGGTAAAAATGATATGTTGCGTAGAAATAACATGAACAGAAAGTTGTATACCGCAGGATTTGTTGGGTCGATAGCTAGAAGCATATCATCGAGGAGATCGATAACATCCCGCATAGACCTTAGACCCGATAAACTGGAGGCATTAACACAAGACAAAATCGCAATATTAGATGACGTAAATTTGACATTTTTTTACCTAAAAGTATCGAGGAGAAGAGATATTTTTACCTCAAGTTTTCCTCAGCAGCCATTGCTTCATCGAGCCTTGTGGAGGAGTTGTTTGGCATTCCATAACCAGGCTGTGGCTGCCTTGGCGGTGGATGAGTGAGGGGCGGCGTAAATATAGGAGCTGTATTTGGTGAACGCTCAGGAAAGCTAACTCCCATTCGCTGCCATACACGTAACCAAACAATTAAAGATGTCAAAATCTTCACATGCAAATTTTATTTTTCCAGATTTGACTCTCCTAATTCGATACTAGTATAAAAACCTAATTTATCTTTTTATCCACGACATCCACGACCACGAAACGAACAACAGATATTTGTAAGTAGAAGAAATGGTAATACCTTCACTTCATCGTAAGCCCAGTAATACTGTGGGTATTTCCCGCTAGGTCCACCAAATGCCTCTTGCCAAGAATCCAACAATATCAGCATCTTGTCTCTGACGCGCATGTCATTCTGCAAGTTCAGGATACAGTTATCGACCAAGTTTTGCCCAGAAATCAGTTAAGATTAGAAGACAACGCCCTAAAAAGTACACCGATCCTTTAAAAACAACCGAATGATCGCGCGCATAAAGAAACTAGAAATTTGCAAAACAGGAAAATCTTGAAGAGTATCCTCTAATCAATATAGATGTTACTATCGACATAAACATTTGATTCTATATCTAGCATGCTCAATCTCTAGCGAACACAAACAAACAATCAAGGATGAATAAAGCTTGCCTTTTTCTTGATAACTTTAACCATCTCAGGCAAAATGTGGCGGTCGACTATCTGGAAGTGGATGTAGTCGCCGCAATTCTTCACCATTGTCTCCAAAAGCTGGCACAGACACAGACACACAAACCAAACCATCAGTACAATAAAACAAAACCTACACACCATTCTCCACTGTTCTCAAAGCATTAAAACAACAACAACAAAGCATCCCAACACTGTGGGGTCAGCCTCAGCTACATCTCTTCAATTATCTCGAAACACAACAGCGAAATACAGATAAAAATCACTAGTTACCGTGAGGGACAGCAGTTGAACTTTGGGGTTCTTGTGCAGCACCCTTCTTTTCACAGCCTTGACCACATCTTTTGACAGCCTAACCATAACACAAACACAATCATAAAAACCATAAACATCTAAAACTCAACAACAAAAACATCAAAATCATCAACACAAAACAGCATCTTCAATTCTTCATCATAATCCATCAAAATTCACAGAAAAAAGTCAACTTTTTTGCCGGAATTGAACCACTTACCAGTGATTGGAATTGATGGTGTCACAGATATCAATATTCATGGTCCAATCGGGGCCGATCAAGAACTCGCTGGTGGCTTTCTCCACTCGAGTAATCACCGAAGATACAGACACTCCACCGCCCTGCGACGACGAAGACGAAGCGGACATAGACGGCATCATCATCGAAAAAGCTCGTCTTTTTATTGTCTTTTCAGCCCAGAAAATCTTCAAGAAACCACAGAAAAAAGCTGCAGAGAATCAAATTATAAAGAGAAAATTCATCAGAATTGCTTGGCAATTTCGTTCCTTCGATTGGAATCGGAAAGATTGACGAGAAATTAAAGGGAATCGAGAGTTTGTTCCAACCTTTTTTCCTGCTTATTCCACTAATTATTATTTTTGTTATTATTACAGGATTATTCTTCCTGCTTTATATCAAACTCAAACCCCATACAATTGTACTTTAGTTTGGACAGTTTTGGATAAAAAGGTTACGTGGACCAATTTTATTTATAGACAAATTGATCCACTATATATATAAATCCTATCCCAAAGTGTGAACCATGTTGAATTTAGATTTAATGAAAATAAATAAAATAGATAAGTGTGACATAAATATTAAATAGATGACATAAATAATCACCGTCCAAAACAAAATAGTCAAAACTAAATAAATAGATGGCATAAATATTAAATAGATGGCATAAATAATCCCCGTCCAAAACAAAATCATCAAAACTAAACACTATAAGTCAAAGTATATATTTCTATGTTGATATATCATATATATGGTGAAAAAAAATGATTAAGGGGTTTTCAATAAGTTTCTCAACATTGGAGTTAATATAAATTTGTATTGGTATCATTTCGAGCATCTTCTTTGCACAGATTTAGAAGCGAGAGCATGTATTTCTCCCTTATTTAAGAGGAAGCCGGAGTACAGACCGATTTGGTTGTCCCTCCTTAGCCCTTTTGGATAGATATTAGCGGTGACGGTGATAATGTGGGTGTAGTTTCACCTAAAATATACCATCTTAAAAACCCTAATGATACCAGTTGATATGAGCCCATAACCCATAATGGAATAGTGATTGTTGTTTGACTTTGTCTATGTATGTAAACTTGTTTTTTCAGAACACCTAAATGTAAATTATAAACATGTATAAAATGTTTACAATGTGAAGTTTTACAAAATTTCGACATCAGATAGATTGTATTGATGTGTTTAAAATATGTTTCATTGGGTGAAATTAATTGACTACGTAGGTACAGTCTTTTTGAACTGAAACTATACGTACACAATTTATCTAGATCTCGTACTTACTATTTACCAAGGGAGTTCAAAAAACAACGACATTTTATGTTATTATTTACGCATGTTAAGTGTCGACTTTAATTTTTTTCATTTTCACTTTCAAACTGCCCTAAAAAAAAATCATTTTTTTCATATTTATTACTTGCTTGCATAAAAAGGAAGCTCTTGTGTTTAAATGAATGCCCGTATTTTTATGTTACACCTTCCATTTTTAGCATTGCGTAACTATTTTTTGTAAACAATTATTACAATTTCCGTGCCACTTATCTAAAAGCACTCACTAGTTATTACTACACATTAATAATAGAATGTTATCAATTAATTAAACACGTAATTAGAGATTGTGGTTTTCATCTGCGTGTCTAACGGTAGGAATCAGTGGCCATAAATAATTTCAAATAATCACTGGATAACTTATTTTAATTTTAGAATGCCAAAAAATAAAATAAAAATCACATCGTTTTCCAGCCGGCCATATATAACCAGATGTTCTTGCTCTTGACTTTTTTTAATCCATACTTATTATTATTGACTCTTACGGAAGTGTGTTTGTATGAGACGAAACGTTGAATATTAAGCAATTTCCAATTACTTTCCATTATGAATACAATTGATTATATTATTCCGGACAATTAGAGAAACTCCAAAATAAATACCGACTTTTGGAAGACTAGTGAAGTTTTGAGGTGCTCCATAATTTGGTCTTTTTCATAGATTTAGGCTCACGTGAACTGTTAACAAGTAAAGTATGTTTATTAGTAGTCAAATAAGTCTAATTAATTTCGTGTTCGATAAACTGTAAAATTTGGATGTGAAGGTGAATTTGTTAAAAATTTACTAATTACGAGGGGAGAACCAGTAACGCGAGTGAGAAATTACCGCAAAATTAGACCGTTAAATAAATACCAAAAATTGATAGAATAACTAATAATTATTGAGATGTGACTTGTTAAGGTATTTTTATTTTAATCTATCACGAAGCTATACTAAAAATTAACATATATTTATTGATTTTTGTGAAATGTTTAATTATATAGCACTGTTAGGTCTTGTCCAGTTCAACTTATTGCAGCACATTTCAGCACACCACAACACTGGTCAGCACAACACAACACTCATCAGCACTGGTCAGCACAACACAACACTCATCAGCACAGCACATCACTCATCAGCACTCATCAGCACAACACTATTCAGCTCATCGCATTTAAGCTCTAATGGACACTATTTTTATATTTTGTAAAAATAATATTAATTAAATAACATATATATATTTATTAAGTAATAAACATTATGTTTTTTCTTCATCTCAAATTAACATTATTCAACACTTTCAGCACTTACCAGCACTCATCAGTACAACACAACACTGATTAGTACATCACAATATCAAATAAGTTGGAATGGACAGGGTTTTAATCCATCAATATTATCATTATTATTAAAACGTGTTTTCTATATCTGTCACTGAATATGAATATCAGCATAAGTGCAAGTGAAAAGAACATGTTTCTACTTAATTAATTGAACTTGCGGTTGAGTTGCGAAGGCGGCGGGAGGCCTACCCATAAATTAGACGTTTTGACCGTTGTGTGTTAGACTTGAGATTTATGAAACAAATACTTATGTTTTGATTAAAAAAGAATCACATATGAACAAAACGAGTGATGGTCATTCGTCAACTATTGATGGCTTATTTAGAGACTGGTAGCACTTGAATATTTATTTATGAAAAAAAAAAAAAAAAAAAAGTTGCTATATTGATTATCTTTTTAATAAGACAGAAACAAAAGTCAAATTATGATTTTATTAACTTCTCTTATTTCACACTGGTTTTGAATTAAGATTTTACAAACTTGGTTTTTAAATCAATATCATGAAAAAAAATGTTTTAAAATTATCATAATCTAAATACAATCCAACAAAAATATCGAATTACACACTTTAAGTGTAATTAAAGTGTGTAATTCGATATTTTTGTTGGATTGTATTTAGATTATCTTAACCTTTTAGACGATCACTTCCTCCATTTTAGTGGAATTACATATTTTATTTTCGGTAGAAACGAACGAAATTATACACTTTTGTTTTTATGTTGGGACGAAGAGAGTAAATGTATATTAATTACAATAGGTCACGGAACTTTCTTTGTTGGACTATATTGAGCTAAGAATTCTTAGTTAGGCATCAAGAAAGGTCTAACCTGAAAAAGACTTTGGTCCCATTTCCTGCAAATAATAGCAATTTTTGTGTGTTGGAGCTTAATAGAAAGTGTGCCTTTTTTTAAGCCTAATGCCAGAATCACATTCCACTATATATCATTTCATGAAGGATCACTCTATATAGGCCTTAGTGGTAGGATCAGTGGATAATAATACAACAAAACAACCATAATTTTAATGTATTTTACTACACAAAACTCACAAGTCACAGCAGTGTTTCTTTTCCAGATTCTCACATATACACTCAACAAACAAGACCACCCAAAGGGCTCGAAAAACCAGCAAAGCCGCGCCATGGAATGTATTCATCTAATCAGAGCCTTCCCTGTCCTCGTTGATCTCTTCCAGTATCACCACCAGTGCGACAATGAAGGCGTAGTCCACATTCGGGTACACAGTCACTCCAAATGTGTCTTTTCCCAGGAACACGCTCTGAACACTGTGCTTCCTATGCATCTGAGATATCACCATTCAAACCGATAAGTTTTTTATCACGCAACCAAAAATCACATCATCACAGGTAATCTGGTTCAAATGTGTGGCTATTATGTACCTGAGCTATGATAGTCGAGGAATTCCCAGCATAGATGGTGCACGAGCGTTCAAACCAGCTGCCTTCGATCCTGAAGTCACAAACACTCTCGCTTGTGTTAGTAGACAGGAACACGTCCAGCTTTGTTTTGAACTGGAGGAGCGATGACTTCTTCACAGTGAAAATCACGTTCTGGTCATCTGAACTGTCTCCCCGAAACACTTTCCATCTCCTATGTGCAGTCAGTATCTGAACAAGAACACACATCATCAACACAGAGCCTCAAAATCAAAAGAACCGATACTGAAACTTATCAGAATCAGAACCAAGTTATCAACGAATTCCATCAGGTAATCGCAAACTCACTGATTCAAAAAACGCTCTAACAAGCCATAGTTTAACATCATTTTAGTTAAAAAAAACACGCTCAATACTGCAACATCACTCCTTCACATACATGAATTCTGCAGTTCAGATAAACAAAAGCTTTTCCAAACTTCAAATCACTAATAGTTAACAGATTCAGAGCCAAACCACAACGAATTTCGTCAGGTAATCGCTAACTCACTAATTCAAAACACTTTAAGATGATTTTGCTCAATAAACACACTCAATACTGAAGAATCACTAATGATTAACAAACTCGTTTCAAGCTGAGCTTAGAATCAGTAACAGCAATGATGTTTAGAGTAATCAAAAACACAGAGACCTAATTTTCCCCCCAAATTTCAAATTGAGCTTACAATCACTACTGACATTACTCATCAAAACTGAAAACGATTCACAAAATCACAGTCATACCTTCTGCTGGAAGGAGATGATAGGATTATCAGCGGCGTCGAGCAATACACGGCGATCGCGGAGGCTGAAGAACTTCCCTTTGATCTTGAACATCAAATTCCCGTTCACGTCGGTCACCCCAAACCTCCCCTCGGAAAGCGTCATGAGCTTCCTGGAGATGACGAGATCCACCGGGTACGGAGCCAGGAACTGCGGCCCCACCACCGCGATCGCTCCTGCCGCCGGCCCAGCGTATGCCGGCGCCGACGGGTATCCTGCGGGAACTGGATAACCGCTTCCTGATGCCATCGATTTTCAATCTCTTCTTCTCCGGTGACAGATTAACAATGATAGTACGCAGAGTCGATTTTCAAAGCTTGAATTATTGAGTAGGGATGATAATTTGAATGAGATTTGAAATGAATATATATACGAATTTGTAGAACATTTCCACGCGGACGAATTGTTTTTTCTACAGTAATTCCGAATCTTAACGCGCAGTGTTTATTTATTAATGCGAGTTTGAACGAAGAAATGACTGAGGAAGGTGGAAATGCGCGTTGCGCGCGTCGTGCGTTTCACGCGAAATTATTTGGGCCTCTGGATAAATGGGGGCCCGAATAAATTACAGGCCTTCAAGAATGCTTAATTTGAAATGAGTGTGTGGTGTCAATTCGGTCCATTCATTTTGAATCCAGATTAAAATGGTTCATTGAGTTGGTAAATTTATATTTATTGGTTCGCATTAGTTGGATTGAATTACTATCGGTTATTTTATATGTTTGAATTATTTGGGTTCGGTCACATGTTGATTGGTCTAGTTCGAATTAGGGTTTATGTCAAGAAGGCTCGGGATAAAAATGAGTTAGATTATACAAATTTATATATTTATTAATTAAATTGAGTTTAATACAATTCGGATCAGAATTGAGTACTAACTCTACAAAGCTAAATATTGAGGATTTCACTCTTTATCGCTACTTATTGGAATATGTCGTGATATTATTAAATTTATTGTAATATACAATTTAATTTTATATTGAGTGTGATTGTTGTCTTGCTTATGAGGACATTTCTTGATGGACTAAATAAAATGTTTATTTTAAAGAAAGATAAAAAACAAACTAATTAAATTTCAGTAAATTATAATTATGATTCATAATCAACTAAATTAAACTAAATATATAATTAATTTCGTGATGCATGCTTGTTGGATGCCAGCTAGCATCATGAATGAATAAACAAAAGCGGGCGTCAAATTAATTCATGGGACCATTATGCCCGTAAACCTAATCATTTATTTCACTTGCTTTATTTTTCATATATAATAATTATTCAAATTTTTTTTGTAAAATTTGGTTGACATTAGTATCATAAGGTCTATTTTCCTAGTGTACACCTAAAATAAGTGATAATTTAAATATTATGGTAGGGTTGAGATGGATATTAAACTTCTCTTTTGTGATTTTTTGAGTTAAATATTCGGAATTCACCATTTTATGTGAGATTTGATGATTGATGATGGACGATTTTATATGTAATCTAAAATATGACGTGAATTTTATGAATATATTTTATTATATAAGTTTTTGATTGGTTGAGCTCAATATAGCCCTTCACATTATTTAAATACTGGAATTCCTATTTACTTGTTTTGTTATATTAATGCAGTCTGTATTTTAATACACTGATTGATTCCATCCCCTAGCTAATTAAGCAATTGATCATGAAATGACCACATATTTTTCAAAAGGAAACTTTTAGTGGGGGTCCTAATTAAAGGGACATTTGATAAAATTAGAATGATAATGGAGGAAAAATTAGCAATGGTCCTTACTCCTTAGGCATTAATGATAAGCACTTCTATTTAAAAAAATGATATTAATATATTAAAAATTCTCACAATTGTTTGAAAAATACTTGTTACTCAATTTTTTAATAATATTATCCTACCATATTTGCATAAAAATATATTATCCATCTAATATTCATGATTCATGCATGCCATGCTTGATACATGCATGCGTATATATTATTCATTACTTGTACTGTATTTTAAGTTTTAACCTGTAAATATGAATTTTCTAAAACAATTAATTACTATTATTTTTTATTAATCATTCGAATAACCTTATAGCACTCGCACGCATGCATTTGTTATATCACCGCCCCAGTGACCTAGGCCGGTGGTCTTACTGTATTATATACTTAATTAATTACAAGTGTGCTAAATTTTTAGTGAAAAATATTTCCGTTCAGTTCAGTTCAGTTCATTTCATGTTTGATGATGAAAGATAAGGATATGATTTAATTTTCATGCGTTCATTTTTAGTTTTTGTCTTTCGAATCAGTTCAGTTCAGTTCATTTCATGTTTGATGATGAAAGATAAGGATATGATTTAATTTTCATGCGCTCATTTTTAGTTTTTGTCTTTCGGATCAGTTCAGCAAAAAATAAACGTATCGGACAAAGATGAAATATATGCGAGTGAAACTTTTTAACGTAAATGTATCGTTTTTCAACTTATTTGAATCGAACTATACTGATCTGAATGATGTTAAAAAAATATTAGACTGATGAATTTGGAAAACACAATTCCTAGGTCAGAAGAATTTATGAGCAAATCTAATGGTGGATACGAACATTAATCATATATGAAGCCTGGAGTTTGATCATCTCCATCATTGGGTTTACATAATAAATTCTGAAGTAAATGAGATGGGGACTCTGCAGCTTATCATGCACACTCATAATTATACGATCCTGCTTCAATATCACTGTCGGATTTCTCTATAAAATTCTTTCCCCGAATAAGATCAGATAAGTTATATATGATCGAAAGAGTTGCAGAAAATGTGACAAAAATAACATTTTTGCAAGAAAAATAAACAAATTTAGATACTACAATATTGAATTTTAAAATAAATAATGAACCAGCTAAAAGTAGGTACAGTACTGTCTTTGCTTCAATATCCTCTAAAAATAAATATAAAAAATTCTCGACATTTTAATAAATCTAATCTAATTAGAGAGCTCTAAGAAATTTTCATTTCTTAATATATAATTCACAAAATCCATCAATTTTGTCCTTTGAAACTAAAATCATAACTCTTAGTTAATTAATATATGGAGCAAAAAGTCGATAATCATCGCTCTCAAACCCGTCACTTCTGACACCACAGATTAGCGACGAAGAGGTAAAACACGACGATATCCAAAGAAATCAACCTGCATTATTTTCTGACTGAAATCTTGATGACTGCAGATTTGAAGAAAATTATAACCTGCAATATTTTCTGATTGAAATCTTGATGACTGCAGATTTAAAGAAAATTACCTGAGATTCTGAGAAAAGGCCACGGCTGAAGCTTGTTATATACATATATTAAGGCGAGCGTGGTCAGGATGGAGAAGAATGGCACATGAAGAATATAACCTCCATTCAAGATCATCATCAACATCTGCTAAATTCTCAGAAATTGAGCGGGAAGTTAATAATGCACGTGCCCTGCTTCTCCATCACGCTCACCGCTCGCCGGAGAAGATGAAGAATGCGGCGGCGCCACGGCAGCGATGGTCTGAGAGAGAGAGATGAGCTAGTACTGTGCTGGTTTGAGGTTCTGATCGGTATTTATATTGGATTCACAGGGAGCAGTGGCTTTTATTTTATTCCATCCAAAAGGTAAAAAGAAAACATCGACAGCACTAGCACATAAAAATAATCTGGGAATAATTTTTATAAATGATAAAGTGGAGTGTATATTTTTCTGCCTTGGTTCTAAACCGTCTGTTTATTGTCTGATCTGGTGGGAATTAATTATTCAACCTTCATTGTTGTTGAGGTTATATATGCATGTTATTTTTTAAATAGGTTTTACTGGCGGAATCAGATCAAAATTTAATATATAATATAAATTAAGGCAAAATTGTAGGTTTCATTTACTAAGCAGGTCAAAAATAAATTTAATTTTTATTATTTCAGTAGACCTGCACTAATAATATGAATATATTTCAAGTTAAAATCACGACTGCATTCATAAAATAGAATTGCACTTATAATTTATGCAGATTGATATGGCATCTCCCTTATTTAAAACTTGATTTTTAAGTAATCCAATTTCATTTTATAAGTGAATGAATTGTATTACATCAAAAAAATAAATAAATTCATTTTTACCTAACTTTTGTGTACATTTTGGGTTTCTCTACATTTGTTCGCAATTGATTGCAACTTGACCTCCCTATTGTGTTCGCATTTAATTTGGTGGAAAATCTACATTTTCTGTGATATTTATTTAAAAAAGTAATACATCCTATATTACCCCCTTCATTTTTACTGTAATATTCATACTTTTAAATACTTTCTAACTAAGAGTTAGACTCTCGATCATAAGAATCACGTCACTTCGTTTGATTGATACAAATAACGGACTATCGAACATTCTTGATTGAATGAATCAGGCCATCGTCTTATAAAAAAACGAGTCGATGTTATAATATTATTTTGAACATCTATAACGTTCGATTATTTTACTATCATCTAAATTTCTACCCTATAACTAAATATTCGTAATTCAAAAATTTTTATTAAAAATAACATTAAAAAAAGAATACCATTGAAATTGGAAAAGATGATCGATCAGATCAATCTCATGATTTCAATCACATGAATCATGGTTTCCAATAACCTACTTTTTATCATTATTTCCACTTTAAACTTTTCAGGCTCCAACTATTCTTTTTCCTAGTTATCATGTAATTAGAATTCGACTATTTAACCACAAAACAAACATATTTCACATCCATCCACCAAACCAATGTCATGATTTTACTCTTTTTAACCGCAGCAGTAAAATTGAGATAATGGGAGAGGGTAGTTAGAGATCGACAAGACTGCAACATGAATGAGTAGACATCCATTTCAAAGATTTATAAAATCTTGGACAGCCTATCACATAAGTGTATGCCAACTAGAACTTCTCCCATTCATTTACAAAATATTTCATATTATCTACATTTCATGAAACATTCTTGATATGGTTTCATTATGTAGATGATACGTGTTAAAGTGATAAATCTCGACACTGAAATGTATATTTATAGTGTTTATAATAATAAAGGGCAACAAAGATACAAATTATGAATAATTAATGATAGTCGAATGCATAATGGGTTGAGACCCGATACTACCATCTAACACGTTTGATTAAAATATGGGGAAATTCAGTTGAACTTTCTCAAAATATTAGACTGAACTAAAAAGAGTAAGATAAATTAGATTATGCCAGGTCTAGATTTATTTTAACTTAATGCTTAAAATTTCAGATGGTTACAACTGATCTTTCAAAAAATTTCATTAATTATTGTAATTTCTTGTAATTGATCGTGGATTCCTGTAATTAATGGATAGTTATTTACAGCTCAACAGAACAAGAACTTAACCTCTCCTTTAAGCAATGTACTCTTTTTTAACTCACTCTATTTAAATTAAAAAGTATATAATTTATCTACATCGACCAATAAATATTTAAAAAGTATATTTTGCTAATTTTGATGTAATATTGTTGGAAATGTGTAATGGCCCAAATAAGGACAAAGGTGGATGGGCAAGGTGGGAGATAAATGCCTAAATGGTGGATGCAATTCAATAAGTACTTTTGTGTTTGCTTATTCCTTAAAACACTTGGCTCCCACTCACTTCCATCTCACCACTAATCTTTAATTTGGTCCCAAAATTAATGGTGTCATTTTGAGTAATTTGAGTTAATTTTTTATGGTGTCATTTTGAGTAATTTGAGTAATTTTGAGTATTAAAGTGTATCTCATGATTCCTCAAACTTTCAAATATATTCTTTATGATCACTTAATAAAAAATGTAAAATTCATAGTTCCTACACATCTGAAATGTAAAGTTATGGCCTTTGGATGCTTTTTGGTAAAATTGATGATATTTTAGAGGTGTTTTAGTAATTTATTCACCGGACCCGCATCTCCTTTTAGATAATTGAAAAAAACACATTTGAAACTTTAATGAAATATGAGATACACTTTAATCTTAATTTAGAATACAAGTAATATCGATGTACATCTCAATTCTCATTTGTTCTTTTCACTCTGGGAACTGTTATTCCCGGAACAGTTATTAGGTTTCAGAGCAAAATCCAAACTATTTTACAACTTTACACTTTAGTGTTCATAGTTAATATCAATTTTCATTCATTAAGTTCTCTTCCATCTTTGTTCCAGTAAATTCTTTCCCGCCATTGTTAATGAGATAAACGTTTCATGTATTCAGGTTTTTGCCGGAAACGACTTTCAAGAATTATACAACACCATACAATTTAACTATAACTATTGCTATATATATATATATTTAAGAAGATTGTAAATAATAATAAAAAGAAGTATATTCTAATTGCGTTTGATTGTAGTTACATAGTATTATACTAATTATAGTCTCATGCATTCTTCTTTTATAACTCACCCTTCCATATTTTACGATAAAAAAAGTAAAAAAAATTCATGAAAGGGGTCACTTATAACAATTTACGCTAACAAAACAAATTGAAATGTTGAACAGGCCTCAGCCCCTGTAGACCCCAGCTCCTTCGCCCATGACCCTGACAAACATCTTTTGGCTAATCTAGCCTCCTCCGTCCCTCGAGACTAACAAAAGCTAGTACAAGAACATTCACCATCATAGACTACGCCTTTCGGCCTGATCTAGTAATAACTTGGAATACGAAAGAAACATGAAATGGCAATGTTTAGACAATTAAGGTAGCCGGAAAGTTTGGGTATAAATAAAATTGTAGCAAACCAAACTCCGCCTCTGACCTGATTTCGGACAATAACCTGATTTCCGACTGTTGCTCAGATGGAAAGCCTTGTGGTGTTGTGTTTGGTCGAGGTCGAGGTCATCAAAAAATTACATGATTGTGTCATCTTGCCAGATTAACAGCATAAGCAACTGAGCGCGTCCAATAAAATGTAGAGGCACTAGATCAGCTACCGCATTTACTATCTTACAAGGATTGCTTACGGCAAACACTCGTGTCCATGATTTCTCGACTCCATATTCCTTCATCATCCACACATTGTACCGACCATCACCATAACTAACACATTCGTAGAGACAAAGACAACCGTCCACACATGAAACCGACCTGGTTCTTTTAACACCCGCGGGTAGAGGAACTTGCTTGAATTCTAACCGTGCAAAATCAAAAGCTAAGACTTTATCATCGAAGTTGCTGTGCACGAAACTACTACCCTCCACAACAACTTCAGCACCCCACCTTACGTACCCTAATGGCGAAATTTCGCTACCTTCCTCAATCCTAATCCACGAATCCGTCCTTGAACTATAAACAAAGCATGCAAACATCATCTCTTCTTCACTAGCTAGGGTTGTATAAAGGGCGCATAATTTTGAGCAGTTTGAATTCATCGGCTACGCCATCATATCCAAAAGCATAGCAGTTAAGAGATTCATAGTGTTTGAAGCCACATGACCCGTGCTTAGCAAGGCTCCTCCGCGAGGCTCCGGTGAATGGATTCCAAAACAGCAGATATTTGTATGGCGAATCATATGATGATGCGGATGATGAGTTTACGGCACCATAGCAGATGATGCCTCTGCTGCATCCCAAGAAATCATAACTCCGATGAGTAGAATTAGGGTTCAACAATCTATGGTCCTTCCTCTCGATGCCATTAGAGTCTACCAGCGCGCTCAAGCCATTATCCTGCCGGATTAGAAAGTTAGGGTTTGTTTTGATCGATAGGTCGTAATGTTTCCGGGCGAATTCTGGGTTCCGGTCAATCAGATCCCGGTAGAATTTGGATAAACGACGGAATTTGACTACACTTTTCGCCGGCATCTTGAGCAATATACCGATCAGTAAATCTTCCGGAATTTCACGCGTCATGCTTCCGACTTCCATTTTTTTTTCCGGCGAGGCTCGAGATCCTAATTATATCAATTGTTTGGACATATATATGGGAATTAGGTTTTCCTTTTTTTTTTTTTTTTTTTGAGGAAGGAATTAGGTTTTTTCCTTATCTAAATGATATTAGTTTCTTAGGACAAAAATAAAAATAAACCTTAATTATAAAATAAACTAATTAACGGCCGTTCTGGATCAACACATCGAACAAAAAACAGGCCGTCGCTTACATGACAATAATGATATTTTGTCATAATAATCTTGTTAAAATAATTGCCATGTTTTATTAAGGATTATATTTTTATGAACTTTACAAAAATTTATTCACGGTATTTCCCACCGTAATATATTAAAACATAAAATTTTATTAAAACATACTTGACCGTAATAAAAAACTATCTTCTGAATTATAAAAAGTAAGAGGGTAAAAATGGGAGAATTAATCAAATATTTTTTACTAATTTTCTTACTTTTAAATAAGAAAAATATTTGTTTGCTTATCAACCTATTACGGTCAACATTTTAGTATTTATATCTGAAAAACGATTTTATGCATCCATGAAAATATTGATCTTGTAAAAATGAAACCTTTCAAAAATGATAATTTCGAAATTATTAATTAAGTTTAAAAAATGCGATAAAATCCAACAAAAACGTCATTGCGCACTGTGTATTAGTTATTCGTTTCGCCGTCCGTTTCTTCCCATTTCGTTTTTAATACCGATCACCATGATCAACACGCACTCACACACTGCTACTACTGCCCCGCACCTTTTCTCCCACCGCCTCAACAATGCTCCATTCACTCTCCCACGCTTCTTCTTCTCCGTCGTCGCCGGAGCATCGCCGGAGCAGAGGCGCTGCCTTCCGAGCTCCCGCTCTGCTGCGGAGCAGCGCGAATTTGAGCTTCCGGTTCTCGAAGAGCGGCTATTACTGCAGAGGTGGCTTAGCTGCTGGATTGGTGGTTCGGGCTTCTTCAGCTGAGGTTCTGGTGGCGGCGGAGGATGTGAGGAGTGAGGGTAGTGAAGGGAAGGTGCTGAGAGTTGGGGTGATATGCGGTGGACCTTCCGCGGAGCGAGGAATTTCGCTTAACTCCGCTAGATCAGTGATTGATCATATTCAGGTGTGGATTGAGCTTCATCTGTTATTATGAATTGAGTTCGATTTCAGTACAAATTTTCCATGATTGTTATGAATTTATGCTTTAGCTAAGTGTATGTATGGTTTCTTAATCCTAGCAAGTAGTACATTTACCGCCCTTGCTAAAGATGGCACTGAGTTATCTCCATTTATTAACTAGTAATCATTTGTATTCAAGGCTCAACATTTGCTTAGTGTTCATTTCTGTCTGATGCCTTAGCACAAATTCTATTCGATTAGTTGTATTAGAGTTCAAGTTACTGGAGAAATGTCGTGCTGCTGCTGCGATTCAATGTATCTCTCTGTGTTTACTTATCTAGATGCAACAAACCTTGTAAAAGATCGTTTTTTGGTTTAAAAAAAGAGGTCTTTAACAAATTAATGTGTTTGCATTTTGAATCTCAGGGGGGTGATTTACAAGTGAGCTGTTACTATATCGACTCCAATCTCAATGCTTTTGCTATATCCACTGCTCAGGTATGCATTCTGCACACCAATTGTCGACTATGTCTTTTCCTATATAAAATTTAAGGGGTCTATGAGCTTCGAATGTGTCATCTTTATGGCCTTTTATGCTTGCTGAGAAACAGTTTTGTTATTCAGATAAAAAGTTGTTTCCTTTTCTTTTGTCCGTAGGTGTATTCTAACACTCCTGCAGACTTTGATTTCAAACTCGAGAGGTAACTTCCTAGACAACTTGGTTGTTATATCAAGCACTGGATTAAACTTTTCCTGACATGTTCTATTTCATCCGTCTTCAGCCTTGCCCAAAGTTTCAAGACTTTATCTGAGTTTGCAGATCATCTTTCCACCACAGTCGACATAGTCTTTCCAGTCATACACGGACGCTTTGGTGAAGATGGAGGCATCCAAGTACTGTCTCTGAGAAATCTCAGTTACTGCATCTGTTTTGATTTATTTTCGTTTTAGAATACTGTTCCAAAATAGTGGAAAATTTTACAAAAAAACAATATTTTTAAAAACTCAAGAATATTGTATATAGCCTCTTTCATACGTTTTGAATGCATACTTTCAATAAAGAAAACATTTTTTTTGCTTGTATGGATCTTAGCCATTTTGCATTTGTATATATAATGTTTGGTACTTTGGTTGATAAACAGGAGCTCCTAGAAAAGTTCAAAATTCCATTTGTTGGCACTCGGTCTAGTGAGTGTCGCAAAGCATTTGACAAAGTATGTTTCTTCTTCAGAAAGTTTGATTTTTTTTTATTAAAGTTAAAAACATTACTGCAGAAATATGATCACCATGCAAAAAAATGGCCCAATTCAAAACAAAGTTCTGATTGTTGTAATTTTGAATTTTGCTAGCATGAAGCCTCTTTGGAGCTAGGGAAACAAGGGTTTGTGACTGTCCCCAACTTTGTTGTCCAGGTACTTTTTCATAAATTTGGTACTTTTTTTATAGAGTTTATAGTTTAGATCACATCCAATCAAGGGGAAGTTTGTTTCTTTTACTCCTTAGAGCTAAGGAAATGACTGACCATAATGCAATTAGGCTTATTATTTGCTCTTTTCAGGGGAAGGAAACAGAAAAAACTGAACTTTTTAAGTGGTTTACGAGGTATCAGTTGGACACTGATCAAGGGAAAGTAGTGGTGAGATATAAACCATTTGAATATGTATTAGATTTTGATACGATGGATGCTGGTAGTTAAATGCTAAACCAATTTTCTATGAGTTTCAGGTAAAACCAACTGTAGCAGGATCCAGCATTGGAGTTACTGTGGCTTATGGAGTTTCCGATGCTATTGAAAAGGCCAATGCCCTTATTTCAGAGGTAAAAGTCTCATCTTCTGATTCAGTTACTTGAAAGCATATCTCGTGTACTATTCTTCTGATCCATAATTATATAATGTATTAACAGGGGATAGATGATAAAGTCCTTGTTGAAATTTTTCTCGAAGGAGGTAGTGAATTTACTGCCATTGTCCTTGATGTTGGTTCTGGTTTGGATTCTCAGCCAGTTGTGCTACTACCAACAGAGGTAAGATGATTGATAGTCATCCCAACTCATGACAACTTTCTTGTCCTCTAAAATTGCCTCTACTTCAGGTGGAGCTTCACTCTCATGGAAAGGTTGATGCAGGGGAGCAGGATGCTATCTTTAACTATCGACGGAAGTACCTACCTACACGGCAGGTATCTAGAGCATATCTATTTTTTTGGATACACTTCCTAATTTCTTATAGCTGTCCTTATCATATATATGTATATATATATATATATATATATATATATATATATATATAACTGATGTAATATGTGTCCTGACCTATTTAAGTATCATAATATCATCGGTGAGCTCTCGGGTTGTCTAAGCTAGGCCTGTATTTAATCTCTCAAGACCAATGATGATTTTCAGGTTACTTATCATACTCCACCCCGGTTCCCTGTTGATGTCATTGGAACCATCCGCAAAGGAGCATCTTTATTATTTAAGCGGCTTGGTCTGCGTGATTTTGCAAGAATTGATGGTTGGTTTTTACCACCTTCTGCTTCTGCCCCATATTTTCCAGAAAATAAGTTTGGAAGTTCTGAGTTGGGTACAATTTTATTCACTGATATCAATTTGGTAAGGAAGCTATTTACTGTCATCTTTGTTAAATATTTATCTTGACATATTATGTAATGCTTCTCTCCTTCAACGCCATGTCACCACCAGATTAGTGGAATGGAGCAAACGAGTTTTTTGTTTCAGCAAGCATCAAAGGTACTTTTCCGACGTCTTTGTCATCAGAGAAGTTTGTTGGTGTATATTTTCAGTTGTCCTCTTCGTTTTGATTATTCATAACTCAGATAAATGCTTTGCTGTTTATGATGTTGAACATAATCTTTCATGACTAGGTTGGGTTTTCACATTCAAACATTCTCCGGACCATTATACAACATGCCTGCCTACGATTTCCCAACCTCTTGACACACAATATTGTAGCCAATACATCCTCAAGGAAAATGAAATCGTCACCATCGAAAGATCAACAAAAAGTTTTTGTTATCTTTGGTGGAAACACTTCTGAAAGACAGGTGTCCCTGATGAGTGGAACAAATGTTTGGCTGAATTTACGAGCTTCCGATGATGTAAGTGATGATACTGAGACCACTTATCATGTAAAACAAATTAAATCAAACAGAATTGTAGAGTGTTCAAACGGAGTAGGGAGATTTATTTTTTTGGTCCATTTTAAAATTTGCAAGTCTTGGCTAATCTCATGGTACATGCTGTCATCTACAGATGTGAGATTAGCCTTTTCATGGCTTATGTTGGAGCTTAAAAGTGCGTGATTGCTTTGATTTTGCTAGCTATAGTAAGCTAACTTGTATCTGGTGAATACAGCTTGAAATTACTCCTTGTTTACTGGCCCCTACAAATGGCGATTCCTCCATCTCGGAATCTGAAGAGATTGACGCGGAACTGAGCCAGAAAACAGTTTGGTCATTACCGTAAGTTAATCAACTTTAAGATAATTTATTGAGAAGTGCTATGAATGCGTGGTAGTTGATACAATAAAGCCTATCATTTCCAAGCTCAATATATAAAGACAAGAAACATTATTTTGCACGGATGCCAGCTTAAAATGTTCTCTCTTTTTTGAGCAGTTACTCCCTAGTGCTTAGACATACTACGGAAGAAGTTCTTGACGCTTGTGTAGAGGCAATAGAACCTATCCGGGCAGCATTGACATCTCATTTAAGACAGCAAGTAATGGATGATCTCATAGAAGGCTTGAACAAGCACAGTTGGTTCAAAGGATTTGATATTTCTGATGATTTGCCCCGGAGATTTTCCATCGACCAATGGATCAAATTAGCTAAGGAGGTTCAGGCGACAGTTTTTATCGCAGGTATTCTTTTCCCGACTTCTCATGTCCTCGCATCATGGAACTTTTGATTGTTAAATACATGACGCATAAACATTTTATCTGTTTCAACCTTGATTTCCGTGTCAGTAGTCAGACTAATGGCGGAACAGATATTTGAGTTGACTGACACGGTATATTCAATCTGATTCAGTGCATGGAGGAATAGGTGAAGACGGTACATTGCAGGCGATGCTAGAAGCTGAAGGAGTTGCTTATACAGGTAAGTGTACTGATGCTCGAGAAAGTAGTAAAGCTTGTGCTTTTTATACCTGGCAAAGTAGTTGATTCCTGCTCTTTCCGAAAATTGAAGGTCCGGGATGTGCAGCTTCAAAAATATGCATGGATAAAGTTGCCACTTCACTAGCTCTTACGAATGTATGATATGAAGCACCTTTTTCTACGATTCTAATGTTAATAACCTTTTTTTTTTCCAATGACAAGAGATGGCTAAATCGTAAATCTCTGTGAATGGCAGTTAACGGATTATGGAGTCTTAACAATAAATAAAGATGTAAAGTCGAGAGGAGATTTGCTAAGGTTGCCTGTGTTGGAAAATTGGGAGGATGTGACGTCAAAACTTCAATCACAAACTGTATGTATCAAGCCAGCTAGAGATGGATGCTCCACAGGAGTTGCAAGATTATGGTACACCCGAAACTCTTTACATGGACTATGATTAATTGATTCTGGCCCAATATTCGGTCGCTTAATTTTCACTTTTTGTTTCCGTTTACCCAGCTGTCCCGAGGACCTTGCAGTGTATATAAACGCATTAGAAGAGTGCCTTCCTCGGATTCTTCCAAACAGTTTGTCAAAGGTGAGTTTTTTTTGCTTGAAATAGAGGCAAAAACTTCATCTGTGTCTTGATTAGTCTAACTCGGTATGTTTTCTTTCACTCTTAGGCACATGGAACGATTGAGATGCCAAACCCTCCTCCCGAGCACTTGATCTTCGAACCTTATATTGAGACCGATGACATCATTTTATCGTCTTCATCAAAAAGTGAAACGAAGCACCAAATGCTTTGGGAAGGACGGAGTAGATGGGTAGAAGTTACTGTTGGTGTCATCGGGCAACGGGGATCAATGCAATCGTTGACTCCTAGTGTAACTGTCAAAGAAACCGGTGGTATTTTATCACTCGAAGAGAAGTTCCAAGGTATTTCTTTCTTTACCATCAACCGATTACTTAGCTTAGGAGCTTGAATTCATGAAAACTTCATCCTCTTTTCAGGCGGAACCGGCATAAATTTGACTCCTCCGCCTCAATCAATTATCAGGTACATTCAGCTGCTAGCATTTTCTGTGCTGGCTCAGTTTTTTCATGCATTATAGTTTCAAACAACACTTCTTACCTCTAAAATTGTTGCCTCGGGAAAAAATTTTCTATTTATAACAGTCATAATATCATACTTTTCCCTTTGCTCAGCAACGAGGCTCTGGAAAAGTGTAAAGAGCGAATTGAACTGATAGCGAATACACTCCGGTTAGAAGGATTTTCACGCATCGATGCATTTGTTCATGCAGACACCGGCGAGGTAAATTTTCCTCGATGTTTTTTCAATTCTTTTACTGCAGTGAATTAAATTTATTAATCTGTGAATTACACTTGCAGGTACTGATCATCGAGGTAAATACAGTGCCCGGGATGACACCTTCCACCGTTTTGATACATCAGGCGCTGGCGGAACAACCACCGATGTATCCTCACCGCTTCTTCCGCAGACTGCTCGATCTGGCATCTGCGAGGTCGTTGTGATTTTGCTGTCTGATCTAGCATCTGCAAGTTTGTAAGAAATCGCGTAAAATTGTTGTAATTGTTTGAACCATACTTAATTGTTGTATCTTTTTAATGCAATTTCTTGAATGAAATGAAAAAATGAAATGGAGAATGCATTAAAACTAATGAATTGAAAACTGAATGTGATTAAATAAAGTTGAATTTCATCGAAATATACTTTAGTTCAAGTTTGCTTCATTACAAATTTCATAAAACCCTAGCTAAAATTATCAGTGATTCCACCCAAGCCTACGGAGGTGAGGAAGTTGATACAAAACCTAGTATTCTCCGAACTATCCATCGGAAAAATATCGTACGATTCTCGGATCAGCCGCTCGTTCAGCGGCTGGACTCCGAGGTGATCGGACAGTTCATGAAAGAGATCCTTAATGAAGAAACGAGAAGAAGAAGTGGTGTCCTCTTCGGTCAGTCTCACGTGAGACAGCACCCTCCACGGCAGAGCTCCGGTGGCGATCAAGTGTCCGAAAAGCCGCCCCACGTTATTCCGGCAGTGTTCCATGGAAAGCTCCTCCACAAAACACCTCTCAAAGGTTTCTGGAAAAACCGTGTTCAACCCGCAGAGCATCTCCCCGAGAATCCCATAATAGTTGTCGTAGTTCATTCCCTGCCTGCAATTCTCCAACAACGTACGGCATATCTGCATCTCTTGTCCTACTTCCATCTCTTTTACAGTTTACACTGATCTAGGGTTTAGCGGAGAGCCGTTTGTTAATCTAAATTTGAACTAAAGTGTGGGATGATGATGGTATATTTATAAACTTGGGGGGTGGGTGTGTGATCCTGATCCTAGAAGGAAAAGGGAAAATTTTCAAAAATATAATAATTCACAATTGGATTTAGGACATTAATTAAAACAATTAAAAAACATGAATTATATTTGGAGGGAGTTGCTATAAAAAAAGTCTGGTATTAAAAAAATAACGAAAATATCAATTAACAGTATTAAAATTAAAACAGTATGAATTAATAAAAATATCTTTCAGAAACTTAATAATATTCAGAATCTGTTTGATAAGTGAAATATAGAATAATTGGACGTTTGCTAAATGAAATTCCAAATCTAGATTGGATTTGGATTTATTTGATGATACACAAACTCCAATATAACTAGACCTTTTGCTAATTAATAAACTCAAATTATAACCACACAATTGCGGAATCATGAGCTTGATTAGGTCTGTTCGTTCGCGATATGAGGAGGATGAAATTAGCCAGCTCATGATGTAGAATGAGGGCAAGGAGATGCTCTTCTTGGGGTGTCGCAGGGGAATTTTGTGCTATCATGTACAAGTGGAGAGACTGCGGGGATTACGATCATCTTATCTTTTGGAATCCACTCACCGGAGCAGTTCGAAAGAGCTTGTGTGCCGACACCATCAGCTCATGGTGTTGTCCGGATTCATGTGTGAGGTTCTTTTTTGGACACGATGCGGTAACTGATGATTTGAAAGTACTTAAAATAACACGCAAGGGTCGGAAACATGTGTATGATTGTGTAATTTATAGTTCAAAAACGGATTCGTGGACAAGAATTCAAGGATTTGACACTCTTTTGAATCAAGGATATAGGCTCTCATTAGATATGAGTTACTGCGATTGGACTGGCCCTGAAGTTTTTGTGGATGGCACTAATTATGTACACATGATTGTTTCTATACGGAATAACGATTCATTTCAGACTACTAGACAAATTTTGGCTTTTAATTTTAGATCTGAAATGTTCAACCTCATTCTTTTTCCAGAAACCAATCTTAACAGAAGTCCCGAACTTTCATCACTGGATGGCTGTCTTTGTTCAATTCATGATTTGAATGTATGGATAATGAAAGAATACGAAGTTGAAAAGTCTTGGACTCCCATCTTGTCCATCCACTCTGATTCTATTCCCATGTTTCCTTTTGGTTTGACTGCCAACAACGGATGTCCGAAAGTGCTTATGTTTAAAGAGGGTACGTGGTCATGTTCAAAGTTATATCTACACGACGTCTATCAAAATGAACTCAAGGATTCACCAATTGATTTAGAACATTTTGGTAGTATCCACAAGGAATCTATAGATAGTGTACCCCAACATTTTTTATTCGCTCCAAGCCACCGCAAACCTTGATTTCCTCTTCTGATTCAATAACATTATATACATTGCAGTTGTGTTCTAAGCTCCAAATTAAAGTTGTTAAATGTTTGATTCCACCAAAGAAATTATCATTTGATAAGTTAACTACTTCACACGGTTCAGTTATATCATCAAATACTCAAAAGAAACATTTTGAGAATTTCAATCTTTTAGATCTCACTAATTAATCAGTATATCAGTTCAGCATTTAACTGTCAAGTAAAATTAAAACTCGTTGTTTATCAAACATTTTGTGTTTACACAAGGAAAATAAAACTATCCAAAAGTGTACATACATCTTTACTCGAGATTTAGCCCCAAAAGGGTAATATTCTTTAATCACCCTTCTTTAAATTACCATGCATGAGAGAGAAAGGTTATTAAAATACACAATAGGTGGTTTTCAGATGGCGAACATGAGGCCAGGCAGAGATCTCTTAGCGAGATCTCGAGGGTGGCTCTGCCACAGAGTCGAGGCAGAGCAACCCACGGGCCTCAGATCCGCCACCGTGAGCCAAGTATTAAAATACTCTCTGAACTGAGTGATCATCCCATCCTTTAGCGTCCAAACGTGCACCCAATACGCCTGAACTCCCTCCCAACCTTCCACGACCACGTAATGGTCATCAATGGCGTCGGAGCTTCGAGGGTTGAAGATGAAAGCTGCATTGTGAAGAGAAGTTTTCCCGGTCAGCATCTTCATCATGTGGTGGCAGTTTTGCGGGCCGTGGAACCACCACTCCAGGTCGCCGGAAATGTGGGCGGCGGCAACTCCGGTGTCTCCTCCGGCGAGTGCCTTGTAAAGTCCGGCGACGATGGCTTTGTTGCTTTCGTTTTCTGATATGATTTCCATCGTTTTTGAGTGTATAAAACAGTTGGTGTTTGGGATCTATAAATAAATTATATGCATGAATGTGTGAACACTATTGTTTTGTTTGAGGTTTTGTGGTATCAATGGAAGAACATTCTTGGTCTATTTATAGATCGTTTGGAAAAAACTAAGGTGATAGAAGTGGACCTCTCTCGGACTATAGCTGGAGATGTTCATTATTGATTAAACTAATTTAAATGAAGTAATAGTACTAATATGGTTAATATATTTAGGTGATCGATACGTGCATGGTCAGTTTAATGGTACGGGTTTGATTTCTACGAATGCATATTTGATTATTTTACTATGATTTAGATCTGCATTAGCAAAATCAAACATGCACAATCAAACTGTCTTTGTACCTTAAATCTCCAATTAATTCGATTCTGACTAGCTATCTGTTAGCATGGAATTTCCGGTCTGCCTTTATAAACATTATACAGATGCCTCGGAACTAGTAAGAAATTGTTGAAGTAATTTTTGCAGAATTGTAGTCTCTAAAATTTATCTAACACAAATCGAGCTGGTCAATCTTAAAGATCTTCTGACTCTTCTGACTTTGATTGTCTTCCTTGCATGGTAAATTACACATATTTTTGTTGATTATTTATAAGATGCATAACTTTTATGTAATTAAAATTTTATAATATGTCAACAATAATAGTGTATCATGATGCATGCCTCCATTATACAATTTGGCTTCACCTTAGTAAAATCGACGATGGTGATTGGTCCCGAGAAAGTGGTAATAAGTAAATAAATAATTGTGAGATATGCTCCACCTATTAATTTCTCACATGCCTTGTTTGTTTAATTTACTGTCAAGTCTGATCGATGGAGTCTGGCGGGGAAAGCCAAAAACATACAGGGTGTGTTTGGTTCGTCAGATTTTTGAGAGTCTGACTTTTGTTTTTGGTTTTTGTGAGTTTGAATTTTTGTTTGGGATTTTGAGAGTTTGGTTTTGCAAAATCCTTGTTTGGTTGGGTTGGATTTTGTGAGTATGAAACAAAATTTTTGATTGGTTTTTAGGATTTTGCAAGTCTGGATTTTGGGAAACTTGGTGAACCAAACAAGATTTTACAAAATTGGATTTAGATAGTTCAAGTTTTGCAAAAACTTGTCTAACCAAACACACCCACAAAGTCTTTCTCAATCAAAATCATGAATCCCGACGAAATTAACAGCAAATTTTTACCCAGTCATTTGAATATTAAGATCGTAGATTTTAACGTTGCTAAGTGTGGACGCATTGGTATAAACAAAGTGTGTTCTTAATCCTTGGCTTTAATCATCGAAATGTTTAACCATTTCTTTTGTTTATATCAGTCAAATTGTTATGCTGCTTTTCTTGCTTGGTTTTGTTTGACTTGGACTGGTTTGGCATATGGTATATTTCTGCAACCAAACATGATTTAGGGTATTAGATAGTTTATACATTTAAAAGATAGGTCAGTAACGGATTTAGAAATTAATATTAGGATAGATAATAATACATAGCGGGGGACGTTACGGTGACAATTAAATTGAAAATATTGTTTATATATTTATTCAACGGAACTGAGGACATGTCTAGGCATAACTAGATCCGCCTGTGACAAAAGTGATTGATTTTAATTGAGAAGTAGAGTTACTTGAATGTTGTAAAGATGGTGTAGTTAAAGGTTGAAAGACTTCGAAATTTGAAAGTTAGATTTAAAATTATTTTATAATCGACGAGTCGAGTTTTACAATCTACTTTCTCAAAATACTAAGTAAAAATATCGTTTTGTTTTGTTTAAAATACTAAGTAAAATTGTAATTTTTTTTGGATGAGGATGCTAATTCAACATTATCATTTGCTAATCATCTCAATCAATATTAATTTGCATTATTGCTTAACAACGATTTGATGTGATTTGATTCGATTGTTTATGATATGGTCCATAGAAATTTCTCCTAATTGGATGCCATTCGTGCGTGAATGAATCAACGATTGCATTATTGAAAATGCTCATCTCAACAGCTTCTTGCAATAATTATTAATGAACAGAGATTCATTATATATATATATATATATATATATTTTGGAGATGATATTTTTAAAATGATATTTTGAAATATTGGAGATGGTGACTTTAACCATACTAGACTTTTATAAGTACTATGCATGTCTTGCCATTTTTGCAATTCAAATGATGAAATGAGTATTCTATGATTTCTATCATACAATTTCAAGTTATGAAATGAAAAATAGGTATTTATCGAGAAATTATGGGTTTAGTTTTCAGGAGAGGGGAAAAAGTGAGATTTTATGGAGGTTTAGAGTTATCGTTCAATTTTTTAAAAAAAAGTTAAAGGAAAAAATAGGTATATCCTTGCTATTTACAAGACCAAATTATATTTGATGTTCCATCAAAAAATTACTTTTGCACGACCATATTTAGTTGAAATGAATTTAAAAAATATTCATGTAGAATCATATTTTCAAATGATTGAGGACAATTAGGTCCAAAAAATTATTATGCAGAAGTAATTCATTTATATATATATATATATATATATAGTAAATCATAAAAATTTGATACTCAGTTTAATATGCATAATTTTCTTATTTTTTGTTTATTCCATGTTAATTTACACATATTCATCTTATGGTAAATAACATTTATTTTACTTCACTTATTATTACCAATTTTCCCTCAAATTCAATATACTCTATTCATCTGATCCAAATATTATCAAAATTCCAACTTGCAAGTTATTAATTATTGTTCTATAAACATTTATGAATAGTTGCAAGTACATAGTATGAATCAATCCTCTTTATGTATGTCAGCCTGGATGTGGTTGAACATTTGACTTCAAACCCACCACTAAATATTTTTGTTGAATTCATATGGTTGATGTATTTTAAAAAATATATGAGAAATAAATAAATAAATAATGCATTTAATAGTACAGTGTATGAGTTGGATCCAACCAAGTGCCACTCGTGCACATAATTTGGACATTCCCTGTAAGATAGGCCCATTTCATTAAATTCATTTTTCGGTCGTACAATGAACCAAACAGCCCTTATGGCCATGGGCCCGGAACTCATCCCACACTTCCGGATTCAATCTCCAAATTAATACTACGTGGTTCAATGCTCCTCCTTATTCTATTTTTTGATAAATTCAGTAATCAAATTTAACATAAATTATTATGAAATTCAGTATGTACTCCTTAAACCCTCTCTACTTTAGTTGAAACTGAAAAGTGTTGAATTGAACTGAAAACTATGAAAATAAGTTAAAATTCAGTCATAAGCTGCTTATGTACTACTTAAACCAGTCTACTTCACTTTAAACTGAAAGGTGCTGAATTGAACTGAGAACTGCTGAATTCAGTTGAAATTCATTCATGAGCTTATGTACATACTTAAATCCCGTCCACTCCAATTGAAACTAAAATGTGCTTAACTGAATTGACAACTGTTGAAATAAACTAAACTGATAAGTGTTGAAAACTACTGAATAGTGAGAGAAAAAGCTCGTGAACTTAGCTGAAAGATGTTGGACTAAAATAGAAAATGATGGAAAATACTAAAAGTGTTCAAAATAAGTTGAAAATTGATAGAAACTCTCTAATATTAGTATTTCCGTTTTACAACGATTTAGTTTTCATCCTCTAATGTTTTAGTTTTGGCACAATATTTAAGAAAGTTAATGTATTGAAAATAAAGTTCATGACTAAAATTATATTTTATCGAACCGATGAACCAAACTGAACTGATAAGAACTCAATTACGACGAACTTGAAATGAGATGTGTTTCCTTGTACCTACCCTATCCCTTGTGGATTGCTCTCAATTAATTGTGAATACTCCGGTAGATGGAAGAATCTGGTCTGAAATGGATTTACATAATATTAATGTTCAAATGCAAATGAAATGTCGATTTATTTGTGAAGGAGAGAAGAACAGAAGCACTGAATTGGTTATGTATTGGCAATTCTCAAATATTTGTCATTAATTATTTTAGAATTTATAAGAAATAATTACTTCGTGACATTACATCACTACAGCTATCCAATTCATGCTGTTAGGATCTCGTTTTCGCCATCACTTTCGTAAAGGAATCGCTCAGAAGTGAAATCGTTGAGGTCGAAATTTGCATGGAATGTTTGGTAGCGACCAATCTATGAACTCACCTAAAATATGATAGTCGGCAGCTACGAAAATTTAACCATACTCTGATATATACTCACACTATTATATCCTTACAGTAGCGGAAATATTCTCAAAAAATAAATTTTTTATGAATCTTTATGTTTTTCGGAGAGAAGACGATCACATACAATCACACACAATTACGATGTCGTAAACCCGGCATACATACTAAGGGTGTATTTGGTTGGACAAGTTTTTGCAAAATTTGGACTATCCAAATCCAGTTTTGTAAAATCTTGTTTGGTTCACCAAGTTTTCCAAAATCCAGACTTGCAAAATTTTAAAAACCAATCAAATATTTTGTTTCATACTCACAAACTCAACCCAACCAAACAAGGATTTTGCAAAATCAAACTCTCAAAATCCCAAACAAAAATTCAAAATCCAAAATCCAGACTCTCAAAAACCTTGCGAACCAAACACACCTTAATAGATTGAGTAAGCTACACTTACTTTCAATCTTCTAGACTTCCGATCCTAAGCAAGAGTTCGATGCATGTCTCATCCACATATTCGCATCAATGTGTGGCTGAAGTTTGTGTTTTTAACAGCAATGGAAATATAATCCATCATTCTAAAACCCTAGATATATAGTCAATTAACACATGAAAGTGAATAAAAAACTTGTCTATCCATCTTAGATCTTATTCACTCCGTCTCAACTAAATTTTCTTACTTTTATTTTTGGTCCATCCCAATCAAAGTTTTTTATTTCCAGTCTTTCCTCTTAATTTTGACAAAGAAAATAACTATAAAAAGACAAATTTACCCTCAATAAATTTTTACATATATAAATATAACTATTAGGGATATTTCTCTTTTACCCTCTAAAACTAAACAATAACAGAAAACTGCAAATCCAACTGAAGGTCAAGTAAGAAACATTAGTAGGGATAGAGGAAGCAGTTTAATTCAGTTTTCTTCATTTTAGTAGAATATTAATAAATATAGGTGTTTGCTATATGCATGTTTAGTTTACTTCTGCAGATCTAATGAACGTGGGAAAATTCCATAATTACCTTTCATTCGTTTATTAGTTTTTACAAATATATTTCTAAAACCCTAATCTTAATGCATAAACCCGTCTATCATGTCATGATTGAATACGTGTCCAAATCATAAATTATTTTTTCGTGAATTATAATATATATTTAAGAGGGACATTATTATCACTTCAAATTTAATTTGGAACTGCATAAGTAAATTCGACTTGAATAGAACCATTCTAAATATATACGTACGTACCAAAATTCTTGCTACGTCGACATTAAGACTTTTTCATTGATAAATTAAAACAAAGGATTGAGCATGTAACTTAGTTTATTCTTTAATTATTGAATAAAATTGCAGTATAAACATCAGTGTCATGTACGATTGTGTAACTTGTTGGTTTAGAGAAAATGATAGTATTATAAATTGTAAATTTAAAATTTAATAATAGCCGAAATTCGTACAGTAAGTCGGGAACTTCCTGAGTTTACATGGGATAGAACTTTAGAACTAGTCAACTGATAATGTTGACCATTATTTCGTATGATTGGTCCTTAATTAAGAAAGATTATCATCTAAATAAGGT
This sequence comes from Sherardia arvensis, assembly GCA_948330725.1. NCBI lineage: Eukaryota > Viridiplantae > Streptophyta > Magnoliopsida > Gentianales > Rubiaceae > Sherardia > Sherardia arvensis. Next base: position 26,190,507 of record OX415245.1, on the reverse strand, counting down.
GTCCATAAACCCTAAAAATATAGCCATTATTGCTATATAATTATTTCAGACATTATTCTTACCATATTTTTCTACTTATCTGTCGGTTTGTCGGAACTTATTTCTTGTTAAACGAAATTAAATGAAACTGAATTGAGTTTAAATAAATTAATCTATCAAAAATAGTAAGCATATGCCTAAAATTTTCCAAATTTGATTAAATTGTATTTTCACCGAAATGAATTGAACTAAATTATTGTACCGATAAACTTCACAAAATAAGATCTAAGTTGAGGTGGCGCAATTTTTTAATGTATATTTAAATTCTTTTTTTTGCCATTGTTTCTCTTATGTTTTTCCCAAATTTAGTGCGTTTTGTGGAACATTACTTTTTTAAAATGTGTTTTTTTTTTTCTACTTTTTGTATTTGAATGTGTTTTTCAGCATAATTCAGTTCTATAATTTTCAGTTCAGAATGATATAATTTTGTTATTAAGATGTGGATAGTTTTGGGGAATTTGTGGCAATGATTGGGGAACATGTGAATCCATGTGTGCATGGTTAGCATCAAAACAAGAAAAATAAACCTAGTTGAGGATTAATTAAACCCTTAACCAAACCCTTAATAATGGTTGTCGGGTCTTCCAAGTAGTCAACCATCTCCACGATTATAGGACACCAGATCTAATCCAACGGCCCAGCGCATTTCTTTTCTTGTCTTTTCTGGGTTGACAGATCTTTCTTACTGCTACAGTACCATCTCGATATATTCTCTTGCTCAGTTGTCACCCTATTCTATTGGTTATGTTAGACACTGTGTTGAACAATGCTGAACTGAAATGAAAGTGCTGAAACCTGTTAAAATATGAGATAATCGGCCATTATAAAGTGAAATATAGTAAGATACTTGACTGTATTGAAATGAAGGTGTTGAAATTTACAGATCTACGAGATCAGTGACGGATCTATACCTAGGATAAGGCAGACGCCAGCCTGCCCTCGGATCCGCCGAACAATCCTGTGAATAGTATTTTCTTGTCTAACTGTCAGTATAGTGCCAACCTGTTTTGTACTATCGTCTACCCTATCCGCTACTGTACGAGATTTAAACTGAACTATATAATTGTAAGATACTGAACTGAAAAGTGTTGAACTAATGCTAAGAATCAGGTCTTAAATGATTAAGTGTCTTTTCCTAAATGATCAATTCTCATGATCATGATCAGCTTAGTAAAATTTGATTGGGAAGAACATGATCTCAGTTGAATAAATTATGGTATCAAATCTTGATTACAGACACAAAATCTACATTAATTAGTAGTTGCAGTGCTGGTTTAGAGGTTGATTAAGTCAGCAAAGTAATGGTTCCCACTAATATGTATGACTTTGTTTAGTGTGTTCAAACTTTTAGGTTTGACAAACAACCTGGTAATTCGTAAAGCATTCAAACGCCATCAGAAAGCTATGGAAAAGTATCTACGCTGGATTTATATGTCGCCAATGGTAAAAAAAAAATCTATCTTGGATTTACTTACAGGGAAATATCATATCTAATTTATAAAAATATATTATTTATCTAATTTATAAGATTTCTAATGAGATGAAAGGATTAGAGGTTTGGAGACTTTCACCCTCTTGTGTGTATTCTATATAATATTATACAAACGATTCTTTGTGATCAAAATGACCTAAGTTAATTATACCTCTCAACATAGATGTACACGATTTTGGTTGGGGATAATTCCGAGTAGAAGCAGAGGCGGAGTCATGAATTTGAAAATGGGTAGTAAATATTTAAAAAATTATTAAAGATATTAATTAGTTTAAATTGTAAAATGGTGGATAGCAAAAATATTAATTTTGAAAATTTATACAGAAAAGAAGTAAAAAAAACTTTGAAATACACACAGCTCCGCCTCTGAGTAGACGTGTATATGGGTCTCTACAGATATCTGATTGTCGATTAGATAGATGACAGGTTTAGTTAAAGTTTATTTGGTATCTCGAAAATATGAGATCATATCGATCTTTATGTACTGATTAGTAGCAATCAGGCTAATTAGAGGTGCAATATATTCTTTGGTTTTAGCATATCAAAAGCCAACTTTAATACACAAAATATGGTGATTTCTTATGATTTAGTTCAAAAGGATATCCATTGTTCCATTTCTTTCATTCCTTTCAAACAACTTTTCCAGTTTCCATGCATGTGTGAACAGTGTGATATTCATACAGCCAGAAACTACAACTGTTCACATGGATCTCATTTTTGAACTTCCGACAGTGCATGCAGTGATTTTCAACGATAGAATTAATGGAAAAAGATTCAGTACACCTGATTACGTCAACGAAGTGATGTAATAAACAAAACAAAACAACGTTATCATTATATTACAAGTGTATCAAATTCGTAGCGGCGGTGATTCCGCCGTCGACCACCAGGTTATGGCCGCTAACGTATCTCGACTCATCGCTCGCCAAGTACAGCGCCGCCTCTGCGATGTCCGCCGCCTTCAAAGTCGGCCCTTTCAAGTTCGCCATTTCCCTCACCATATCCTCCAGCTTCTCCACCGCTTCGTTTGCATCATCCCACGCGCCACCGTCGTCTAGGGATTCTCTCCACGCGCCGACTAGCATCCTGGTGGCGACTCCAAACGGTGAGATGCAGTTGACCCGCACGCCGTGCTTGCCAAGCTCGCAGGCTGCGTTCTTGGTGAGGCCCACGATGGCGTGCTTCGAGGCGGTGTAGGCGTGCGGGCCCATTCCGCCGGTGACGCCGGCCACGCTGGCTGTGGAGATGATGCACCCGGCCCGCCTCGGGATCATGGCGCGGGCCGCGTGCTTCATACCCAGTGCAGCGCCACGGACGTTGACTCTCATCACGCGGTCAAACTCATCGGCGTCGAAGTCAGCAATGCTCTTCCGTCGCTCCGACTGGCTACCCAGAACTCCGGCGTTGTTGAACACGATATCGAGCTTTCCATAGTTCGAAACGGCGTAGTTTATCAGATTCTCCACGTCATCTTCCGAGCTGACGTCACAGTGCACGAACGTCACCCACGGTGCCAGCGCCGCCGCCAGTGCACCGCCGTGCACGTCGTCGATATCTCCCACCACCACTCTAGCTCCGTGCCGGACAAATAGCCGCACCGTTGCTTCCCCAATCCCCCTCGCCCCACCTGTCACAACGGCTATCTTTCCCTCCAACCTGCACGAGCTCACACATTAGTATTTCTTGTCGAACTGAACTAAAATATATTGGAAAAACAGTGAACTGAACTGAACTGTAATGAATTTTCCCGCCCGTTTTAACTCAATAAAAACGTTGATGGACGTTTTTCAGTACCTTTTGTTGGAGGAATGGAGATGAGGAGGAGCGGAGAGAGTGTTATTATCCATGCCCAAACCAGAGGAAATGTTCATTGTCGCCATGTTCTTCTCAATGGCTACCTGAGCAGTCATGTTTTTCGCCTTTCCGAAGGATAATATAGTGACAGAGATGAAGAAGAAGATGAGATATAGGAGTGGGAGGAGATGAACTGAGGTTTGAAGAAGAAGAAGAAGGAGAGGGAGATTTATTTATAAATGTGTAGATTATTAGGTTTGCGTGTTGAAGTTTCTCCAGCAAATTTTGTTGATTTATGTACTCAGCTCGCTGCTCTTGTGTGTATATAAATATTGGTTTACGGACTGTGATCAATTTATAAGTCAAAGTCTTGTCTTTGTTTTGATCAAGAGTATGTGTGGTGAATATATAGTCAAACTTGTCCTCTTTCATCTCAGGTTTGGTATGACCCATGGTCAAAACAATTCTGTTCATCTGATCAAATGTGATATATAAACGGGTCTGTTAGACGCAATCTGTATTTTGTTTCTTTATCTGTATTTTTATTTTATAATAATTTTGATCAATTGAAGTACATTATAAGAAAATCAGATATAAATTTATAAGATTACTGAATAGGACTATATCTTAACGCATCGGTGGCGTGGAGATTGCTCTACATTACACATACTATTGGCTGAATTACAGTAAATTAACCAGTTAATACTAAGATTTAGGGGTTATCGCCACCACCTCCAGAAAGGCAGAAATCCCCTAGATCTACCCATGAAAGTACATATACTCATTCCATAATCGTTCAATCTGCATACGTTATTTATTTATTTAATTAAAATAAATAATTTATCATTGAATATAATTATATAATACTTTATTGGATTCGTGATAATGTAAGTGTTCACAAAAATATGAATTATCAAAATCAATTTAAAATATATTATTTAGTTGTATCCCTAACTCAAATCATCAAAAAGAGGCAAGAAAAACCCAATTGCACTGCTGCTGCTGTACAGAAGACAAAATTTGAAGAAATCATCTGAGGCCCAAAATCAGGAACTGCAGATGGGCTTGAACAAATTAGAGATGGGCTTTAGCCACTCAAGAATCATTCACTTGCTAAAATAGCCACACTAAGCCCTTGTTGAGTTTATCTCATTTTCAACACATTTTTGTATATTTTAGTACCGTTAAGTTCACTTCATCCATTTTCAATTCAGTTCAACAGTATTTGGTTCATTATAACTTAGTTTCAAGGGAAGTGGACGTGGTTATAAAGAGCTCTGTCAATTCGACTATTTCACATAATTTCAGTACATATAAGAACTTTTCAGTTCAGTGCATCATATTTTAGTTCAGTTTATCGCTTTTTCGTTTTGAAATAAATCAAATTTTAGCAAATTTTGAAGGTGTTAATATAAAACAAATACTCGAAATAATAAATGTGACAGCACAATAGAATGAGGAAGTGGAGCACCAAATAGTATATGAACTCGTTTGAAGCAGAAATAATTTCTTCAAAAAAATAGTACAGATTTATAACGAAGCAACCTGGCACGATGTGACCTCTGGGAAGAGTACAGCCCATAATTGATGGTTCAATCAATCACCATGAAATTCCAGGTTTCATATACTACTCATGATCATCATATGATTGGGGTCTAACAATAACTTGTATCAATTTAATCTAGTATATTTTTATTTCACGAATTTGTCATGTTAATCTTATTTTTAGCATTTTCGACATTTAATCAATTTATTTTCTCATATTTCAACATCATTTCAGTATCTATTAGCGCTCGGGTCAAGTTCCGGTGCAAGTTTGTTGTGTTTGGAAGTTATGATGATTCACAAATTAAATAGCAAATACTAGGCACTAGAGGGGAACTGCTATTAAATGGTGGACAAATTATGTGCGAAAGCTTTGCGTCCAAATAAACCAAAGCTTTCAAGCAAAGATTGAATGATTAAACCTTAATCAATTTACAATAAAAGTATGTAATGAAAAGGAGTTAAATCTTTACCAAATGATACCGAATAATAAAAATTAATATACCCTCTGAATGTAATTTTGAAGATATTTTTATATGGATCATAAATGATAGCACAATTTCCAAAGGGAAGAAAACTACGCAAGCCCAGAAAACACACGAACAACCCGTGAGAGTTGCACAAAACCGCGGTTGCTTGCCTGTGACCAAAACACACGGTCACACACAGCAGAGGTTTCCAGTCTGCATCTGAAAATTTGATATTATTTCCACCATTTATATAACAAATGCACATACTTGTCCCTTCCGAGACATCCGCAAAATTGAAACGATACAGAGAAGATTAGCATGGTCGATGCACAAGGATGTATTCACAACGAATGTACATACTTCAGTGTCGAATTCACCTGTAATTTCTGACCTTCTCAGAATGAAGATAAATATTTTTGATCATTATAGATGTGTTTGACAAAAGTTTTCAGACTCTATACTTTGAAATGTAATCAATTTTAGCATTGGCGAATCGTCAAAATCTGCTTATTAGAAGATACTTTTAATCCAAAAGAAGAAATAAGGCCCTGTCCAGTTCAACTTATTGCAGCGCATTTCAGCACAACACAACACTGGTCAGCACAGCTCAGCACTCATTAGCACAGTAATTTTCGGCTCAATGCATTTAAGCTCTAAATGGACACTATTTTATGTTTTGTAAATATAATATTAATTAAGTAAACCTTTTAGTTTGTAAGTAATAAACATTGTATTTTTTCATCAACTCAAATGAACATTATTTAACACTTTCACCACCATTCAGCACAACATCAGCACAGCACATCACTGATTAGCACAACTCAGCACTCATCAGCACATCACAACACTCATCAGTACAACACAACACCAAATAAGTTGAATTGGACAGGGCCTAAGACTGGCTTCTAATTTTGACCATAGCAAAACTACAGTTCCACCAAACGCACCCTATATTTATTTATGTGTCACGTTATATAAAATCTAACAAAATCTCATTCAATCATTTTTAATTAATATATTTAATCTTAACTGAATAAATAGTAACTTTGGAGAATTTATGATATTTGCGCATTCCAAATATGCATAAACTAATAAAAAATACATAAAGAATCCCACTTTTTTTGTCTCCAGTGCGTTTAGTTGCATAACTACCTACCAAACCACACCAAACTGGAAAATAAAACCCTGTGGATTTAAAAAGATTTGCCCAACCGAATAGAAAATAAATAAATATATTACAGAATAATTTTAATCATAATTTACAAGCCGGAAATTTAACCGAATCCAAACCCCCAAAATTCCACCTTCTTCTCCAATTCGCCTGTTCTGTTCCCCCCTTCTTCTTCGTGCTCGCCACTAACACAAACACACAGTACACTTGTCGAGTTGCGGCAGCGACGGTGACGGTTTTGACGGTGGCGCCGCCGCCGGCCGGTGGTGTATGAACGGAAGAGATAGAGATAGGAAGTGAGAATGAGCTGTTAGGTTTGGAATTTGGGCGAATTGCTGGAAGCTGGTTGAGAAGTAGAATGCCGCTTAGCAGGTATCAGATTAGGAACGAGTACAGCTTGGCTGATCCAGAGCTGTATAAGACCGCCGACAAGGATGATCCCGAGGCTGTGCTCGAAGGCATCGCCATGGCCGGCCTCGTCGGAGTCCTCCGCCAACTCGGCGACCTTGCTGAGTGAGTATTCCTGCTAAATTACCTCAATTTATGAGTTTATAGTCTTATAGGAATGTTGTTGAATTGAGAGAGATCTATGGTAGTCTATGACACTGTGCTTGTAGCTTAAATATGTTGTGGATTGGTTGAAGGTTTGCGGCGGAGATATTCCATGATTTGCACGAGCAAGTGATGGTAACGGCTTCAAGAGGTCACAACTTGATGGTTCGTGTCCAGCAGCTTGAGGTTGAGTTTCCTGCCATCGAGAAGGCGTTGCTTTGCCAGACGAACCATTCTTCATTTTACTACAATGCAGGTTAGATTATCCTCACAATGTTCTGTATTATATCTTAGATTATTCATCATGTAATGCACGAAGCTTGGATGTCTTAGCGATTGTTGCTGCTCTTCTAAAAATCATCCTTTTATACATGTACATTGGCTGTTAACTAAGTTTGTTGCTCTGTGTAACTTTTTATTAGCATTATGCATATATTGAAACATTATATAATGCACATATGGTTGTACCTATTATGAAAGCCATTCTCTTTCAGGCACTGACTGGCATCCAAACTTGCGTATGGATCAAAATCTGATCACTCAGGGAGATTTACCTCGATTTGTGATGGACTCTTATGAGGAATGCCGTGGTCCTCCCCGCTTATTCCTTCTGGACAAGTACAACCCTCTTGTTTCCCCCTTTAATAAGAAAGTTCAAATGTTTACCTTTGGATGATAGAAGTATTCTAACTTAAAATAATTTTATCTTAAAGGTTTGATGTTGCGGGTGATGGAGCAACTCTAAAACGTTACACTGATCCATCATTCTACAAAGTGGATGCTTCATTCTCCAACGTTGTTAGAGAAAAGAAAACCCGGAAAGCAAAGGTAACTCATAGAAGGAAAATGTAGAATCTTACATTCCTGCTTATTGTAACCCGATATTGTTACATGTTTCTGTGGAAATAATGTGGTATTAGGGACTTCCCTGGACAATGGACCTGTTAAGAAGTTTAGCTATGCACTGAGTTTCCGGTCTATATAGAGTTTTTGCTGATTAGATTTTAGCTGATTTTGCTATGCTTTTGTTCAGAAGTTTTACAATGATTAGTTTTAAGTGCTTAATTTTATTTTTAACTTGATAATACCTGGTGTACAGTGATGCAGCCTTATTTTATTGAAAATAATTTGTGAAATGTGATATCCTTTTCCTGTGTAAAGCCTGTAGGATTAAGCCTCAGCAACTATCATTTATTTGAGTGGTTTCTGTTCATTTATGCAGAGAAAAGTTTCTCGCTGGAGGAATGGAGAAACTCCCGAGACATTACCAACATCTCATGCAAAGTGAGAATTCTTATTCATCCTGCGTATTTATGCCTTTAAGCTTTTATTTTTCTTCAATTCTTTTGGACTTTGCTTGTATTCAAAAGCTTGATAATTTTTCGTTTATGATCAGACTTCATCAGCTATTTATGGAAGAGCGTCTTGAAAATGGAACTCCTAGTTCTACTAGTCGTGTGAAGTTGAAAAGAAGGCTCAATGGATTCCCATTTGATACTAAATCTGGGAAAAGCTACATGGAGAAATTCCTGAAGACTCCTTCACCAGATCATGACGAGGTGCATCAGATTCCTGAAGACTTATCACCTCTGTCATTTCCCTTCAACAATAATTATCAGTCTGCAGCTATAGAAATAAGTGTTGTTAGTCCTGAGAAAGAGTCCAAGCAGAGAAAGAGAAATTCAGATCTTTCCCCTGCTAGGGAGGAGACCGCTCTGGCATTAGTTGTGGATGGACGGAACGAGGTCTTGAGCGGTGAGGGTTGTCTGGAGGTTTCAGAACCTCTTGGGCTTCAACTTTATGAAATGTCCTCAACATCCCATGCCGCAGTATTGATTGAGAGAGAGATTACAGTGGATGGAGGATCAAAAATAGATGATGGTACCAATGACAACCACTCTGATGATGTTGCAAGTGAGATAGACAATTATGTGGATGCACTGGCTTCAATGGACTCTGAAAATGATACAGACTCTGAGTTGAGATCCAAGAGTAATTTGCACTTCATGAATGGTAGAGGCCATCCATCCTGTGCTGACACAGAGGATGTACAGGCTCAAGCTCATTCTGCAGATTCACTATCAATGGGACATTCTACACTATCTGATGATGGGAGTAGCTCGTCGAAAAAGGATATATCTAGCTTTTATTCTTCTGATGCTCATAGCACTTCTGCTGAAAACATTCTGGATGCTGAAGATACCCCAAATGTTCAGGCTTCCAAAATTCATGTAGCTGAGCCATTACCAGTACACCTGTCTGAGGATGGAGAACTGTCCCAACCTCCTGAAAATAGAACTTCTGATGCCCCGAATGTAAGTAGAAGTTCAGTTCTTGATGAGAATGCCGAAGTAATTGTAGTAGATACCACATCAGTGGAAATTGAGAAAGATGACACGGTGATCATCAGTAGGGAGATACCTTTTAGGCCCAGATCTCACAAAATGTCTGCTGAAAGTTTGGATGGCTTGCATGATAGTGCCACTGAAAATGATGGCACAGGCACTTACCACTCTATTCCATCCTCTCCTTCTAAACACACATTCTCGGTTCAGGTGCCAAGGGAAAAGCAGTTTATTGATGGTGATGAGATTGCTGTTGCTTCTACAGCTGAAGGTTTCATTTCTCCTGGGACCACGGATGATCCAATTGCAGTACATGCTGATGATATCCCGTATCAGAATGAGTTAGTGGATGTTGAAAATTCAGCAGTTCCTATCAACCTTTCGGATGCTCATTTACATAATAGAGATGATGGGTCACCTACAAGTTCATCTTGTAACATGCCACAAGATGGACTTGGTGTGTTTGGCAGCATGGAGTCTACAGTGGAAAAGCCAATTTTGGAAGAACTGGATTATAATAACCTTGGAGAAAACATTGAAAGCTCACAAAATTCTGATCTACCACTTCTTCAAGAACGGCTTAGTGATCGAAGTAAAGCAGAACCTGACTCGTGCTACTCTACTACAGTGGTTGGTGGAAGAGTTTCTGAAGTGGATAATTCTACTCTACTGGCTGGTGAGATAAGTGAATCCGAGTCCTGCAATCCTAGAGACGATGCATATGTCGAAGCACGTGAAATGAAGGAGGGAGCATCAAATCTTGTAGATGAATGTTGTGGCCTACCTTCTAATGTAACAGATGATGCAATAGTGGATCCATCTACATCTGAGGAGTCAGATTTGAGTGATACAACTAAAGGAACATATTTGCTGGCTGAAGTTCATGTAGAAGTAGAGGAGGCTGATCTTGACTCTGTAACCACAGCGGGTTGTGTCCTACCTTCTGATGTAATCGATGATGCAATAGTGGATCCATCTACATCTGAGTCAGATTTGATTGCTAGTGATACAACTGCAGGAACATCTTTGCTGCCTGAAGTTCATGTAGAGGTAGAGGAGGCTGATCTTGACTCTGTAACCACAGTGGGTACTGTTTCTGGCCATGATGATGACTCTTACAAACAGCTGCATGAGGATTATCTGCCTCTCATCCCAGATGACCATTCTGGCTCGGCAAATGATACTTCATACTCGAATAATCCCGTGGAATCAGTTGTATTAGATGATGCGCACCAGTTGCATGATGAGGATGATGATTTAGGGTTACAAACATGTAATGGTGATAGATATGATGTTTCTGTATCAGAAAGTGGTGTGAATGGTGATGAAGCTTCAACCACATCATCAGCCCAGCAATCCGAACAGAGTCTCCTTGGTGTAGAAGTAGATACTGCTTTACTTGCCGATGATGTGCCCCCTATGCCACCCCTTCCTCCTGTTCAATGGTGGCTGGGAGATAATCCAAATGCTCCCCCAGTTCACGAGAACATTGCAGAATCAAACAATGCTACTGCCTTTTCACCCCCGCTATCATCGAGTGGAAATGAGGAGGCTCAGCATGCATATCCATCCTTGCTGCAACTAAGCTTATCAGACGTGGATCTCCCTGAACAATCTGTATGCAGTACAAGTTCACTATTATCAACCATACCACCTTTGGTTCATGATGGTGATCAGGAAGATACTTTACTCCCTCGGGATAAGCTTCAACTCACAGGCAGTGTTTCACAGTCATCTGGATCGTCTGGTGGGAAACTGCACAATAACGTTCAGGATGAAGAGGGAGGAAAAGTGGAGCAAAATTCGGATTCAGGTAATACCGTCAGACTAGTCAATCCTCTTAATCAAACAGCAGCGGAAACAACTTCAACTGGCCTGGAGCACGGATTACAGTCTGCACATTCAGAGGAAATTGTGGCCACTCGGGATGATACTGAGATATCTGCAATGATGGTCAATGGCCTGAGACCAACTTCAGAGGAAAATGCATCCCAGCCCATGGATGAAGGTATGCAAAATGGAGCTAGAACAACAAAGCCACCCCTACCTCGGAATCCAATGATAGATGCTATTGCCGATGTCGCCCATGATAAAAGCAAAGTGAGTAGCTCTCCTCCCGTAACAATTTCTTACTATTTGCTCAATACGTGATGTTTGACCATTTAACCATTGCAGCTAAGGAAAGTACCAGAGCGAGTTCAACCGCCCGTAAACAAAGAAGAAAATTCATTCGTGGATCTGATAAGAACCAAGGTCAATTTTTTAATTTTATTTTTCTTCATCTTTACTCCCAATATCTATATCTGCTGAAGTATGACTTAATATCTTCGATGTTCAGTCGTACAACTTGAAACCTGCATCTGCAACAAGGGCCAATCTGCAGGCTCCTCAAGTTCATCTGAACGTTGCTTCTATGATGAGCAAAGTAAACAAAGTAATACTGTCAAAACAACGCAAGGCGGTGGCTGGAAGCGATGATGAGGACGATGATTGGTAATCATGATTTTATTTATGCAAAATGCTCTGAATTTTACCGAGCATCTCTCCTTCTCGAGCTCTTTCTGAATATAGCTTTAGTAGAGATATATATTGCCGGCGGGCATGTAGTGAGGTTCTTGCCGGAGGGGCTTTATCGTCATTTCCACTGTAGGTGTCAGTATAGTACATACCAGGTTTCTCTTTTCATATTTTGTGTAACGAGGTCTTCAGTTGAGCTGGTCTATTCGAACAAAGAAAAGAAAGTGTTGCATTTGTCCAATTCAAGAGTTTGTGAATATGTATGTATACATTAGTTATTTAATTCTTTTGACATTACACATTGAACCCAGACTCTAAACCGACCACCTTTCAATAAACTACACAGAAGTCATCAAATCGATGTAAAGAAAATTCTCATACCAATCTAGGATTTGGAGATAAAGTCCACTAGCCTTATTTTATACAAAAAATTAAATAAAAAAGAGCGTCATTATATAAAATTTGTATTTTATTCTTCGACTTCCCTCCGTTTTATCATAAGATGATACTTTAACTTTGATTATTTTTCCTCATGTTTGACCATCAAATTGTACTAGTATATTATATATATAATAATAATTATTGTGCAATGTAGTTTTGAAATTTTTGTAATATACATTTTTACTATATCAATATTTTAGAGTTAATTAATTTTTGTAATTATATTATCAATGATCAAATGAGGAAAAAAATAAAATAAAAATAAAAAATATCGTTTAAAATGAAACAGAGGAAGTTTATGAATTTTATAATATTATGTTTATGAAAAAACATAATAATATATTGAGGATCCCCGTTTGTGTAAGTTTATTTCTTACTAATCTGAACTGTAATAAAATTTAATGTATTAAAAATGTTATCTATATCTGAATTTACATAAATTTATCGAATTATTTTTTAATTCAACTGAACTGAATGAAGCTGAACTAAATTCCAACAAAAAGGATATGGTATTAAAATTTCAGTAATAATTTAGACGAGCGTGATTGTGTGATACCGGACTCCATATATTGTTCCGATATAAAAAATAGTATATTTTGTTTTTTGATGGAAAAAAATAGTATATAAGAAGAAAAGAAAAGCAGCTGTGGCGCAGCAAATCAAATAGAAGTCAAATTCAAAGCCCTTTTCCCCTCCAAATCCCCAAACCCCAGATTCTCAGTCAACCAGGTATCGCCGCCGCCATGAACAGAGCTCGAGGAAAGGCGGCGAGCAGCAAGGAAGAGGTTCTAACTGTTCCCCTGTCGGAGGTGGTTTCCGATTGCGTTCAGCGGTGGTTCAGCGACTCCCTCAAGGAGGCCAAAGCCGGCGACATCGGCATGCAGGTTCTGGTCTCTCAGATGTACTTCAATGGCTATGGAGTAACCAAGGATCACAACAAGGTTTGTTTGAGGGTTTATGGTTCAATTTGTTGGATGGTTTGCTCAAAGATTTGTGCTTTTTTCGTTTTTTTGTATGTTTTGACTTAGTTTGATTGGTTTCCAGGCTGCTGCTTGGATGAAGAAGGCTTCGAAAGTACGAGCTTCCGCTGCGAAAGTTGCTAACAAACGCCCAGGTTGTGTTCTGCTCCCTCCCAGTTTTGTATTTTGCTTTGAAAATTTAGAAATTTCGCAAGATTGGCTTTTTTCTTTGTGTTTGACAAGTTTGATGGACTTGTGTGTTTCAGGATACAATGCTAGTGATTCTGATTCGGAGGAGAGCGAGGAATCCTGATTCGGTAAACCTAGCTGTATGACAATTTTATCATCAAGTGAGTTCGGTTTTTGGTCTTTACATATATATTAGCAATGTGACTGGTATCATAGGAACTTGTTAATTTGAAGTTCATTGGTGTTTGGGTTTAGTTCTAACTTCTAAGGTTTATCGGAATATACATAGTCTCCGAGTCATCTTTTGTGTATGTATGTTCTGAACTGTTAACTTGAAGATTGCTTAGTCTACTTAGTGGCACTTCATTCATGATTATATCTCTGCTAGATTACTTTTACGAACTGGTTTTTGACTATGATTGCATTTGCTGGCTTTGGCCTCCTTTTTGAATCCACAGATGTTTTTTCCTTCTTTTGTTATAGAATAGATCGAATGCCACGTTATTAATCTTCAAAAAGGATGAAACTTTTCTTTTTTCCGTTTAAATGTTAGCATCTAGTATAAGAGAAATTTAGGTTTTAATGCCACCATTGTTAATCTTCAAAGTAGGAACCTTTTCATTCTACCACTGAAATTTTAGCATCTGGATTAGAGAATTTAACTTTGGTTGAGATGAATTTTACACAGTCCTTAATTCCTCGTTATTAATCTTCAAAGTCGGAACCTTTTTCATTTTTAAATTTGGTTGAGATGAATATTACCTAGTCCTTACTCCTTAATGCCTCGATATTAATCTTCAAAGTCGGAACCTTTTTTCATTTTAAAATTCGTTTGAGATGAATATTGATCAGTTCCTTAATATCACAATACTAGAGGTGCTTCAAATTTGAGATCTTTAACATTAATATTTGAACGATTAATTCCCTGCTTGTGTGAATGCTGAATTATATTACGAATATACTTTCTTGATGATAATATATATATATATATATATATATATATATATATATATATATATATATATATATATACTTTCTTGGATTGGCCGTGCCAGTTTACTGATGTGTATGTAAATCTTCGCCTTTGCAGGATACTTCAGTAGGCTCGGTACAATATGAATTGGGGTGCTGTCTTTAAGCTGGCTTTCATTCCTCGTCATAGTTTTTCGCTTATCTTCTACCCTATTCTTTGTACTCACAAACAGATCGATAGTAGTTTTATAGTAACGCCCTCGTACGTAAATCCGAGGGTAACCTTTGATTTTCCTTGTACATTTGTATGATGGGATTGTCCATTTGCATCCACATCTTCCTGTTTATCATAGTTAATAGTTTTTGAATGTCTTAAAACTCATCATCCTATGTTTACCTAGGGTTTATATATATTCTAGTTTTGATCCAATCATTGACTTCCTCTTTAATGTGGTACTATGAATATCATAGTAGATCCCAGGAAAGTGGTGCAGTTGACCAAAACCTTATAAAATGAACAAGATGATATATACCTTCCCAAGGTAGACCTGATCAGATATACTATAATAACCTCTTCATTATGTCATTTTAGAGAATATACAATAACTTCTGGTAAAATCTGAACACAAACATACAAAACTCACACCTAATCTGTGGATTTCTTGGGGAAAAAATGGAGAAATTATCAATTTTTTACTGTAAAAAAAACATTATATTCGGAAAAAAATAGACTAAAATAAAAAGTACGATCAGTTTTAAAATATATAAATATTTATCATGATTATATAATTTAATAGGCATAGTATTTGGAGTTCGATTCTTATCTCTGTCAGTGTCCGTGTAATAATGTTATGTATTATAAAAATTGATTGGCATGATCCTACTTGCCTCTTCTTGTACTATAACAAGTCCATTCTTAGGTAGAAATGGTGAAGTTATTAAGGCATATATTTTTTTAACACACAGGTTGCACTTCTGATAATTTTGTCAGTTCTGCTTAGTACGATGTTGAATGAGCCTCTGGTTTCTGACCAAGAACATCAGCCACCGCCTCCATTTTCGCAGTCACTTGTTCTGTATCTCTACGTTGGCCACTTCCTAGCCAGATGGGGAGCCAGGTCTCGCTTCATCTGATAATTTCATTAAAATTTTAAGATTATCTGATTCAGTGATTATACATATGTTTGATTGTAGAATGTGGGAGTTCTCAGTGGGGCTGTACATGATCAACGTTTGGCCGGATTCCTTGCTCCTCGCGGCGGCGTACGGGGTGGTGGAATCTGCCTCCACCGCCTTGTTCGGCCCGGTGGTCGGGCAGTGGGTTGACCGGTTCACCTACGACAAGGTTGTCAAGGTTTGGCTACTCACACAGAACCTGTCTTTCGTAATTGCCGGAGTTTCCGTAATCGCACTTCTAATGTTCGAGGAAATGCTTTCGAGGAAATTCACGATGTTCATCTTCCTCGTCGTGTTAATCAACGTGTCTGGAGCTGCTGCCCTGCTCTCATCCCTTGCCGGAACAATCCTAATCGAAAGAGAATGGTAAACTTTTTGTCAGATCAAATTGTTATTTAGTTCAGATCAGTTGTGATCAGTTTTGATCAGGTGTCTAATTGCAGGGTAGTGGTGATGTCAGAAGGGCAGGATCCAAGAATGCTGACTAATATGAACTCAATCATAAGAAGGATTGATTTGGTTTGCAAGCTATGTGCTCCAGTCGTGTCCGGCTTCATCATCAGCTTCGTGTCTCTCAAAGCATCGGCTTTAGCTCTCGCCTTATGGAATGTGTTATCCGTCTGCTTGCAATACTGGCTTCTGATGTCGGTTTATAACGGCATTCCAGCCTTGAGTGAAACAAGCCAGAAGCGATCATCCCCGACTGTTAATGGAAATGAAGCTTCAATGAGCTATTTCATGGCATGGAAAGTATACTCGAAACAAGATGTTGTCTTGCCAGGGATCGCTCTTGCTTTGCTCTACTTCACCGTGCTGAGGTCAGTCTTGAGCCTGCACATGTTAAGTTTGTTTTAATGTTATGATGTTTACTGTCCAATCAATGTGTTTGGTGCAGCTTCGGGACTCTGATGACTGCTACATTGGAGTGGGAAGGGATAGCAGCGTACGTGATAGGGATCGGGAGAGGAGTAAGCGCTACAATTGGAATCGGGGCAACCTTTTTGTACCCGGTTTTAGAGTCTCGAATCTCCACTATACGCACCGGTCTTTGGTCCATTTGGTCGCAGGTTTCTTCCACACTTCTTACACATGTCTTACAATTCCATTCTGGTTCATGAATCATCATCTGATTCCTTAAACACGCAGTGGAGTTGCCTATTCGCGTGTTTACTATCGATTTGGGTGCCAAACAAGGCCTTAGGAGCGTACATCTTGATGGGAGGAGTTAGCGCCTCGCGGCTTGGACTATGGATGTTCGATCTTTCAGTCATCCAACAAATGCAGGTATACTAATACAAGCAACTCGGTTCGAATCAAAATATGAAAATGCAAAAATAAACCGATTATTCGAATAAAAATTTGTGTTTGCAGAATCAGATACCGGAATCAGACCGGTGTGTGGTCGGAGGTGTTCAAAATTCAGTCCAATCATTCTTGGACTTGGCAACTTACCTCATGGGAATCATCATTTCTAATCCTCAGGTAATCCTTCTTCCAATTTTAGGGTTTTTCCACCAAATTTTAAGGTCACTTATCAAAATTTTACCGTTGAATTTCAGGATTTTTGGAAGCTGATCGTTATGTCGTTAGTGGTGGTGACGTTGGCGGGAACTTTGTACACCATACATGTATATGTAGTGAGGAAACACCTCTTTCATTTTGAGAAATTGAAGTGCTTTTAGTATTTGATTTAAGCTTTGGATTTTCATACACTAATCTTTCATTTTAGCTCACTAGAATGTGAGACTAACAGAAAATATATAATATTGTCATCAAATAATTAAGAATATGGTTTTTTTTTACAAGTGCAGCTGATACTATTACAATGGTTGAGTAAGTGAATTTCAGAAAAAACTAAATCTATAAGTTAGTATTCTTAATATTACAATATAAAAAATTATGTAAAGTCACTAATATTTACAAAAATATTATACAAAAAATCTTAATAAATATTGAATAACAATAATAATAATAATAGATGGACCGAGAGATCTACTCAAAATGAATCATCACATTAGACTTGGTGATACTTTTGTAGTACTGGGAGTATAATTTTTGTATATCATCCTCCTAGTCAATGCAACATGTCACCAACCTTTCAGAAAACGTTCAATCTATTCAGTACATATTGAAGAAATCACCATTACAAGTTCATTTTCAATTCGTTGTTCTATCTTTATTGGATTTTCCTAAACGCAAAATTTATCTTCCAATTCTTTGCATTTACAATTTGCAAAAATTTGGCTGGTTTATGCAGTAAAATGAACCAAAAGATTTGGCTGGCTTATGCAGTAAAATTTGGTTGGCTTCTTGAACTATTAAATTTGGATAATTAATTTAGTTTATTTCTAGAAAACATTACATAACCATTAGGAATAATGGTGTTTATTATGAATACATGTTGAAGTTTAAGGAATGAACAATAACAATATTTAATTTTGAAAAATTGAAATAATTACACATAATTAATACAATGAAGGCATAATTAGTTTAACTAAAAATAAATAAAAATTTTGGAAAAAGAAAAATAACTTGATGATGTGTTAATTTCTTATTAAACTTGAATTTTTTTAAAAAAGTTAGGAAATTGACACGTCATCACAAAACATTTTGTTTTAAAATGAGTTATATATTGATTTATGAAATTAGAACAAACTAGATTCTAATTTATTGGGGTGGATTATACATATCCATCAATCATAGTATTATTAAATTCAACTTTTATCCACCTAAAAGATGATTCAGTTATTATTTTTATTCATCACATTAAAATTAAATAAATGAATTGAAGTCAACGATTTGACAATATATTTCTCCTAAAAGGACTAATTATTCCAATCCTTTATCCGTCCAAAGAACATCAGCCACCGGCTCCATTTTCGCAGTCTCTTGTTCTGTATCTCTACGTTGGCCACTTCTCAGCCAGGTCTCCCTTTATCTGATAATTTCATTAAATTTTTAAGATTATCTGATTCAGTGATTATATATATGTTTGATTGTAGAATGTGGGAATTCTCAGCGGGGCTATACATGATCAACGTTTGGCCGGATTCCTTACTCCTGGCGGCGGCGTACGGGCCGGGTGGTGGAATCTGCCTCCACCGCCTTGTTTGGTGCGGTGGTCGGACAGTGGGTTGATCGGTTCACCTACGACAAGGTTGTCAAGGTCTGGCTACTCACACAGAATCTGTCTTTCATGATTGCTGGAGTTTCTGTGATTGCACTTTTCATGTTCGAGGAAATGCTGCCGAGGAAATTTACGATGTTCATCTTCCTTATCGTCGAGAAAATGCTGTGATTGCACTTCTCATGTGATTGCTCTGCTTCACCGTGTTAAGGTTAGTCTGGAGTTAATCATGTCTTAATTAAGGTTCGTCAGAATTAATGGTTTGCTGTGTTTTGAGAGTGAAAACCCAGCACAAATAAAATAAAAACAAATTTCATTTCCCATATACCCCACCCTCCTCTATTATTCATACCCTTATCTTCTTAGCTTCGTGGCTTCTCCTCACATATTCTCCATCCATCCTGCAGATCTAGAGCTTTGGGAGCTAGAGCTTGAGTTCATCATGGTTGTCTCAGAAGGTATTCTTCTCTCTTGGTGATGTTGTTGTTCAATGCAGGCCATGTTTTCATCAATGTTTTCATCTGGTAGCATTAACAGAAAACATAGCATGAGAGTGAAGTTGTTATGAGTTGTTATGAGTTGGGATGAGTTGATTAGGTATAAGGTTGCCATTGAAGTGTGTAAATGTTGTCTCTTTAGTGATGATTGTGACCGTAGATTGATTCTAAAGAAGGTTTTTTTTGGCTCTGTGCTGAGAAAGGGATTTGTGTTTACTATAAAAGTGTTTATTTTGAGTGGATTAGGTTTTCCACCTGATCTCAAAAACTGCTTCTTAAAAACCAAAGCTTTATTGCGAAATTCATGTCCAGGGGAGTAACTCCTCAGTTGGAATTTTTGTTTGCTATATAAGTGTGTAAGGTTGTGCACTTGTGATGTTTTTGGCTTATATGGACTGTTCGTGACTGCAAAGTTGATTAGGTATATGGCTGTGTATATGTTGGCTCGTTAGTGATGATTTCGACTGTATGTTAATTCTAGGGAATGGGGTTTTTTTTTTTTTTGGCTGAGAAGGGGATGTATGTTTGCTATAAAAGTGTTTATTTTGGTTTCTATGGAATGTTCTTTTTTACTATATTGTTGGTTAGGTTTTCCACCTGATCTCGAAAACTGCTTCTTAAAGACTGAAACTTTATTGAGAAATTCGTGTCCATGGGAATATCTCCTCAGTTGGAATCTTTGTTTGCTATAAAAATGAGATAATGTTGCTGTTACTTGAAGACTGCATCTTGATTGAGGTAGTGACTTGCTCAGAGTATTGGTTGTTTAGAGTCAGCTGTTAGCCATTGACACCTCTATACAGATACTGGATATATGATGCACCATAAAAAAAGTTGTCTATGAATGTTGCCATGTTATGGGTAAATTGATTTAAAGAGGGGCAGGGGAGAAACAAGTGTAATGAGTAGCTAGTGTTGGTGCATCACGGGGTTGGAATTTCAGTCATGTTTGTCTCAATCTATGAGTTTCTGCCATGAATCTATGTGTTTTTGCGTGATATATTTGAAATTTCTTTCACACCTGTCTCAATAATTTCTTAAGAAAATGCCTTTTTTTGGATTAGTTCGGCAACAAAGATTTATGTGCATAACTTGTTACTCTTTGGGGACTGTGCTATATTAATACGATGATGTCTCATAATGCTCATTGATTTATGTGGTACACCTTGTCAAGAATTGTGTTGCTGGTAAGATATAGAATTCTGTTGCTGGTTGTTATAAGTTGTTATGAGTTGATTAGGTATATGGTTGCCATTGAAGTGTGTTAGTGATGATTGTGACTGTAGGTTGATTCTAAAGAAGGATTTTTTTTGGCTTTGTGCTGAGAAAGGGATATCACTAATTTGATTTTTCAATTTTGCAGCTGAGAGGCTTCACTGTCTTGTTACTCACGAGCTCACAAGGTACGCTGCTGAACTTACTGAGGTGGGATATCAGAGATTGGGGGTGTCCTGCAGACTAGGCCAACTCTTGCCTATAGACACCTTTGTTATCACGTTTGAAGCAATGGACAGTCATGCAATAACAAAGGGAAGCCCTTTGACTTCGGTAATGGAAAATACAAATGTTGGGCTCTACATTCTTATTGAGGGCGAAGAACATGTTTTTACCGAGTTACTTAGGATCTATGATCTGTGCAAGGGTAGGGGTGAGAATTTTGAAGTTGTTGTAGTGCCCTTGTTAAAGGATATGGAGCTTTACCAAACTATGTGCCAAGATGCTAGATGCAAGGATTGGTGGAGTGTCAAGTTCGTCAATGAAAGTGTCATAGAACACATTAGTAGAATCACCAAATGGCAAGACAAGGTGATCATGTGTGAGCCTTCAAGTCTTTACCTTGAAATTGATGGATATAGAGTGATGTGTAGCTACGAGGAGGAGCATCCTTTCACTAGAGATTGAATTATTCATGCATCAATTGGAAAGATGATGGCCTACTTCACCCTCACATTGGTACGTAATCACATTCTATGTGATTTTGGGAAAAGCCAAAGCAAAGAGTTAGCATGGAAGATGTCAAGACAAAGGTGTATGTTGTATATCGACTCATGGAGTCATGTGGATGTTCAATTGCTAAATGGGCTAGTTCGTTGGTATGAGCACATGAAGAATGTAGATGAGGAGTTTGAAATTGTTTTCCTTGATCTCGCCGGTGATCCTCACCCAACACTAGAAAAGCAACCTAAGGAAGCTATGCCTTGGCTCGTTTGCAACTTTGTTCCAAATCGGTCTACTATGTTGTTGGAAGAGATGGAAGACATTCTTCCCGTTGGATACAAAGGTGGCTTGTTGGGATTCGAAAAAAATGGGTTACTTTCTTGTTTCGTGAAGCCCCATAGGATTGTTTATGATGGTGTAATTCCGTTTGGAGGATCTATGAGTGATGACATGTCTTTTGCGCTTGGTATTGACATGAGGGAGGACTTCGATGATGGTGGGCAATGGCGTGGTTATGCCGATGATGTGGGTGAGAGTGGTAGCGATTGATGGGTTGAATCTTGTTCTCTTCACTTCCTAATCGTTGGATGGATTTATTATTATTAATTCTTAGTTGGCTTTCGCTCCTAGTTATTGGATATGAACTTATTACTATTAACTTTGTTATTGTTAGATCTTGGGATGTAATTCGTATTGCAGATTAAAACTTGACCGATCTCTGTAAAACAATGATCTTATGTTTGAAGTTTATTTTGGTGTTTGGACAGTGTGCTCACTTGAAATTTAATGGCTGTGAAATGCAGACAGTGCATTCAGGCAGTTGAACTGGGAATAAGAATACAGGCACTTCTTCTTCTCGTTTCTTCATTCTCTGAGTGAGTCATGTTTCTGATGGATACTGGGTTTTTTAAATGAATTTTGTAATGATGCAAACTTGGACTAACATATATTTCGATGAAATTCAACTGTATATAGAGTGGTATTTTTCATTTCATTCAAGAACTCAGCCATGAATTGCATTAAAAATATACTGAGAGATGTATATATGGTTCAAACAGTTACAACAACGGGACGCGATTTCTTACAAACTTGCAGATGCTATAGATCAAACAGCAAAATCACAACGACCTCGTAATCGCTTCATTGATCCGCCAGTAACTACTACGTCCTTCCCAAAGCATCTGGTGTTTCGCTACACTTTTTAAAATAATGTCATCAGTCTCTATGTAAGGTTCAAAGATCAAGTGCTCGGGAGGTACAGATGAAAGAAAAGACACAGATGAAGTTTTTGCCAGGTATATAAAGCACAAGCCTTTTACTACTTTCTCGAGCATCAGTACACTTACCTGTATAAGCAACTCCTTCAGCTTCTACCATTGCCTGCAATGCACTGAATCAGATTGACACGGAAATCAAGGTTGACACTGATCAAATGTCTATGCGTCGTGTATTTAACAATTAAAAGTTCCACGATGCAAGGACTTGAGAAATCAGGAAAAGAATACCTGCGATAAAAACTGTCGCCTGAACCTCCTTAGCTAATTTTATCCATTGGTCGATGGAATCCAAACCAGAACCAACATCAAGGACTTTATCATCTATCCCTGTTAATACATTATAAAATCATCGATCCTAGATACTTTTTGCTTTGCCTAGAGCGTGAGGTCAGAAGAACAGAGAGTTGTCAAATAACGGGAATCAGAAGATGAGAGTTTTACCTCTGAAATAAGGGCATTGGCCTTTTCAATAGCATCTAAAATAGGAGCTCCTGAAATATCAACCAAACATTATAATTACTTAGGACAAAGGACTATCATCACATCTATTGCAAAATGGCTAAGATCCATACAAGTAAAAAAAAAAATTGTTTTCTTCATTGAAAGAATGCATTTAAAACGTATGAAAGAGGCTATATACAACATTGCTAATTTTTTAAAAATATTGTTTTATTGTAAAATTTTCCAACATTTTGGGACAGTATTCTAGAACGAAAATGAATCAAAACCGATGCAGTAACTGAGATTTCTCAGAGAAAGTACTTGGATGCCTCCATCTTCACCAAAGTGTCCGTGTATGACTGGAAAAACTATGTCGACTGTGGTGGAAAGATGATCTGCAAACTCTTGAAACTTTGGGCAAGGCTGAAGACGGATGAAATTGAACATGTCGGGAAAGGTTTAGTCCAGTGCTGACTATGAGAACTGAGTTGCCTAGGAAATCAAAGTCTGCAGGAGTGTTAGAATGCACCTACACATAAAATACAAGGAAACAAGTTTTTATGTGTAACAAAACTGCTTCTCAGAAAGCAAAAAAGACCACAAAGATAACACATTCGAAGCTCATAGACCTCTTAAATTTCAAATAGGCAAAACATAGTTGACAACTGATGATTGCAGAATGCATACCTGAGCAGTGGATATAGCAAAAGCATTGAGGTTGGAGTCGATATAGTAACAGCTCACTTGTAAATCACCCCCCTGAGATTCAAATTTGATATGCACTCACATTAATTTGTTAAAGACCTTGATTAAAACATTAAAAAAACTATCTTTCGCAAGGTTTGATGCATCTAGCTAAGTAAACACGGAGAGATACAGTGCATCGCAGCAGCAGCTCAACATTTCTCCAGTAACTTGAACTCTAATACAACTAATCGAATAGAACTTGAGCTAAGGCATCAGACAGAAATGAACACTAAGCAAATGTTGAGTTTTGAATACAAATGATTACTAGTAACTAAATGGAGATAACTCAGGCCAGTTTTAGCAAGAGCGGTAATAACAGATGAAACTAAATGCACACCTGAATGTGATCAATCACTGATCTAGCGGAGTTGAGCGAAATTCCTCGCTCTGCAGATGGTCCACCGCATTCCATCTGCAGCAAAATGAGCATTCCCATTCCATTCCCATTCCAACCATCTCCACCAAATATCCCTTCCTATTCACCAGCACCCTTTGCATCGGAGTCCCAAACGGAGAAATGAAAGATGTCGTCATCCCCCTCGGAGACCGCTTGCCGGACGGCGTCAGAATCTCCGGCGTGGAGGAATAGATATCAGCTCCGCTCCTCCATTTTAGTGTGCAAGTGGTGGTGGCACCGCTCTTGAGTTGACTTTGATTTTGACTGTGAATTTACTCTATTACCCTCAACCGATACGTTGTTTTCTGACAAACACCAACGAAGGCCCGGTTCTTTCCTATATTTTGTGGCCCAGACAAACTAATTACCATTCAAAATGGGCTGAATTAATATTTTATTTTCAACTGTACTTTCTAAAGTCAATTATAATTTAATTTTAAATTTAATACTTATGAATTTATTCTTTAGAAGATAGTCTGATATCTAATTGTTACCTACAAAAATATTATAATTTCCTATAAGAAATGTGAAATCTCTACGGTTGAAAATTATAAAACATATATATTTTAGTAGAACCTTTAAAGAAATTTAGGATTTGTTTGTCAGAATTATTATGTAAAGCAGTCCAGTTTAATATTTTTATTTTTTTTCAGTTCAGTTCATTATTTACTTATTTATTTATTTTTTGTTCAATTCTGTATTTTTTTATTTTTATTTTTTTAGTTCAGATAAATATTTTTATATTTCTTTTCAGTTCAAATAAATATTTTTATACATTTTTCAGTTCAGTATAGCTCTCTATTGTTTTCAATTCAGTTCAGTTTATATTCAGTTCAATTCAGATCAGATATGAAAATTAATATTTTCAAAATGTGATTTGAGTCAACCCAAAATAATTTAGTCATACTATTTCAGTATATATACTTTTTGTTCATTTCACAGCAATTCAAATCTCTTTATTTTAAGTTCATTGATCCTACTCAACCTAATGTATGTCTAAATCAATAAATTTTCTTCGATCAAATTAATTCAGAAGTAATGTTACTTTTATTGTCATACATTTAATTTTAATTCAAATCAACTCAGTTTTAAACCATATTAAATCAATTCAAAATAATGATATTTAGTTCACTTCAGTATCTTCACCATGAGGGCATGGACTGCAAAATTCTTGTTGCTATATTCAGTCAAATTTGATTCATTTCTTCCTTCTTTTGAGAGCTGAGCAATTCCATATCCGCCGTTCCTTGAACATTATCGTCATGCTCTACAACAGGTATCTCAAGCTTTCGCTTGTAGCTATGAAGCGTGATTGTTGCTACTATTATGGATATTTGCCACTCCTCCTTCATCTGAGACATCACCTTAAGCATGCACTATATGATCTTCAAGTTGTCAAATGACTTGTCAACGATGTTTCGTAGACTAGAATATTGATAGTTAACCAGTTTAGTTCAATTCAATGTATTTTAATTTTTCAGTTCAGTTCAATACTTTTATACTACCTCTGTCTAATCCAAATCAGCACAGTTGACTTTTCACACTATCCAACACACATTTTTTACCAATCGTATATTTATTTACTTATATTATCGAAAAATAAAAATTTGATATTTAAATACTCTATGCTGCGATTAATCTAACGATACCAAATATGATAATATTCATGATTATATATCTATTTAAATAAGCGGTCAAAGTTTAAAAGCAAATAGTGTTAAAAAGTCAGAGTGCACATTAGCCTGAGACTGAGGGAGTAATTTTTTTCAGTTAAATTTAGTATTTGTTTTTCAGTTCATTTCAGTATTTTTTTTCAATTCAGAATGTTGTTTTTTTTTTCCAGTTCAGTTCGGTGAGAAATAATCTCTAAAAACAGGGCCTTTGTATATTCGACATCCCCTAAAAAAAATGTATGGATCCGATCACTACTAGAAACACACATTCAAAATTCTAGTCGAACTTGGGAATGAATCCTTTTCCAATATGATTAAGGAATATGATAAAGGGAACAAAACTATATATATGACCGTATATAATAAAATCTCCCTTGCGGCCTTGTCCTAATTAACCAAATACTTTTTGCAGCAAACATGAGCATGATTAAAAGGCCTAAATACGAAGGATCGGACGGTGAAATCAGCCTTCCCGAAGAGTTGCTGGATAATATATTGCTGAGCATGCCAGCCCGGCGTGTTCTTGAACTACGTTGTTTATCCAAATACTACAGAGATCTGATTGACAGTCCCAGATTCTTGAACAAGCATTACGATCGATCCATGAAAACAAACCCTAGCGTCATCCTCATCGATATCAGACACCGCTCAGATCCGTTCCTGGTGGATTACGATTCAACAACGTCGGCTACAACTGTCCGTCCATTCAACAAAAACCCTATCCAACAATTCAACAATTCGCTCCCTAGGATTTTTACTAATTTGGTGGGATGCTGCCGGGGAATCCTCTGCTACAGACATTGGTCTTCTGACAGAAGGTCCATTCGTTTCTCCTTTTGGAACCCATTCACCGGAGCTTTTCGGAAAAACATAGGAATACATGATCCCGCCTATAAATCAAATCCCTACTATCTTTTTGGATATGATGCCGTAACTGATGATTTGAAACTGGTTTGCATAGTGAGGGATACACAAAAAGGTTTTCAATATTCTTGTTCGGTTTATAGCTCAAAAACAGATTCCTGGAAAAGGATTGCTGGGGAGGGATTGAATGATCGTCAAGTTGATATCGATCTTCATAAAGATTATGTTTTTGTGGAAGGATCTAATTCTGTGCATACGCTAGTAAGGGATGCATTGGAAGTCTTGGCTTTTGATTTTGCAGCCGAAAGGTTCAACCTTGTTCCTATACCTGAAAAAGTCCGCGGCGCAAATACGCGTAAGTTAGGGCTATTATCTTTGCATGGTTTCCTAGGTTTATATCACAAGCGTTGCCGTGGTGGTTGGGAGGTGTGGAAGATGAAGGAATATGGAGTCGAGGAATCTTGGTGTCGGGTCTTTTCCCACAAGCCAGATACCTATGTGGAGCCGGGCTACTTGCATTTGCATTCGAGGGCGCTAACTCTTGTGAATAATGGACGCCAACTGCTGCGTATGCGCTATTCTAAGGGCGCATCGCCCGTCTCGCTGGATTCATACGATATTGAAGGAAAACAACACCTCATTGAACCCGTAGATGGTTTACCTACTGACTACTATAATGTGAGGCCTTTTCTATTCGCACCATCTTTAAGAGAACCTTGATTGGATGATCATGTTATATGTGAGCGGTTTTATGAAACTTTAATGTGGGATTATTTATGTATATTCATTGTAATATCTATTTTTTAGTCACCTATGTGATTTTTATGAATGGTTTAAAATAATGTATTGAACTCCAAATAAGTATGATTTTTATTTTGGTTGATTATTTTTCTTGTAAAAAACAATTTTTAATTTCAAATTATTCTTTCGAGACATGGGAAAAAAATTAGACGCGGCTACAATTTTTAATACTATTCAAAATCTCATGAAAGATAGAGCTTTTCATGAGATCCATCAGAAAATTAGAGGGTGAATTTTCTGAATATGTCTCTTTTTACCATGCTTATAGAAGTCTAATTAAAAATACAAACACCAAACATATAAATCAAATTCTACAGATTTGATAAATTGAAAATCCCTAACAACTCTGCCACGTAGCTAAACTGGTCAGTTGCAACCACCACACTAACTGCCCTTGAGTTGACTGTTCCTGGAATTTACTCTTTTACCCTCGGCCCAAATGTTTTTTTCCTGGCAATAAACAAATGAAGGCCCCGTTCTTTCCTATATTTTGTGGCCCACTAATTACCATTCATCAGAATAAATTCTTTTTCTGAATAAATATTATATTTTCAACTAATACACTCTAAATTTAATTATAATTTAATTTCTAATATTAATATATAGATTTGAATGCTTACAACCTTATGAATTTATTCTTTAAAAAATAGTCTAATATTTAATCATTAGCTACAAAATACTTATAACTTCTTATAAGAAATGTGAAATCTCTACATTTGAAAATTATAAAACATATACTTTAAAAATATTCAACTAAACTTAGATGTCTTTAAAAATAATTTAGTAGAACCTTTAAAGAAATTTTGGTGAAGCTGTTCCACTTTCTTAATTAATTTCTAACATATAAATCTAATATTTGAAAATTAAATACCTAATTTAAAATTTATTTACCAAAATGTTAAAGAAAAATTAAACTTTCAAAATTCTACGTCGCGGGAATGAATCCTTTTCCTAAACTGATAATTTATTTATTTGCGAATGATTCATCAAAAGTCTTGGCTTTTGATTTTGCAACTGAAAGATTCAACCTTGTTCCTATATCTGAACAAATCCGCGGCGTAGATGGGTTTAATTCAGGGCTATTATCTTTGAATGGTTGTCTAGGTTTATATCACAAGCCTTGTCTAGGTGGTTGGGAGGTGTGGAAGATGAAGGAATATGGAGTCGAGAAATCCTGGTGTCGAGTCTTTTCTCACAAGCCGGTCACTATTGTGATGTCGAGCTACTTGCATTCGCATTCGAGGGCGCTAACTCTTGTGAATAATGGACGCCAACTGCTGCGTATGCACATATCTCTCTACGGTTCCCCTGTTTTGCTGGATTCATGCGATGTTGAAGGAAAACAAGAAATCATTAAAGTTATAGAATGTTTACGTACTACCTACTATTATGTCAAGTCTTTTCTAATCGCACCATCTTTAAGGAAACCTTGAGTGGATGATCATGTTATATGTGAGCCGTTTTATGAAACTATGACGTGAGATTATTTATGTATTCTTCATGGTAATATCTATTTTCTAGTCACATATATATGATTTTTATGTATGGTTAAAACTTAAAAATAATGTATTGATCAACTCCATATATTTGGTTGATTGTCTTTCTTATAAAAAAAACAATTTTAAAATTAAAATTCTGGTTTTGAAGCAGGTGATAATTAGGGTTATGGTGCGGTTACAATTTGTAATACCATTACAATATCAAACAATGTTAGCATATAAAATAAAATAAAAACTAAAGTGAAATTGAACTTTCAAAATAATACGTTGTGAGAGTGGCTCCTTTTTACTGAATAAAAACTACGTCGTGAGAATTGTAGGATTCAAATCTAGGGTTTCTGGCCGTTGAATCCTAATTCACTAGGATCAAATATCTATTTTTTCAGCTGCACTTTGAGAAATATTCGTTACACATACTCAAATACCCTTTGACCGGTCAACATGGAATTCAAAATCTCATGGAAGATAACGCGTGGGTGAACTTTTTTAATCTATCTCTTTCAACCATGTTTATAGAAGAACTAATTTAGCAGCAGATGCTTTAACTAAATGGACAAGTAAAATAAATTAAATTCGGAGTTAATTATCATTAAACACTATCTAGAGAAATTAAAGAACTGGTTATTTTTTGCTTTCGTAAAAAAAAAAAAAACTGAATTTTCTTAGATGACAGAGAATTTTCATATCTTATAACTTGAAATAATTTCGGAATTGTTAGTGTTGCCTTTCACTTTTGACCCGTACACGAAGCATCTTCACTTGGCTCTTGTTCACACACATATATTTAAGTTGTAATGATGCATGTTAATGAAATTGTCTTTTTAGATTAGAACAAATTTCCTTATATTAAAATCATGGAGAATTCGCCACTCATATCTAATCCAATTCCTTGATAATACAGTTCCTTGATACCACAAGAGTAGAGGTGTTGAGATGTTCAAAATTTTGATTTTCCCAACTAGCTATAAGTAGTGGAAATTTCTTCAATTTAGTGTTCTGTATCAGTGTCAAGCAGGGGTCATATGAGAACTTCTGATGTAAAATCAACTATCAATAAAGTATTTCATGTAAAATTATGAATTTGATCCTTTGAAGGTGTGCATCGTTATTGAAGGATATAATTTCATCCTACAATTGTTTATGAAAATGTTGTGTTCTGTGTAAATTAACTCCAACCATCTCCTCCAAATACCCCTGCATATTCATCGGAGTCCCAAACGGACTCAAAAACCTCGGAGAAACGAAAGATGTCGTCATCCCACTCGGCGACCGCTGGCCGGACGGCGTCAAAATATCCAGCGTGGAGGAATAGATAGCAGCTCCGGTCCTCCATTTTAGCAGGTGTTAAGGATTTGGTGGTGGCACCGCTCTTGAGTTGACTTTGACTTTTACTGAGAATTTACTCTATCACCCTCAACCCAAACAAACGAAGGCCCAGTTCTTTTCTATATTTTGTGGCCCAGACAAACTAATTACCATTCAAAATGGGCTGAAATAATATTACATATTTTCAACTAATACTTTCTAAAGTCAATTATAATTTGTTTAATTTTTATTATCAATTATAAATTTTAATACTTATGAATTTATTCTTTAGAAGATAGTCTAATATTAAATTGTTACTTACAAAAATATTATAACTT
Source organism: Sherardia arvensis (assembly GCA_948330725.1). Classification (NCBI taxonomy): domain Eukaryota; kingdom Viridiplantae; phylum Streptophyta; class Magnoliopsida; order Gentianales; family Rubiaceae; genus Sherardia; species Sherardia arvensis. Next base: position 26,159,941 of record OX415245.1, on the reverse strand, counting down.
CCTATAAGAAATTTTAAATCTCTGCAGTTGAAAATTATAAAACACGTATATTTAATTAAACTTAGATATCTTTCAAAATTTAGTAGAACCTTTGAAGAAATTTAGTATATTCGGCATCTCCTAAAAAATTTTATGGATCCGACCTTGATCGGGGCGGATCCAGCTTGAAGCATGGGTACCCCGTGATAATAAAATATTATTATTATATTTATGTAGACAATTTCATAATTGACTAAATTTTATATTTGCGTTAAATGTTACCCTATGAATATTGTTCTGTGACGAATATTGTTCTGTATTCGCCACTGATCATGATCTGGAAACACACTTGTATATAAGACCTAACTTTCAAAACTCTACGTCGAACGTGGGAACGAATCCTTTTCCCATATGATTAAGGACTGATAAATGGAACAAGACTATATATATGACCGTATATAATAAAATCTCCCTTGCGGCCTTGTCCTAGACCAAATACTTTTTGCAGCAAACATGAGCATGATTAAAATGCCGAAATGCGAAGGATCGGACGGTGAAATCAGCCTTCCCGAAGAGTTACTGGATAATATATTGCTGAGCATGCCAGCCTATCGTGTTCTTGAATTACGTTGTTTATCCAAATATTACAGAGATCTGATTGACAGTCCCAGATTCTTGAACAAGCATTACGATCGATCCATCAAAAAAAACCCTAGCGTCATCCTCATTGATACCACACACCGCTCGGATCCATGCCTGGTGGATTACGATTCAACAACGTCGGCTACAACTGTCCGATCATTCAACAAAAACCCTATCATTGAATCCGACGATCGGTTGCATAGGAATTCGATTAATTTCGTGGGATGCTGCCGGGGAATCCTCTGCTACAGAGTTAGGTCTTCTGACAGAAGGTCCATTCGTCTCTCCTTTTGGAACCCATTCACGGGAGCTTCTCGGAAAAATTTAGGAAACCATAATCTCGCCTATTATTCAGATCCCTAAAATCTTTTTGGATATGATGCCGTAACTGATGATTTGAAACTGGTTTGCATAGTGAGGGATAAAAAAAAGATTTTCAATATAAATGTTCGGTTTATAGCTCAAAAACAGATTCCTGGAAAAGGATTGCTGGGGAGGGATTGAATGATCGTCAAGTTGATATCAGTCTTCATAAAGATTATGTTTTTGTGGAAGGATCTAATTGTGCACACACGCTTGTAAGGGATGCATTGGAAGTCTTGGCTTTTGATTTTGCAGCCGAAAGGTTCAACCTTGTTCCTATACCTGAACAAATCAGGGGTGTAAATAGGCAAAAGCTAAAGCTATTATCTTTGCATGGTTTCCTAGGTTTATATCACAAGTCTCGCGGTGGTGGTTGGGAGGTGTGGAAAATGAAAGAATATGGAGTCGAGAAATCTTGGTGTCGGGTCTTTTCCCACAAGCCCGATACCTATGTGGAGTCGAGGGCGCTAACTCTTGTGAATAATGGACGCCAACTGCTGCGTATGCATCGTTCTAAGCCTGTCTGGCTGGATTTATGCGATGTTGAAGGAAAACAACTCCTCATTGAAGCCGTAGATGGTTTACCTACTGACTACTTCATTGTCAAATCTTTTCTGATCACACCATCTTTAAGGGAACCTTGACTGGATGATCATGTTATATGTGAGCGGTTTTATGAAACTTTAACGTGAGATTATTTATATATATTCGCTTTAATATCTAATTTTTAGTCACATGTATGATTTTTATGTATGGTTAAAATAATGTATTGAACTCCAAATAAATATGATTTTTATTTCGGTTGATTGTTTTTCTTATAAAAAACTATTATAAATTATTGTTTTTGAGGCCGGTGAAAAGATTAGGTGCGGTTACAATTTTTAATACTATTATAATATCAAACAACGTCAACATATAAAATAAAATAACAGTTAAAGGAAAATTGGAGCGGACAGTTATAGCCTTTGACTGATCAACATGGAATTCAAAATCCCATGGAAGGTAGAGCGTTTCATGAGATCTATCAGAAAATTAGAGGGTGAATTTTTTGAATCTATCTCTTTTAACACCATGGTTATAGAAGATCTAATTAATTTAGCAGCAAATGCTTTAGCTAAATGTGCAAGTAACGATTCTGTTTGTTTACCGGGTTCATGAAATGATAATCCTTATTTGTTTTATTAAAAAAAAAAGGAACTCAGAGACTTATCATATCTTATAACTTGAAATAATTTTGGAATTGTTAGTGCTGCCTTTCCCTTTACACATGTACATATCACATCTCGTTTATACTCATATATTTAAGTTGTAATGATGTAAATTAATGAAATATTTGTCTTTTTGGATAAGAATAATTCTCTTAAACCAAAGTCACGGAGATTACGCTACTAATATATGATGAAAATAAGAGTTGATTTTATATTTCTTAATTTAGTTTTCATAAAGAATAGTCATTTGAGATGTATAAATTTTAAAATTCAGTTTCATATCCAGTTCAATTATTAACAAATGAATTTCACGTGTTGGGTTTGGATAATCCAAGTGTTTACTAGGTCGGGTTTGGGTCAATATTTTGTGACCCAAAATACCATTGAATTTGATATAGGTTTAGCATTTTCAAGTCGCCATCCCGCCGACACGGAACCGCCAACACGCCACCTCAACCTGTCAACCCTAAAGAAAACAAACGAATGCCCATTTCTTTCTTATATTTTGTGGCCCAGACAAACTAATTTCCATTTAAAATTATTTCTTTTCTGAATTATTAATACTATTTTTCAACTAATACTCTCTAAATTCAATTAATATTTAATTTCTAATATTAATATAGATTTGAATACTTATAACCTTATGAATTTATTCTTTAAAAGATAGTCTAGTATTTAAATATTACCTACAAAATACTTATAACTTCTTATAAGAAATGTGAAATCTCTACATTTGAAAATTATAAAACATATATATTAAATTTAAACGTAGATATCTTTTAAAAAATTAGTAGAACCTTTAAAGAAATTTAGTATATTGCATCCATTAAACAAACTTTATGAATCCGACCTTGATTACTACAAAAACACACTTGTATATAAGACCTAACTTCATCAAAACCTCTATGAATTTATGATTCAAAAGACTTGGCAAACTTTAGAAAAATAGAATTTAACTTTTATTAAAAAAAATCAAATCCAAAACTTAATTTACGATTTAAGGTTGCCTATAGGTTGCAAAAAACTGAAAATGCTGGGTTTTAAGATTCGCCCAATCCAAACCCAGTTTACGTACATGTTCAACTTCCTTGAGTTCTTCTTCTTCTTTAGCATCACTTAGATACATCCCTGCATGTTTACATCCAGAGGTAGACACAAGCAATTGTCGATGATGTCCATTGATATTCACAAAAGTACGAGGCACCAAGCCTCGATGACTAGCGAGGTTGTGATCATTGTTCACATGATCACGACCTCCAAACAATGTCCCCATGCAATAGTGGGGCTTGAGGGAAAAGAGCCGAGTCCATGATTTCTCGACTCCATATTCTTTCATCATCCACACCTCTAGATAACCACGACTCCCAATCGAATTGCGATAAAAACAAAGACATCCATCCAAAGATATTAGACCGATATATATTTCCGAGTAGCTTATGTCGCGGCAATGTGGAGGTAAAGAAATCTTAAAATTGAACTCCTCAACTGCAAAATTAAAAGTCAAAACTCTTAATTTGCGCGCATCATCCCTGACTAGTATGTGCACACAATTAATACCTTCCAGAAACACATCACTAGTACCATACCACCCCATAGAAAACTTTCTCGGTAATCCCTCAATATTTTTCCAAGAATCCGTCTTTGAACTATATACTGCAAAATCATTCACTTGATAAACTCTCATTTTATCCTTGTAGTGCATTATTTTCAGCACTTTCAAATCGTCAGTTACAGCATCGTAACCCAAGAAGCACCATGCATAGACTAAATACACCGGCGGTAATGCCGGTTGGCGATCATAGTGCTCGGAGCTCCTCCGGTAAGATCCGGTGACAGGGTTCCATAAGATGAGACACATTAATTGATCTGATTTTCTTTTCATCATGGCACTATAGCAGAGAATACCTCTGCAACTCCCCACCAACTTAGTCTTATCTTCAATTATATCAGAGGTGGAGAAAGTACGAGGTATGTAATTTACGGTCGGTTTTGATGTATCATCAAAATCAACTAGGTATTCACAGTTGATTTTGCCGGAGTCCCTGCCGCCTTGAATGATAACACTTGATCTTGTTTTGATTGATCGATCGTAATGCATTTTTATGAAATCAGGACCGTCAATCAAATTCCGGTAGAACTCCGATACACACCGGAATCGACCGATACTTTTGATCGGAATCCTCGACAATATATCCATCCATAAATCTCCGGGAAGGACAATTTCATCAGTACTTCGTTTGATCCTGCTCATGATATTGACTAAACGAGGAAAGTGAATAATTCAATTATTATAAAGAGTAAAAACTTAAAAATGAAAGATGAAAGAATGAGCCCTCGATTTATATATAGGTCATATGGAAAAGATTTCCGATTCCGTTCTGGTTTCAGTAAAAGATGGGACGAATTGTCCATCAGTTCACATGGGAAAACATTCCCTAGGCTTGAACTAATACGATTTAAGACATGTTTTAGTTATCTTGTTTTTACTTAGAACTGAATAAAATACTAGACTATAAAAATTAATATATAATGTTAAGTTAACTTGAATTTTATTAAATTATATTAAAATTGAACTTAACTAAATTAAACTAAAATTTTTGGCTGTTATATTAAATTAATGGTTATATTTAGTTTTTAGTTTCCCAACTTAAATACAATTACATTTTAAAACAAAGAGATTAATTTTAAAAAAACTTCAAAGGCTAAATGGTAATGAGAGCTTGATCAGATCTGGTATGTTGACAAGATGCCTTGGGAAATTTTGGCTTTTGAAATATAGATCGGACAAAGCTAGGGCTAATATCACAAGCCTTAAAGGTTTTTGATTTGAAAATTAATTACCTAGTTAATCTAAAATTGAAACTTTCAAAGTGGGAATGAATCCTTTTCCCATATGATGATGGTAAAATTAAAGATTGAGATTTAATTTAGATGTGTGTGTATATATATAATATAATTAATCTCCCTTGCGGCCAATAAACCAATACTTTTACGGCAAACATGAGCATGAAATCAGATGAAATCAGTCTTCCCGAAGAATTACTGGGTGATATATTGTTGAGCATGCCAGCTAGGGATGTGCATATAATAGGATACCCATGGATCGATCCAATTACGAGCCCCGCCCCACTTTAAAATATCCATAAGGCGGGGCGGATAATATTATCCGCGGGATGGGGCGGGGCAAAATTCAGGATACTATCCAACCCCATGCCCCTGGCTCATAAAAAACCTCTGATACTCTTTCGTCAACAAGCTAACCATCAGAATATATACTTGTATTTTTCGAGCGCGCATGTGAGATTACAGATTTGCATGGCTTTATTCGTTATGCGACTCATATTACTACGACATTTGGCTTGTCGTTTAACTGCTGAACATATGTATGCATCCGATCTCTTCCAATATCCTAAACCAAAATCTGCTTATAATTAATAATCAATTTCCCTGTAATTTTGTCATATATCCAATTGCTTGGTAACCTAATTGGATCTTTAAACCAAAATTAGTTAAAGAAATGATGAAATAATTTTATGAAATTGAGAAATTCAAATCTTTATATAAATAATAAGTCTATGTTTTTATCATCATTTATTACGTTCTGATATTCTCGATTTTTCCATCTCAATTTTTCAATATTTTTTAAATAAAAAAACTATTTTCTGGAATCCTTTATTTACTGAATAACATGTGTAGACATCAATTGCAATGATATATTGGAAAAGTGCATTGATTCGCCGGGTCAACTTGGGTGAATTTAGGGACTGTTTGTCAGAGTTTTTCTGTAAAGCAGTTCAGTTTCAGTATTTTTTTATTTTTTTTAATTCAGTTTATTATTTTTTAAAGTTTCATTTCATTTCAGTGATTATTAATTCCGATTAGTTTTCAAATAAAGTTTTAGCCGGTGCCCATCGTTGAAAGCCGGTGGAGATTTTATGAAAGTCATCTTACTCGTATTTGCTTCCTTTTTTAATACTATTTTTGCTAATCTGTTGTATACTTTTCCAAAGCTTTGAAGAACGTATTTTTTTTTCTTTAAAAAAAAGAAGAATGTAATAAAATTGTTCACCACAATTCTTCACCTCTAATTAAGGGGAATTTTTTTTATACTAAATTGGATCGATCCATCAATTATCCACGCCCCATAAATAATTTTGCCCCGCCCCGCGGATAATTTGCCCCGCCCCGCCCCGCGGATAATTTAATAACGGGGCGGGACGGGCAGATGCACAGCCCTAATATATTTTGGTTGAGCATTGCCAGCCAAACGTGTTCTTGAACTACGTTGTTTATCCAAATACTACAGAGATCTGATTGACAGTCCCAGATTCTTGAACCAGTACTACGATCGATCCATCAAAACAAACCTCAGTATCATCCTAAACTTGGACGATCATCCAGTCCTGGTGGACTACGATTCAACAAGGTCGTCTGCAACTGTCCGTTCACTGAGCAAAAACCCTGACTAGTTTCGTAGGATCCAGAATGAGATTCTTTTGTTGGGATGCTGCCGGGGAATCCTCTGCTACCGTGTTTGGTCTACTCACAAAAGGCCCATCCGTCTCTTCTTTTCGAACCCATTCACCGGAGCTTCCCGGAAAAGCTACGCAGAAAACTATCTCAGCAAGAATCAATATTGCTCCTATCTTCTTGGTTTGATGATTGCCACCTTTATACATGTATTACAGAAGATCAAGTTTTTGTGGAAGGTACTAATTGTGTTCACACACTTAAGGTGGATACATCAAAAGTCTTGGCTTTTAATTTCGCAGCTGAAAGGTTCAACCTTGTTCCGATACCTGAACAAATCTGCGGCGTAGATGAGTCTAAGTTAGGGATATTATCTTTGCATGGTTGTCTAGGTTTATATCACAAGCTTTGTCCCGATGGGGTTTGGGATGGTGATTGGGAGGTGTGGAAGGTGAAGGAATATGGAGTCGAGGAATCCTGGTGTCCAGTCTTTTCTCACAAGCCCATGACTGATTTGGTTGGGAGCTACTTGTTTTCGAAGCCGCTAGCTCTTGTGAATAATGGACGCCGACTGCTTATGCTAGACCAGGTCAATTTTTCAATCTTGTTGTATTCAATCGACGTTGAAGGAAAACAAGAATGCATTGAAGAGTTGACCTGTAATATTTAGGTACAGTAACGGAAAACCTTTTCTAATCACGCCATCTTTTAGGGAACCTTAATTAGAAATCCTTATTTGTATGTGTGAGCACTTTATTTATTAGAATTTCATTGGATACTCAAATCTGTAATAGTACAAACTAGCTAGTTGAAATTTAATTTAATTACTTTTGTAATAGAAAATTAGTTAAATTCAATATAATTCCAATATAATCGTCCGAGTGTTTTCCTAGTACCATAAATGAATTTTCAAAAAATAATAATGTATGAGCACTTTATAACGTATGCTTATTATTATCATTGAAATTATAGATGGAATATCTAGTCTCTATGCTGCCAAGTCTTTTCTAATCCCACCATCTTTCACGGAATCTTAATTCGATGATCATGTTAATATTTATGACCAGTTTCATGGTAATTTAAAGTGATTTCATCATTCTTTTTTTTTTCATCACATTTATGATTTTTATGTATGGGTTAATTGTGATTTTGTGAATAATGGACGTCAACTATTTATGAAATATGTTTCGTATGGGTACGTAATAACGTTGAAAAGGATCAAAAACTCTCTTATGTCCTCTAGATTTGAAGGATTTAAAAGATACTATTAATTTAATTCAATATCAATCAGTTAAATTTAGTTATATTATTAATATTTTTTAGTTCAGTTTTTTAAGTTCAACAAAAACGAGCGTAGTGAATATGCCTAGTATTAATTGCCTGCTTTACTTAGTGCTAATTAATTTGTTCAAGAAAACATTGAAGGTAAAAAATGCTACTTTTTAATAATCTTTTGTTTTGTTTGATATATATATATGTATGATAATTGATTTTTCCACCTTCATGGTTCGAGAAAAAGATCATCAACTTTAATTTGTTTGGTCTTGGTTGCCAATCTTTTAACTTTTGAGGTTAGTTTTTGCCAGGCTCAGTCCTATGTATTTGGTGGATTGAATCAAATATTTTTTACAAATGGCCTTAATAAAGGATCCCGTGAATTGCCTCCGTAACGGTGAAAATCCGTTAAAAAAGAATTTTAATATGTAATGAAGAAAATGAATTAAGATTAATTAATTAATATAAATTTTGTTATAAATTATTTTGGACAATCCACCGGGCGTTGTTTTTGCCTAACTATGTTTTTTAAGTGTTTAGATAATTAATATAAGTATTTGATAAATCTAGGTTATTGCTTTGAGCCGAGCATTGAATAAAATATACATTAATTGTAAACATTAAGAATTACAATAATGTCAAAATATTTGTTTGAGATTTGAAATTATAATATAATATTTGATTAAGATATATTAATCTATTTAGTTTAATCAAACTTGTCAATCAATCAATAAATTATAAAAACTTTATTCAATCCTTATCGATAAATAAAAATAAATTATGGAAATTGTGTATAAATATAGTAATAGTTAAGGAAGAGATATCAAAATTAAATTAAAATTGAATAGACCAATATTACAAAATTAACCCAATAATTACCAAAATAAAAAAAATCGAAAATAGATCTAAAACTAAAAACATAATAAAATATGTAGAACAAAGCAAAATTATTAAAATACTATATATAGCCAAAAAAATTTAAAAATAACTAACAAAAACTATGATATGATTAGGGGAAAATATTGCAAATAAATAAATATAATATAAACTAAAATTACAAAAATAACCCAATAATTACTAAACCACAAAACAAATTATTTGGTTTATGAAACACACTTTGAATACTTTTCCCAAACATAAAAGGACTAAATTGATAGAATACAACCAATGTAAAGTCTAATAACTGTTATTTGCTCTCATCTTCCGGCGTAAACATCATGAGCATGACTAGGCCGGCGAAGAAATCAGCCTGCCGGAATTGGTTCGCCGGCGATGAAATCAGCCTTCCTGAAGAATTACTGGATACTATATTATTGAGCATGCCAGCCCAGCGTGTTTTTAAACTACGTTGCTTATCCAAATACTACAGAGATCTGATTGACAGTCCCAGATTCATCAACAACTATTACGATCGAACAATCAAAACAAACCCTAGCGTTATCCTCGGGGATATCGTGGTGGATTACGATTCAACAAGTTCTACAACAACTGTTCGTTCATTTAATAAAAGAAACCCTAATTTTGAATCCTACGATGAGAAAAGAGCTAAGATTTCTTTCGTGTTCAAAGACGGATTCCTGGAAACGGATTAATGGGGAGGGATTGAATGATAACGAAATTGATATCGGATTGAGGCATATTACTTCATCTAGTTATGTTTTCGTGGAAGGTACTAATTGCGCGCACATACTTGTAAAGATGAACTTTCCGGTGCTATGAAAGTTTTGGCTTTTGATTTTGCAGCTGAAAGATTCAACATTTTTCAAATACCTAAACAATTGCGCCATATAAAGTTCACTAGTGGAGTGCTTGAGCCGTTATCTTTGGATATTGGTTGTCTAGGTTTGTATTGGAAATTTAGTACTACATATTTGGAAGTGTGGAAGATGAAGGATTATGGAGTCGAGAAATCTTGGTCTCTCATCTTTTCTGTCGAGTATGGTACTTATAATCCGATGCCGCTTATTTTTGTGAATAGTGGACATCAGCTTCTTCTGATGTCTACTATGTATCCAGATCTTGAGACTAGATTGTATTTATGCAACGTTGAAGAAGAACATGAACTCGATGAGGCTTTAGATGTTCTAAACCCGAGTCCGGGTCCCTTGGTTCAGCCTGTTCTAATCGTACCATGTTTAAGGGAACCTTAGATCATCATCTGCAAGGGAAAGGAACCCTAAAATTACTTTGGTGTAACTAACACAACTCCATTTTTATTTAGTTTGTTTATTTTTTCAAGATAATAGTTGAGGGAAGAAAGATACTTTAACTAATCTTATTAATATTTTGTTTGATTGATGTAATGATTGACTTTTTAACCATGAAATTTGAAGAAATTTGTAGTTCTACTTATTTTATTTATCAGTAGATATATTTTTAATTATTTCATTTTAGTTAAGTTCAACTAGAAGAACATGGCCTTTTTGTGTTTGTTAAAAAACTTTTTGATTCAAACATGCATTAAGTTAATAGAGTGAGAAAACTTTACATATTGTGAAAGTTGGATTCTTAGGATAAATTTTAAGAGATATTTTTTGACATCTTGTTGTTTAAATAATTTTACTTTTTTTATTACAAATAAATTTTCATGAAAAGAAATATCAACAACATACAATTAATGAAAATAGTTATTACTTCCTTCCTTCTATCTCAATTTGCACCCCTTTTTTATTTATTGTTTAAATTCAACTAGCGCACTTTAAAAATATATAAAGTATTGGGTGACACTATTTCATCATAATTTTAGGACAAATAAGCTGAACTTATATGTTATGGTGATAATCTGCGTCTTTGTAATCTTTTTGTTTGTCGTTCTAACACAATTAGTTCACTTATAATTTTTTAAATGGAAGAATTTATAACAAAATTGAACTACTTATCGAAACATTTTTTTTAGGCAAAGTGATCGAAACACTTGAACTAATTATATAGACATGCTTGCAACATTTAAATGATTTTTTTTGTTAAAATAAATAATTAAAAATATCATATTAAAATTCTAATAAAACAAACACATAAGGTTAACTTATAAACATGTGAAATAAAAAACGGTCCTAATATAAACTTATGGCGAGACCGTCATACCTGCCAAGTATCTCTATAAAGAATGTGAACATATTTTAGAAAAGAATAAAAAATAGTAACAAATAAGATGTGTTAGAAATTACCATTCTTAAAATGGAATAGGATTTTGTTATTACATTTTGGATGTTATATATATATATATTGGATCACATAAATTACTTGTGTACAAAAGATGAACGCAATCAAAAGCACCCATGGTGAATTTCACCTTCCCGAAGAATTATTAGGTAATCATATACTGTCTAACATACCAGCCCAACATGTTTTCAAATATCGAGCTTTATCTAAGTTCTACAAAGAACTGATTGAAAAAGACAATTTCATACAAAAAAATTACGATCAATCAATTAAAGAAAGACCTAGCATTATACTAGCTCAGAGGAATAGCAATGGAGATGGTCTTTATTCCGTTAAAGACAGGAGAAGCGATTTCTTGATCGATATTGATTCGACCAGGTCAATCGCAACTGCCCATCAATTAGCTAAGCAATATGATGGTCGTGATGATGATGTTATTTATGATACATTTATTGATTTGATGGGGAGCTGTAGGGGCATTCTTGTCTACAATCATCAAAATAGGTTCCTAGGCTTTTGGAACCCTTACAATGAAACTTATAAGATAAGCTCCGATGAAGATCATCCTCCACTCCTCCGTCGTAACGGTCATCAGAAGCGGTGTAAGTATTTTTTGGGATATGATGCTCTAACTGACGATTTGAAAGTGTTAGTAATTATTGAAAGAAAAGGATTCTTCGACTGCTTCATCTATAGCTTAAATTCGAATTCGTGGAGAAAGACGGGTCCGAAATTGAGTTATTATGTTTATATTGATATGGAAACGTCAACGGGCGATAATCAAGTGTTTGTGGAGGGTACTAATTGTGTGTACGCGCTTGTTCACGACAATACTTCGGGGTTGTATTGTAAATCTATCTTGCAGTATAATTTTGCATCTGATGAGTTCAACCTTATTCCGATACCTGAACAATTCCACTATGTAAGAGATTGGGATGAAGATCGGAAATTAGGGATCTTATCTTTAGATGGTTGTCTTGGTTTGTATTACAGATATAAGTCAGATTGTCTGGAAGTGTGGAAGATGAAGGAATCTGAAGTCGAAAATACATCGTGGACTAGGGTTTTTTCTCTCAAACCTTGTGGTAGATCTTTAGATCTGGTTCCGATTACTACAATGAATTATCGATTAGTTATGCTATCGACCAATGAGGAGTCTAAGATTTATTTATGCGATTTAAAACAAGAGGAAGAGCTCAAGGAAGCTATACCTATTGTTTTGGACAAAAATGAGTCACAAGAAGATTTACTTTTAGATTTGCCGAACCTTGAACCTCAACATTTTCCGTTCGCTGCAAGTAACCGGAAACCTTAATTAGAACAATTGCTTCATTTATATTCCGACTGTATTTTAATTCCGTCTTCAGTTTAAATTATTCTTAATTTTGTCAATTATCAACTCTTATTCACGTACGTATATGGAAAAAATCATAATTAATTGATATTTATTAATGGGAGCAACTTTAATTGTTTACTATTTATTCATCAAGAAATTTATTACATCTATAAAATCAAGATTAAATTTCTTTAATAGATTGAATATTTTAGATTAATAGTTTGTTCTCCCAACTTATTTACAAAAAATAATTAGTTCAGATCTGATGAAATGGTAAAATTTATCTTAATTCAGTTTTATACAATATATTAGTTCAGGGCCTTCAGGCCAAATAAGTTGGGGAGTACACAACCTTTAATCCTAAATTAAATCGCAAATTAAAATCCATCAGAACATATATATACCAACAAATAATCATTTAATTTAAAAATCATACATTTTTATATAAATTTCTTGCATTTTAACATAAAAAAATGAATACTTTTGATTTGAAAATTCAATATAAAATAAGTTTAAAGGACAATAAGAAAATTGAACTTTCCGAATCCCACACGTTCTATTAATTGATCCTTTTCCTAAATTAATACTGATAAGTGTATTTAGGTTTTACGATATATATAATAGGTAAGTCATCATAAAATATCACAAACCAATATTTTCCGGCAAAATTTCCCTTTGCTCTCAGCCGCCGGCGTAAAAATGATCGGAATGGTTACTGAATCGTCACCAGACGCCGACGAAGAAATCAGTCTTCCCGAAGAATTATTAGGTGATATATTGCTGAGCATGCCAGCCCGGCGTGTTTTTGAACTACGTTGTTTGTCCAAATACTACAGAGATCTGATTAACAATCCAAAATTCTTCAACGAGTACTACGATCGATTGAACAAAAAAAACCCTAGTATCATCCTAATCGAGAAAAATGGCAACTCTCCGTTCAAAACTGATCTTCTGATCCAGTTCGATTTAACCAGGTCAGCCGCAACCGTCCATTCACTGTCCGAAAATCCTATTTTTGACGAAGAACTTGATGGAAATATCATAATTACCCTTGTGGGATGCTGCAGGGGGATTCTCTGTTACCATGTTGAAGAGTATAATCATATCCATCTCGCCTTTTGGAATCCATTCACCGGAGCTTCTCGGAGAGGCTGCGCATATCCGATTTTTGATGAGGAGATCAAGATCAGGCGCCTTTTTGGATATGATGCTGTAACTGACGATTTGAAACTAGTCCTCGTAAAGCGCAGTACTACACTAGAAAACCATGTACGGTATTCTAGTGTGGTTTATAGTTCAAAGATGGATTCGTGGAAAAGGACCGGGGAGGAATTGAATGATTTAGAACTTGATATGGGCTGGAATTCTTTTAGTGGGGTTTTTGTAGAAGGTACTAATTGTGTGCACACATTTGTTTCAGATAAATTCAGCTATAGGAAAATATTAGCTTTTGATTTTGGTGCTGAGAGGTTCAATCTTGTTCCGATACCTGAAAGTCTTCGCAGCTCGAAAAGACGCATTGGTAGAACGAGATTTCACATCACTCATAAGAATTTAGGGTTGTTATCTTTAGATAGTTGTCTAGGTTTGCTTCATGAACCCAAATACGGTTGCTTTGACGTGTGGAAGATGAAGGAATATGGAGTCGAGAAATCTTGGACTCGACAATATTCATTCAGTCAGTCTTTGAACATGGTGCCTTCTACTTTTATGAATGATGGATGTCAACTGCTTATGCTATCCGATCATTTTGATGAGATGGGGCTCTATTCATGCAACTCTGAAGGAGGAGAAGGAGAAGAACTTGTTGACTTTAGGTCAAGGTACTCTAAAGTTGATCTTGAGTTTAGTGGATTTGATGTGAAGCCTCAAATTAACAAAAACAAGTTCGACCATTTCATAATCTCTCCTTGTTTAAGGGAACCTTGATCATATCATATACTCTCATGATGAGTTACGTTTATGATAACTTTGCGTTTTATTTTTCGTATATATGCAATGGTTTAATTTCTCCCCTCTCCATCACCTCATTTATTAATTTGCGTATTAGTTTTCATTGTTCAACTCGCCCTGACCTTTTGAACAAGAGAACCACTTGTGTAAGGTGTATTTATAATTCTTCAGTCTAATTCTTCAGATTTTGGTTCCAAATTTTAGACCTCTTTTTAAATACATAAAAAGATAATGTCTTATCATAAATTCGCTTTATCAGAGGATAATCGAACTAAATGATAATCAGACTAATTGTCCTATTACAAAGAAAAAGATTCATAAAAGTGTAATACTACCCTCGACAATATTATCTTCCTGCCGCGAAAGTCATGATCCGCTTAATAAGGAGTCATGAACCGCTTAATAAGGAGATTCCAAGCTTATTCATAAACAAAAAATAATAAAACCGATCAAATATTGGTGTCATCTGAAGTCTACTATTTCCATTCCTTCTTAGACACAAATTCTTTATACAACAAAGAAAAGTCAATTATCAACATTTTCAAGATGAGTTTAGAAAAGTCAAGCGCAATTTGCCGTTTTCTAGAACGGAACTGTGTATTTGATGACGGGGGAGGATGGCCATTTTTGGACAATCAACGTTCGTACGGAATGTCAACGTTCGTAGTTCGTACATTAAATAATGTACGGTCGGTTATTCTACTTTTAGAAAATTGAAATATTGGGGTAAATTTTACTATAGATCATTTTTTAAGGGTTTTATATATGAGGTATAAAATAGATTTGCAGTTGAACCATTCATAAATTAAAATTAAAAATTGATGATTATATATTAAGTTAACATTGTATTATTAAAATATCAAATTTTTATAACTTGTCTTACGTACATATTTTTTTTAAGTCCATTTGCCGTTGTCTGCACTTATATGTGATTAGAGATATTATTTATTAAACATTTTCTGAATCAACTGATGAAAGTAAAAATGTGTAGATTTATGTTTTGTTCTTATGAACTATAAGATGTTGGTCTCTTGAGTTTATTTCTTACTTAATTGAACTGAAATCGAATGGAATTTAAATTTTGTTATATTCAAAATAGAATCATTATGACTAAGGTCAGGTTTATTTCAAATGAAATTGAACTATATGGAACTGAATTGAAATCTGACGAACTGAGCTAAAGGATGTTAAAAACTGTTGAATTGTGAGACATTAAACTATTGAAATGAACTCAAAAATGCCGGAGAATAATAAAATGTCATTATTGTAGGAGATGCATTGCAAGTAGCTCAAACGATATGAAGAAAGTGGATTCCACAACGAACTTCTATGAATATTGGTGCGCTTTTACGTGTCACGAAATCATAACTTAACATACCGTTTTATAATAAACATTTCACTTGGATACAATTTACAGACCGTGAAATTGAATGAAAGAAAATTTACTTTTGTTCAAAACTTGGACTAAACTAAACTAATCCATTTGTTGAATCAAGAAAGCGGGAATAAGTTTAGATCTAAACTATCATATAGTTCAGTCCAGTTCGATTCAAAAGGGTATATTGGAAATTTTTGGAGAGGATAAAGCCTGCACTAGTAGAGCCTGATGATGAAGATGGTATCTATCTCCCTATCTGGAGCCGTTCTTATCAGGGACAGGTTGGTACTGTCCATATATGCCCCCCACATAAGTACGGCCACTCTTTTCTAATTTCTCCTTTTCCTTTTTTAAAAGCACTAATAATGATATATCATCAATTCAAGTGTTTGTCAATTATTATTTTCAAAACAAAATACTTTTCGAACCTATCTTTGATCCTCTAACCTAATTTTTATATGTTGTTGTAAAATGTCGCGCAATGATATTTTGCGGTATGTATTATTTTTTAGAAAAAACTAATATATTTTCGACTAAATGATTTAAATTTGAATAAGATATATCAATAAGGACAATTTTATCAGAATCAAAATACAGACCGTATTGGTAAAAGAAATTCTGCAAACTCAAATGACGAAATTTTTCTTACATAATCACCATAATTTTTTATTCTGGGATGTATTATCTATAATGATCACCCTTTTGAATAAATTGTTACTATTTGGTTAATTTGCTTTTTAACTTCTTTACTACTACCCTTTCATTCATTCTTCAAAAAAATAAGTGCTCACTGTGAGAATTAACCCGAGTCTTAACCAGTTTAACTTATTTCTAATATTTTTTATATATTTTAATTTAGTTCAATACTTTTCACTTCAGTTTTAACAACGTATTCTTTTATATTCAGCATTTTTCAGTCATTTTTAGTTTATTGATTTTTATATCAATTTGATGTCTTTAACTTAACATAGTTCAATTTCATGCTTTCGGGTGAATTGGATGGGATGTTATATCGAATTGAACTTTTAAATCTAATCAAATTATATTCTATTAAAATTGATTTTTAAAAAATTAGATAAGGTGGATAGGCCCATGAATATAATTTGCACTACCACATTCTTGATTCTTCATAGAACTTTGAATTAATTTTTATAAATTCCACTTATATTCTAGAGTTCTCCACTAGAAATACTTGGGAAAAAAAGATGATTAATAATTAAATTGAAGTGGGTTGAAAAAGTTGAAAGCGTTGAAAGAAATTGAGAGATCGTACCGTCCGGACTTGAATGTGTCCTTCCTCGCATATTTTCTCCACTGAATGAGCCCCCCAATTCTTTTTTATATTAGAAAGTGACCCTTTTTCATTTTCGTATCTTCCTGTTTTGCCCTTAATCCTTGCTGTCCTTTCGCTCGTACGGTGTTCTAGTTATCCATCCAATGGACCAAACTACCCCTCTTTCCCCTAATGCATTTTCGCAACGATTTTTCACTTCAAATTTTTATTTAAAGAAAAAAGTGCTGTTGTACCCCCAAGTATTCAAAAAAGTGCTAATGTACCCCTAAGTTTTTCAAAAGTGCCATATACCCTCAAATGTATAATTTGGGCAGATTTTTCTTTTGCCAAGTGTAAAATGTCAAGAATACCCTCACTATTATTTAATGGTAAAAAAAAAAATTATAGCGAAAATGCCTCAACCAAATCAATGAATAATCCTCCCTACCTAATTATTCATCTAATTCTCGCTTCCCTTTTTACATTCAACCCAGTTAAGAAAGGCAATCCAAATCCATACCACCAGTCACCGTTACTTTATCGGATGAAAGCGTTTGAAGTCGAGGGGACCAAAACCACTGTAATCAGAAATTAGTGTGAGCCGGGGGACCGAAACCGCCACACCCAGTAATAATTAGCGTGACTAACTCAAGGTGGCGAGATTATGGTAATTTCACCAATGTTTTTAGTTTGTTGAATTTTTGGATAAAAATGTTAACTTTTTTTAATACTGGCCTGCTAGATTTAGTCCGATTTTTGCTTATTTGCAGTCCGTATTTTTGTTATATAATCATATATACAATAATTATGATATATAATTGATTTGCAAGTGTATGCAATAGAAATAATATATATATATATATATGATGCATGTGTCTGACATTCTTAATTATTGATCATATCATATATATGAAAGACGTATTTTTTTGGACTATAAAATAAGCAAAATATGGACTGCGTCTAGAATTGCCCCTTTCAATAATATTGTGCATTTATTTTGTAATTCAGTGATATTAATTTCTTGAATTTTTTTTTCGTGCCCATGAACCTTTGGGTCAAGGGAAAAAAAATCCAACAAGTGAGGGTAAATTTGTCTTTTAATTCAAAATGGTGTTGAAAATGGGTTTTAGAGGTACACTTCTTTATTCAATATAATAATAGGGGTACATCAGCACTTTTAAATTACTCGGGGGTACATTGGCACTTTCTTATAAACTTGGGGGTACATGAGCTTTTAACCCTTATTTAAAAATTGCAATGAGGATATATTTAGATTTGATTTTATATGTTATTTTACTTGTTGTGCATGTTATAATGGTTTTATACAAGTTTCTTAATCTGAATTATAAATTTATGTAGAGATCTTCCTTGATTAAATAAGATCGTTAGAAAATTAACAATACACCTTTAATATGCTTTGCAATAACTGAAAATCGAATTACAATTACCTGTTCTACATGACAACACTCGCAAAATCTCATAATAAACCAAGCTAGTTAGAAATTAGTGCAACTTGATTTTCAAATCCCATTCACATATAAAGTAAAATATTATTGAAGTAATTACACAATAAAAAGAGTGAAAAACACACATAAAGTGTATCAATAATAGTTAATCTATATAATTACGTGAAATAGAGAAACTCACATATGTTGATCTTTAAGATTGTTTTGATTATATATAACCGATTGTGCTAATTTGCACGTTCTGCATGTGTTTTGTATTTGCACATTTCCTACTAAATTGTTGCAAAAGTAGGCCAGTATCTCCGGTGAGTCTGAATATATATGCTGATTTTACCTTCATATCCTTTAATAATTATTGAGAATATGTCTGTGTATATAATCATTAACTCTTTTATGCTGCATAATCTCTAATATCCATAAAGTTTCACGTGTAGTAGGAATGAAATTTAAATTTTCCTCTTCATCGACTATTGAAGATTCCATATTAACTAGTTGACATGTCTATAACACCTTGACACGTCTTGTTTCAGTCATGAATAATATATTAAATAGTTAAATTAAAAAAAATTAGTCATCGTATATATTAATCACATTTCTTACCTTTTGTGATCTCAAAAGTTCATCTTCTAGACTCTTATGCAAATGAAAAGAGGTTTATGTTTGAATCAAACTATACACCTCAAAATCTCGAATGAGTTGATTAAAGTTTGGCCTCAAGAAAATGCTTCAAGGGCAAAAGAGTAATTTAAGGTCGAAAATGATGAAAACGCTACAAGGGCAATGAAGTAACTTCCTAGTTATGGTTCATCTTCTTCTTCTTCCTCACTCTTCCAACAGCTAATATAAACAAACAAACCGTCCTAAACTTCAGAGTTCAGATCATGGTTTTCTTCTAACAGTAACCTATTTTTTATGGGCACTCCACAAATCATTGATTCGTAATCTGTACAGACGGTCAAATCCATACCTACCTTGCATGTTCTTATTCTCTCTCCCCCTTTAAAAATACCCAGTTTTTTTTGTCTGTACAAAGCATCAAGCATACGTTAGATCCAACAATGAAGAAGCAAAAATCAGTCCCAGAATTCAGCTTCCCCAACCATTTCGAAACCCTGTCTGAAGAACTGGTTTTCCTAGTCCTCGACTGTCTGAACGACAGCCCAGCTGACAAGAAATGTTTCTCCCTCGTCTGCAAATCATTCTACGCAATCGAATCCCGGCACCGGAGAGCTCTGAAGCCGCTCCGATCGGACCATTTGGGGAAGATTCTGCGGCGGTACCCTTTCGTCTCCGACCTCGACCTCAAACTCTGTCCCAGGATCACAGACAGGTCGCTCTGCCTAATCTCGAATGCCTGTAAGGGAATGCTGAGGTCGATTGATCTTTCCAGGTCGAGGTTCTTCTCTCCTGCGGGGCTGTCGAATCTGGTTGCGGGCTGTAAGAATCTGGCGGAGATTGATTTGTCGAATGCCACGGAGCTGAAAGACCTCGGAGCTTCTGTGTTAGCAGAGGCTAAGAATCTGGAGAGACTATGTTTGGCGAGGTGTAAGAGCGTTACTGATATTGGGATTGGCTGTATTGCGGTGGGATGCAGCAAGCTCAGGGTGCTCAGCTTGAAATGGTGTCTGGGAGTTGGTGATCTTGGTGTCGGTTTGGTGGCGGTGAAGTGCCCGGAGATTCGCAGCCTGGACCTCTCTTACTTGCCGGTAAAGATCGAATCTTTTGTCTTCAGTTTTCTGCTTATTTAGTCAAGTTTGAATCTTTGTAACTGATGGTTGTTAATTGTTATGATTCAGTTAGGGAATTGTTATGATTCAGTTAGGGGTTGTTAATTGTTATGATTCAGTTAGGGGAATCAAGTTATGTGACCTGTTTAATGATAGCTGTTGAGGTTTCTTGATAAAAATCTTGTTTTTTTGTTTAGGTTTGTGACCATTAGATATTTTGTTCTTTTCAGTGCTTAGTATAACTGCCTGAACATGTGTTGTTTGCTGATTGATTGTATTTTTTCCTTTCGATTACTTAGATTGTCGGTTTCTTGTTTCTGATTGATTGTATCATTCGGTACTTTTGGTTTTTGAATGTCTCTATTTTGCTGTGAAGATCACAAATAAGTGCTTGCCATCGATCTTGAAGCTGCAACATCTCGAAGAACTGGTTCTGGAAGGTTGTTTTGGCATCGATGATGACAGCCTTGCTGCCCTTAAGCAACGATGCAGGTCCCTTAAGGTATAGTACGCCTTTCCTTGTACATTTATAAGTCGGTTTAAGTATTGCAATAACAATTTTTCTTGCTTTGGACAGACACTCGACATGTCGAGCTGTCAGAACGTTAGCCATGTTGGACTGTCTTGTCTGACCAGCAGTACCGGCTGTCTGCAGCAACTCACCTTAGCTCGTGGAGCGCCTGTAAGTCCTCGTCAAAACCTACCTTAAAAATGACGATGATAACCATTTCGACTTGTAATAATCGATAGTTTGTTTTGTACCAGGTAACTCTCGCTCTCGCCGACAGTTTACAGAAGCTCTCGATGCTGCAATCCATCAAACTAGATGGCAGCGAGGTTACAAGCTCGGGGCTCAAAGCGATAGGAAATTGGTGCGTATCGTTGAGGGAGCTGAGCTTGAGTAAATGCCCCGGTGTGACCGACGAAGGTCTGTCATCGCTTGTTACAAAACACAAGGAACTGAGAAAGCTCGATCTCACTTGTTGCAGAGAGATAACTCATGTTTCCTTGGCCCACATCACCAATTCGTGCACTTCTCTTACATCCCTCCGGATGGAGTCTTGTACTATGGTTTCAGCCGAGGCTTTTGTCCTGTTAGGACAGCGATGCCGCCTTATCGAGGAACTCGACCTCACAGACAACGAAATTGACAACGAAGGTAACTTTCATTAAACTAACTCTTAGCCAAGTTGAGGTTTTTTCATAAATGGTGTGTTTGCATAAACGCAGGCCTGAGATCGATCGCTCGATGTTCCCAGCTTTCTGTCTTAAAGCTAGGTATCTGTCTGAACCTGACAGACGAGGGGATCATCCATATCGGCATGTGCTGTTCAAAGCTCAAGGAGCTCGACTTGTACAGGTTGGTCATCACTTACTTTGTGCATTACGAGGTTTGTTTAGATTAATGATTATGACAGCCGTCGACTCTTCACAGGTCTCCCGGAATAACCGATCTCGCCATCTCGGCAATATCGCGCGGCTGTCCCGGGCTTGAAATGATAAACGTGGCCTATTGCACGCAAATTACCAATCTCTCCTTCGCGCATTTATCAAAATGTTCAAAACTAAGTGCCCTCGAAACTCGAAGCTGCCCTCTGATCACATCGTCGGGTTTGGCTGCCATTGCCGCCGGTTGCAAGCAGCTGAGCCGGCTCGATATCAAGAAGTGCCATAACATTTGCGATGCCGGGATGATCGCACTAGCCCACTATTCCCAAAATCTCCGACAGGTAAATCTCAAAATTAAAAAACATCTAAAAAGCATTTTATGGCCTTTACTTGCCCAAATATAGTGTTTTAATAACGTATGATCAAACGTGAAATGACTATTTTACCCGCTGTTATCGTATGGAAGACCGTATAAACTACATATGACCAAAGTAAAGGCCATATATAGAGAGAGATGTTGGATATTGTTGATATCTCAAAATTAAAAACTATCTACATTTTAGACTAAATAGCATTTTACGGCCGTTACTTGTGAAATGACTATTTTGCCCTGCTGTTATGACCAAAGTAAAGGCCATATATAGAGAGAGATGTTGATATTTTTTACTGTGGCAGGTGAATTTGTCCTACACGTCGGTGACAGATGTAGGGCTGCTGTCGCTCGGGAGTATCAGTTGTCTACAGAATATAACGATGCTGCATCTGAAAGGTTTGACCCCGGGTGGACTGGCGGCGGCACTGCTGGCATGTGGAGGACTAACCAAAGTGAAGCTCCACGCGTCGTTTAAATCTCTCTTGCCCCGGCCTCTCTTCGAGCACTTGGAAGCTCGAGGTTGCGCTTTGTTATGGAGGGATAAACCATTCCAGGTACACTTTTCTTAGAACATTCTAGAGTTCCTTATATGTTGAAATAGGTATCTTGTTTATCGTCTTTCATATGCGTATATATATATATTTTTGTGTGTGTGTGTATATATATATATGTATGAATGTATGTATGTATGTGTATATATATGTATGAATGTATGTATGTATGTGTATATATATGTATGTATGTATGTGTATATATATGTATGTATGTATGTGTGTGTGTGTATGTATGTATGTGTATATATCAATGCACACAGTCCCCGAAAACATTCTCAGTTGGAATAGTGTGTGTGTGTGTGTGTGTGTGTGTGTGAGAGTGTGTGTGTGTATGTATGTATGTATGTATGTATGTATGTATGTATGTATATATGTATGTATGTATGTGTGTGTATGTATATTTGTATGTATGTATATATATGTATGTATGTATGATGTATCAATGCACACAGTCCCCGACTCCCCGTTTTACATTCTATCAGTTGGAATAGTTAAACTTATGATGGCGTTTTTGTAATTTTTAGGCCGAGTTAGACCCGAAATGCTGGAAGTTGCAGTTGAATGATGCAGAATAGAGAGATTAACCGATGTTCGGGTTCTGGTATGTAAATTTACGGCCTGCATCAAACCTAGTACGGGGATACAGTTTGCATCATTAAAATCTGCTCAAATACATCCAACCTGGCCTGCTTCATTACTTCAACATTTGGCAAACAAACCTTAAGTAGTATGGCGTTTTTGAACATGATTCTGTACAGATAGTACGGATGACAGGACAGAGCTTGTAATATTGTTTATAAAATCCTTGTATAATCTGTTTTTCAGGTTTAAGGTTCGAGCCAGACAATATATTGCTTTCATGAGATATTTTAGTATTTTTGTCTTATTTTGTTTGAAGTTTAGAGTTGAGAAAAAAGGGATGACCACGCTACCTACTCATTATGCATGGAAGTTTCTGTTACGTGTGATTAAAGCCAACTGATAATGATTTAATTTAATCCAAATTTGATATTAATAATATTAACCAAATTAACTATTTTTGTAGAAATGTAAAAAATAAATAAAATGAAATTAAAATCTTAGTGGTACTACCTACCAGCAATGACAACAGCAAGATGCATGTCAACTTTGAACGTGGTTACATCCGAGAAAACTTTGACCGGGATCAAATAAAAACCTCAATTAAATGGTTGTACTTGATAAATCATTTTTGGGGGATTTTGTTGGCTCAAAAATGTCAATTATCTTAACTTAGGAGGATGGTTTTCCCTTATATTTTCTTGAAATAGTTAAGAAATATCATTAGATAGCAATTGAAGTAGCAAAATGAGAAGTGAATATATGAAGAGAGTCGGGCTACTATACAACAGAGTTTAATAATAACACGTCACTTTTTAAATTTTATTCAATCAGTACGTGCGGAGACTCCAACATGAGATGGATATTTAGAGAGGGCGACGACTACCATAATTTGCTTTCTTCTGATTGTGATCATTGAAGTTTTGATTATTGAACTGGAATTGCTTAGTTGTAAATGCGACATTTACATTTTCAAATCTCAATGGATAATGAATATAGTATGAGACAATCGAGCGGTCTAACCCACTTGGCCAAAGGCATGTTGCCTTGGCTAGCGAGAGGTCCGGGGTTCAATTCCCCCTTCCCCAATTCGGCCCATGGGCTTTCTCCTAGTCTCCATTCCCTCCATCTGCAAGAGGCGTGCTCAGGTGAGTGACGGTTCCCTCACCCCACTCAAAGCATCATTGAAGGACCAGTAGAGAATAAGTAGATTAGCCTAGATTATGATAGTTGTAGGAGATCTAGAGACTCAAAAAAAATAGTATGAGACACTAATGCTCCGTCCTTTTGACCTTGTCAAAATACTAGTTTAGTTTAGTAGTGATACTAATTTTATTTTTCAATATATTAATTTTTAATTCTATTTAGAAAGTAATAACTTAGGAGAACAGTGTTATAATTTGCCTAACTATTTTAAGGCAAATACCTAACCTTTGTGGATAATAAATTCCACATTTCTTCCCTTGTTACATTCTTATCACTTTGTCAGATTTTACCGACGTTGAGTCTTTAAGAAAAATAATAATTTCATTACTGTTGACACTTGTGAAAAGATTTAACTCAAATCTTTCATATATAGTATTCAAAATCTCTATTTTGTAACACATTTGCTAGTTCAAAAAAGTTTTAATCAATATAAATTTCATTTCAGAGTTCTAAAAATCGTCTAAAAACGATAACAAAAAGTTCGAAAGAGAGTTTCATGTCTTAATTAGCTGGGAACTCGATTTTGAGTAGTTTGCTACATCAAAGTTGAGTTCTAACCATTGTGATATAACAAGTTTAGGGATGGAAATTAGGGTTATGCCCCTAAATATGTAGAAAACGAGCTCTATTCCGCCGAGTCACGTCTAGCTCCCTCCAATCTAATTAAGTCGGATTTAGCCGCCGAGACCGAGTCAAAGACACAAGCTTTGACCCACCCGAAATTTTCCACGGTCAAACTTCTCTCATCCTTCCTCGAAAGGACACGCTAAGGAAATCCCCCTCTCTGCTACTACATAACTCCCACTCCTATATTTTCACCCTCAAACTCCCCAAACCAAAGAAAAACCCTCTCTTTCTCCGACCAAAAACCCTTTTTTTCCGGCCAAGAAACGAATTTTGTCCGTTCATGGCTTCCTCCGGCGGCGGCTTAAACACCTCGTACTCCAACTACTCCTTCGTGAACCAGTTCATGGATAACAACAACCCTTTTGGTAATAACAACAACAGTACGAACGGAAACCAGGCCGGAGATTCGAACAAAGGTTTGAATAACTCTTTCAGCTGGGAACAGATGAACAGTTCGAACAACAACAATGTTGTCCCCAAATTCAAATCATTTCCGCCGTCTTCCTTGCCAATCTCCCCGCCGCCGATCTCCCCGTCGGCGTACCTCGCTTTTCCTCCGAGCCTGAGCCCCTCCGTCCTCCTCGATTCGCCGGTGATGTTCGCGAACTCCAACGTAAGTATAACTATTGCATGTTTCTCACAGTCTGTGTCTTTTCTGAGACAGAAAAAACTGATTATGTTGTTGTTGTTTCAGACTCTTGCATCTCCGACCACCGGAAATTTCCCAGGTTTGGACAGGAAGGATCAGGACAGGAACAGCTTCTCCGACTTCTCGTTCCAGTCGCAGTCCATGTTCCGGTCATCGGTAAGTATTTATTGCGTATTCAAACCGTATATATACGTATTTCTGTACACTGTACTTGTGCATATCTTGTTGACATTTGTACACACGAAAGGTCGAGGATTTAGATGCATACATGATTCTTCATCCCAATTTGATTTTGTTTTAGATTTTTTTTTCATTAATAAAATCGACCTCGGAGACTTTTTCTTTTTCGCCGGCCATCATTTCACAAGTGGATATTTAATTTCCTCGTCACTCTTATTAGTCTGTCATTTATAACTTGTATGTGTTATCTTGATATACGCAGTCTAATATTTTAATTATGGTAATCCAAAATATCAATGAAATGACATTATCGTCCCTTGCAAGCTGCCTAATTTCTCAAAAATCGAATAATCTGAAGTCATTTTCATACATTTACACTATTATTTTACTGAAATGTTATACGCATTCCAATATTTTACTCAGCGTAGTCTAAAATATCAATGAAATGACATTACCGCCCCTAAGTTGAGGTCATTTTCATACTTTTAAACCGTATTTTGAACTACATAGTATAATATTGGATTTCGTATAGTAACCTCTTATTTTATGAGTTGTCTTAAGACTATGATGTTTCTCGATAATTTGTTAATGTAATCAGAATTTGGACAAACATTGGTAAATATTACACGTTACAGCTTTTAAATGACATTTTTCATACGACTAAATGGTCTTCTTTCTTGATGTTATTACAGCAAGAAGAAATACAACCTAAGCAGCATGATCAGTGGAACATGAACAGCAACAAACAAGTAGCAGAAGTTCCTGCATCATCAACACAGGGGAACAATATGCAGAACAATAATCGCGTAAACCATTACAATCAGCCTCAGATTCAGGCACAGCCTCAGCCGTCTTACGTTAGAGAGCAGAGGAAATCCGACGACGGATACAACTGGAGGAAGTACGGACAGAAGCAGGTCAAAGGTAGCGAGAATCCCCGGAGTTATTACAAGTGCACCTTCCCAAACTGTCCTACAAAGAAGAAGGTGGAGAGGAACCTGGAAGGACACATTACTGAGATTGTGTACAAGGGAAACCATAATCATGCCAAACCTCAGTCTACGAGGAGATCATCATCGAATTCATCGGTTCAGAATCCTAGTCAGTACAACAGTTCAGACAATCCTATGTTGGATTCTTTCCCGAATGGCGGCGATCAGAACTCGTCTGCTTCCTTCGGGGACGATGATGTTGACAGAAACTCTGCCATGAGCAACTCCAGAGATGATGATGACAATGAACCTGATGCCAAACGTTGGTGAGAACAAAAACTCCTTACATTAGCCTTTATTACTGTATACATCTGTTAGTTTAACCTTACTGATAAATGTGTGACCTTTTCTTGTAATAACAGGAAAACTGAAAATGATAATGAGGCGATATCAGTCTCCGGGAGTAAGACAGTGCGCGAACCTAGGATCGTTGTCCAGACAACTAGTGACATCGACATCCTCGATGATGGATACAGATGGAGGAAATATGGTCAGAAGG
Organism: Sherardia arvensis; assembly: GCA_948330725.1. Lineage (NCBI taxonomy): Eukaryota > Viridiplantae > Streptophyta > Magnoliopsida > Gentianales > Rubiaceae > Sherardia > Sherardia arvensis. The sequence goes on along the minus strand of OX415245.1, from coordinate 26,132,661 downwards.
TTGTGAAGGGAAACCCTAATCCTAGGTAACTAGCTTATTACATCCTATCTTGAAATGATCATTTTTCCTATGAATGAATTCTCATCAAACTTTCGAATTTCTTGTCTTAAACAGAAGCTACTATAAGTGTACATTTGTTGGCTGTCCGGTGAGGAAACATGTGGAACGCGCATCCCATGATCTCCGAGCTGTAATAACAACCTACGAAGGAAAGCACAACCATGATGTCCCAGCGACACGTGGCAGCGCAGGTTATGCGACAATCAACAAGCCGTCGGCTATTAGCAGCAACAACGTTAACAACAATTCAGTTCAGGGCAACACTTTTCAGAACACCATTCCTAGGCCACAGAGTCAGCCGCAATCGGCGCCATTTACTCTGCAGATGCTGCCTAATCAGGGAAGCTTCGGGAACTCGTCGGGTTCTAACATGAACCAGATGAGGAACGTTGGAAACAACAATGGATATCAAACGACCAAGGAGGAACCTAAGGATGACCTGTTCTATAACTCATTTCTCAACTGAGGTTCTTTTTTTAAGGTTTATTCATTAAATTTTGTGCAAGAAAAAATGCACTCAATAATTCCATGAATTTATACATAGATGTAAATTAAGAGGAAGTAGGGAGAAAAAATTTGTTTATTTTTTCTATAGGTTTGCTAATCTTGTAACAAAAGGTTTCTTTTTTAATGATTGTTTCATTCATTCTTACAAGATTGCTTTTGCTGTCACATGTTATCATCGTCAGGGTTTCTGATACCATGATATTATTCCTAAAACCGTGCTGTCATATGTTATCCTCGTCAAGGTTTCTAATACCATGATATTATACCTAAAACCGTGGTCGGATATCCTCGTCAGGGTTTCTAATACCATGATATTATTCCTAAAACCGTGGTCGGAATTCTTACATGAGCAAAGTTTAAGAATCCAAAACAAAAAACACGCTTTTAGGCTTAGCTAAGCAATGTGGTAGTGATTAAGTGATAAATTTTGTTGACTTTAAGATGTTGACAATGATATGAAGATTTATTAAGGATAGACAAAGACTATAGACATATCAGAAGTCAAGCATCCATCTTCTTACAAGGTTTGTTTCTAACAAGAATAAATTCACATGAATCTACATGTAATAATGATATGTATAATGTAAACTAATGTCGCGAAGAAACCTTAAATGTAGGTTTGATGAGCGAGTTTGTATCCGGAAATGACTGCAGAGAGAGCGAGAGCGAAGAAGGCGAGAAACTCCATGGCTATTGCAGTAGCTGCAGAGTCTGTGAATATGTTATCTGCTCCTTCTCTCAGACTGTTGGTCAAAGGTACTGCCGATGATGCTGCTGATATGAGCAAGTACGAGATTACCTGTACAATTTCAGACAAAATTCATTTGATTTAATCAAATGTTATGTCAGAATTCAGAAAGTCCAGGGTTTTTACAAAGTTTAATGATTTGGAGATTACAGACATAGTACTAACCTGGTCCCCGACGAAGTCTGCCATAACCATGTTCTCCCGCGATAAGAAGGACAGTCCGCGAAGCTGTCTGAAAATCTGCAGTCCGGTGTACAACGTTGACAGGATTGCTGCAGCCAGTGCATACCTGCGAGTCACAAAGATTAGTTTTTTACTACAAAAAAAACCAGTCTTTATTACTGATTCAGACATTTAACAGCAATAATCATGTGATAAACCATGATTCATAATCAGAATCATACATTAAAACTCATGATTAATAGATTAGTGAGAATTTTAAGGACCTGTAAGCTTCGTAATCGTCGAAGTTTCTGCCGTCGCCGTGCCGATTACAGGCCATGATAAGGAAGGAGAGCAAGGAGGTGATCAGGGCAATACCACGTAGATACAGAGCTCCTTTGTTGTAATAATCCTCTCTCCTCCACCGCCTTAGAATATTCGATATTCCGGCGGACTGCGACGGCGGCGGCGGCGCCTGATTCTCCATGTCTGCCACTCCTCCGCCGGCGGCGGCAGTGTGCTGCGGCGGCTCCGGCTGGACTTTGTCAGTGTGATCCGTCGTCATGATTGTCTGAATCAATGTGAAAATTGAGAATAGACAGCAAGTACAAGAATAAGACGATGAAGAGGAATTTTGGACGTGACGGCAATGACGAGAATCGAAGAAATCTATGGAAAAGGATCACCGATCATGTGACAGCTTGGCTTGCGCTATGATTTTTGTTTTTTTGGACGGGTTTTGTTTTGGAAAATATATTTTTGACAGCGAAAATAAAGAGGTAATTGGTTGTTTGGAAGGGTTTTCTCTAAGAAAATATATTTAAAAATCTCAATTTTTTGAGTCATAAATTTCCGAATTAGTTAGTCGGTGGAGAGCAATATTAAAAAACTCATCTTCTACCAACCTTTTATTTAACGATTACATGTTTTACTTGGTAAAATCCAAAATATCACTAAATGATCATGCACATTTTAATTGAACTGAATTAAACTAAACTGAAAACTGTTAAATATTTTTGAATCTTTAAGAGAATAATCATTGAACTGTATTGAAAGATGCTGAAAATATTGACAATGAAGTGAAGTGGATATGATCTACAATGTCACCTCTTATATAACCTCGTAAATAACATAATTGCTCGATATTTTTATAAGTTCATATAATATATTGGACTACATTATTATAGTATAATATTGGACTGTACACTTTTTAAATGTCGGGATAATGAAATGAAAAACATTTTTAGTAGAAAATATGATGAAATTATTTAACTAACAACAAAGTACTTTAAAAAACAAAATAAATGTGAGTGTGGATAAGGAAGAAAATATGATGACATTGTCACATGATCATCCCACCCTCTTTCGCTTACAAAATGACATGTAAAGGTGTAACAAATAAGTTATTACTAACATCACAAAATTTGTACGTGTACGTTATGTCTTGCTAATATTAAAAAGAATTATGCATTGCATCGTAATAAATAAATAAACCATGAAAATAAATGAAACGCACCGCATAAAGTTATTCCACAACTAATTATAAATAAAGTAATTAAAACAATATTAGTTTTATATAAAAAATAGATATAAGTAGGGACACCATTTAAAATGTAGAAGTTCGATACGCTTTTTCTTTAAAAAAATTTATTCAAAATTTATAACATAAAAATGTTACTATGACAATGACAATACACATTATTTTTTAATGAATTAATATTTAAATTTAAATATTTTTAGTTCAGTTCAATTTAGTTGAACCAAAAATATTTTACAGAGAAATCAATTCTTATGAAAGTAGAAAATTGTGAGACTTATACATTTATGATCTATAAACATCTTCTTCTGTTGGTAGTAAGTTTTGTTATATCTTACAAGAGAAGAGATGATTTAAAGTTTATCGGTCCATTCTTTGCTCACATCGACAGACATATGTAGTATTTAGTGAGTATATATAATCGTGTGGATTCAGGAGACTGCACGTGACGGGACTCAACTCCAAAATTACAATATAACCTGAATTACTACAACTCAAAATAACAGTATAGTGTGATTTTGAATATCAGCAATCAATATTTAACAATCTCAAGTATATATTCATTTGGTTCGGCTATGTATATATTAAACATTTAATGTGATGGATTATCAAAAAAAAAAAGTATGTGATGGGCATGTGTATGACAATGATCATGTTTTTTTTTTTGTTTTTTTTTTTTTGAAAGGGTATGACAATGATCATGTTTTGAGAATGAGACAACAAGCAGTTAGTTATTGTTGGCGGGATTGAAAATTGAAAGCTTGTGCAAAAATAATTAAAAAATAAAAATAATTTTGGATAATTGGCTGTGAATTTGGGCCCTGGAATTTTAATCAAACAGAGCGCACATATCACATGGGACTTTCTGGAAACTGAATTGAATACAATAATCACAATAAAAATATAATAACCATCCTCTTTTCAGAATTAATTATTATAAACTGAAATTTAATAATAAGTAGTCACTGCAAGTATATAATTATATATATAGTAATTTTAATATGTAACTGATTTATATAATAATTCTATAAATAAATTGTATATGTCTGATTTGAATAAATATATATTGAATTTTAGAACTATAGTTTGTAATACGTAGCTAGCCCACTTAAACTAGGCGTTTAGATGGACTTAAACACATGCAGCCAGCCCATTAAAGAGTTTAACCTGCTCGGCCTATCTTCTTTTAACCTGTTTAGGTTCAATTCAGCCTAATTAAAAAACTAAACTATGGTCAATTTAAGTGAATTGAATTGTTCACAAGTAACTTTCGAGCAATTCAATTCAATTTAATTTTAAAGAGCATTTCGATCATGTAACATATTATGATAAGGTATTTTCATTTGTGAAATGAAGAAACATCAAACAATTGAGATAAATGTTATGCTCAAACTTTTATGTCAGAGTGTCGATAGATTATCCATTCCTCTAATTTTTGAACAATTTTTTATTCCTTTCGAATCAAATTCAAACTGTCAGCTATTGAATCAAGTATGAGTTTGATTTTATAAGTTTAAAAGAGTTTAAGTTTATAAATTTTATCTACTGTGTATTTGTAAAGTGGAAACATGTAATTTCAATTCAGCGTCGGTCTAAGAAATTTATGGGTCTGAATCCAATTCATATATTTTGAGTTGATTGTGAAAATAAGCCTAATTTCTCAGTTATATTTTTACTCATTATATGCAATTATTAATTCTTTACAGTCAAAATACATACTAATGACACGTAAATTTATGAAAAATTTATAAAAATAAGGAATTTTTTTAATTCAAGTTGAGAGCAACGATATAATCACCATTTCACTGCTTGGACCGGACTTGTTCCAACTGAATTCTTGATCGTCCATTGAGATCTACGACCTAGAATTTTCAAGTGAGGTTGAAGAAGATGCAGAAAACTTGGGTCGATCGTCTTCGAACATTGCAAATTTCCGAAATCAATGGCGCCACAAATTCCACTACGCACAAACTTTGTTGTTATCATTATTAACAACTTAATTATCACATCTTTATCTTTTTATGAAATATTTACAAATATTTTTTTGTTTCTACAATAAGTTAGATGAGTCTCGTTTTCAGAAATAAATTCTAGCAAGTATTGTAATTTGGTTGATAATGAAGGTATTATAATTCTAAAATTCGAGGAAATTATTTAGTGCCGACATTAGAGTATGCAAATGGTGCATAATTGTTGCGTAGCTATCGACTACTAGTGGAGGCAAGACGTCAAATGGATATAATTAATTTAAATCAAAAAAGTCCTCCCACATTAAATATCATCATTTTGAAGTTAGACTGGTATAAATGGAACTGAACTAAAATATATTACTTTTAACTAAAATACATATTTAAAATAATGAATGTATGATTGCATTAAGTTGAATTTTATAAAATTATACGTCGTATAAATGAAAAACTCAGGAAATATAAGTGCCTAATTATGTTTTGAACTTAGAGAATGTAGTGTTGAATTTCATTAGTTGTTCACACATAGGCCGCCGGTTAAAACTGAGCCGTGTGATACTGAAAAACACTGAATTAAAATAAATATGATTGAAAGGTGAAATATTTTATATCTGAATTGAAATAAAAGTTACTAGTCGAATTTAAGAAATTTGATTGATAAGGACCTATTCTCTTAAATAGACTTGTCTTATTCTTTGATTTTTTTTTTAAAAAGATCCTTGCATGATTACGTGGGTTGTTAAACTAACCCAACCAATAATCCTACGTACTACTACTTGTTAAAATGATTAATAAGCGTTACGCATGGAGAGGATAGTATAATTAATTAATCAACAAAGTTTTTTCGATAAATACAATTTGCAAAATACAAATCAACTTTGATTAATGGGACCTTCTCTTTTTTATCATTGAAAACCTTTTATAAATGGGATTAGGGACACAAATATGTCCCTTTATCTTATTTTTAAGATTTTCATCATTTTTTTCAACGCCTTTTAATTCATATTAACATTTTTCAGTTCATTTTAACAGTATATTCTCTTCAGTTTCATGTATTCTAATTTATTCAATATATTTTAGTTCAGTTTTACAAAATCCAGTTTCAACTGAATTATTCTATCCGTTCCAGTTGAAACTGTACACTTTACTTTTCTTGAGTGTCTCAATTCAAATTGTACGCTTTTCTTTCATGATAATGTTTTTTTCATTTCACTCGCTTAATTTTTAAATTCATTCTCCACTATATGTTTCACATCCGTTAATTTAATTTTTTTAATTTTTTAATTTTTTTTTCACAATTTCAATTGAGACGGAGGGAGTGAGCGAGTCCGAGCCGAGTAAGGTCTCGAAGGGACCAGAAAAAAGTAAAGAAGATCATAAGGAAAAAACGAAAAAAGCAGAGAAAGTAACAGTACTTAGTTGCCAGGCTTGCATGCCAGGCAAAATCCACCAGTTCTGGTAACACGTGAGTCTCCACCACCGAGGACCACCATCAACCACCTCACCGCCGCCAATCTAAACGCCAACTCTCACCGGCGTTGACCATCCCCGTCATTCTTATCTATTTAGCTCCGTTACTAACTCCGTTTGATCATATTTTACTTTAAAATTACCCAATTGCTACATTCATAAATAGATGACCATAAATGGATGCATTTAAAGTTTATTATTGAAACCTAGCTGTTAACTATCTCCTCTATTTGTTGTAGAGCGTTTCCTCATGGCATATTCTCTTATTTTTGTAGTAATTTTTTGTTTTTGTTTTCTTTGGAAATTGGGGACTTGTTTATTCTTTTTTGAGAGAAATAGGCTACCAACTCTAATTTAAATTCTTGTTTAATTTAATTTCAAAAATTAATATTTGTTAAGATAGTTGGAATAAATTATAACATTATTTTTCGTTGTAGGATCGTTGTTTGAATGATTGGAATAAATTACAGTAATATGTTTCGATGGGATCAGTTGGACTCTTTTCAAAACTCGCTAATAGTTGTAATTTTTGATACGGAGGAGGAGGCAACCATTTTGAGTCGATTTTCGCTTCGAAAGAGATCTTCTGATGATTAATGGATTGATGGAACCGACTTTGCATGTAATCTTATAATAAAAATTTATTTTTCGATTGCAGCAAGAATTTCTACCCTAAAGGATTTGTATTTATTGTGGAAATTCCATAATTCATAATTGTACAAATATATCTTGTTTAAAATTTTATATTAAATATCTAAACAGAATAAATATTGTCGCTCGTGATTTAATCATCTTTGTAAAGCTGAGTGTTTTAGACATTTTATCGATAATTTTGTAAAATACCTTTAAAGTAACAAAAGGATACAATTTTTAATATGTAAATGCACAATATTCAATCTTAATCACCACTATTAACATAACGTTATGTTCACTCTTAATAAAAGCTAAATTTCAATACACCACTATATATTTGATGATAAATCACACCAATTTAAAGTACATGGGTTGTCGAATGAGAGCACCAATTAGACACGTACACGTTGAATTTAATCCCATAATGTAGCGCCACTAATTAAAGTGAAATAATTACAAAACTATAAAAATTAAGAATCAATTCCAAAACAAATAATTAGCGAATACACGCAAACGGGGCACCCCACCAAACATGGCTTTCCAGGATGCCGTTATCCCTCCGCGTGGGGGTTGCTGTCAACCGACTCAGCCGGTAACCAGTAACTTTCACACACTCTCCTATCCCGTATTCTATAAATTGAATTGAACTGAATTGAAATGCAATTGAATTAGGTGACATTTTGATAAATAAAAATAAGTTAATACATATATAAGCATATTACTAATTTTACCAACTTTTACCATAACCAATTCCAAAAGGGTATAAAGCATATTATTAATTTTTGAGACAAAACTAACAGTTTAATATATATCAGGATCATCATGATATTGGCAATATCAGGCACCAATTAAATAACGACACATTATCTTTAACTAATTTATGATTGGGCCACGTGTTCAATCATTACCCAGACGGGTTTAGGCATTCTAAATTAGAGTTTTAGAACTTTACTAAAAATATCTTAACCAATTAAAACATTACAATTGTACACGTGTCATTATCTTATTGGTGCCTGATAAGGCGTATATCAGGATCATCCGGATGAATGTTATTCTCCAAAACTAATCAAGATTCATATTCACAAATGTCAAAAAGGAACTAAGCAAATTACTAATCATCTAAATTAAACCCATTAAAATTCATAAATTCCTCAAAATGACTAATTATTGAAGAAATTAATTTCAATTAGGGGCATGTTTGTCTGACTATATTCTTACTCATTTGAACAGATTTAAATTGAATTGAACTAAACTACTCTACTTATAAACTCTAGCATATATAAAGTAGAATACTAATCATCGAGATTAAACTCATTGAATTCATATATTTGATAAGCAAAATTTAGTATCATTACACTAAACTAAATGAGCAAAACTAAATTGAACTGATTTACGGAAAAGTCGGTGTCATCCAATTATATTTCATCGAATAAAACTAAATTGAACTGATTTAAAGAAAAGTCGAGCATTCATCCTTATTCTCTACCCTGCCACGTCGGCCACCTTCCTCCATTAAATATTTATATTCTCTTTCTTCTTCTCCGCCCCTTCTTATTCACATACGCGCCGGCCTCTCTGTACTTTTCTCCCCCAAATCGCAACCGATTCCAAAATTAGGGCTCCACTTTCCCCATTATTCAAATCCAAACTCCTCTGTAACTCAATCATTACTTCGATTTTGATAATCTAAATGTCGCCTTCTTCACCATGAGACCCAATTCAAGCTCCTTCTCCCACCACCCCTCCGCCGCCCTCCGCCGCTCATCCCTCGTCGGCGCTAATCACACCTCCGCCCGATTCTGCTCCCGCTAGCAAACCTGCAAAACCGCCCTTCAACTCCCACAATTCTTTATTCATCTGTAGATTCTTGTTCAGTGTGATTAGATTATACATAGAGAGTGATTAATTAGGTTTTTTTTTGGGTGTAAAAATGGAGCCTTTGGCGAAGCCGAGCTTCCTGAGGAACATTCTGGTGAGGCTGTTCTTGTTCTGCGTGTTCATAATCGGTGTGAGGTTTGCTTACATCGTGACTCTCCGTGGGGAATCCTGTGATTTGGGGGATTTCTGTTTCTTCGCTCTGCCGGATAATCTGAACGAAATCGTCTCCGGCACCGGCCAGGCTTTGAGCAAGGCGTCGTCGTCGTCGGCGGTTATTGATTCCGGCAAGTCGGCGCCGGCGAAGCCGAGTAATCTCCCCGAGATCTGGGCGACGAAGGGTTTCCAAAAGGCGGTGGCTTTTTACTCGTCCGTGTTTCAGGATCTCATCTCCGAGGGGTTTCTGGCTCCCAGTTTCAAGGCTCTCTGTGTTGATACTCCCACTGGTGCTGATGTTTTCGCGTTGAAGGAGATCGGAGTTGCGGATTCCATCGGTGTTTCGAAGAAGGCGGCGAAGCCGCTGGTGATCTCCGGGCAGGGAATTAAGCTGCCGTTTGGGGATGGGAAGTTTGATTTCATCTTCTCCGGTGCCGGAATGTTGGAGAACTCAACCAAGCAGGGGGATTTCGCGGCGGAGGTCTGCCGGACTTTGAAGCCTGAGGGGTTTTTCGTGGCGCATACAGGTTCGAAGGATCCTTACAGCCATCATTCGTTTCTTGAGTTGTTTGATTGCTGTAAATTGGTTCAGTTTAGGGATATCGATGGTTATGATTCAAAAATGCCATTGATTCGTGAGATTACTATGCAAAAGATATACTCTAGTGAGAAGATTGAGCAGGTTACTGTGAAAGGTAGTTGTTCCGTGCCTGGATACAAGCAAGAGTTGATCAGAAAAGCCGAGCCCTTGATAGTCGAGGAACCGAAGAAACCATGGATTACTCTGAAGAAGAACATACTGAATGTTAAGTACTTGACATCCATGGCAGATGTCAATTTCAAGAAACGCTATGTTTATGTCGATGTTGGTTCAAGAAGCTATGGCTCCAGCATTGTGAGCTGGTTCAAGAAGCAGTATCCCAAGCAGAACAAAACCTTTGAGATTTACGCTATCGAAGCTGACAAGCATTTCCACGGCGATTATAAAAACAAGAAGGGAGTTAATCTTCTTCCCTACGCAGCTTGGGTGAAGAACGAGACTTTGTTCTTCGAGATCAATCAGGATCCCATCGATGAAGGGCACGTGCAAGGTCGAGGGATGGGGAGGATTCAACCCGTTCAGTCATCTGGTAGCTCGTCTGAGTCAAACCGTGGTGGCAGTGTGGATGAGATTCAAGGGTTCGACTTTGCAGAATGGCTGAAAAACACTGTGACTGAGAAGGACTTTGTGGTGATGAAGATGGACGTGGAAGGAACCGAGTTCAACTTGATTCCTCGGTTGATTGAAACGGGAGCTATTTGTTTGATCGATGAAGTTTTCCTCGAATGCCATTACAACCGATGGCAGAAGTGTTGCCCCGGGGTGAGGAGTCCCAAGTATGAGAAGACGTACGAGCAATGCCTGGATTTGTTTACCACGCTTAGGAACCGGGGAGTTCTCGTCCATCAATGGTGGTGAATGGTAGCCCTAAATTCCCTACTACTATGTATTCTATCTATCTCAGTCTTATACTTACTAATTATATCGTGTACTCCACTTATCTTAGAGTAGTTTCTATTCATTCTTTTCGGAAAAAAATGAAGATATTTCTTATACCATTTGTTATTGATGTGATCCAATTTCAATTGTACCTATAGCATCACCAAGAAATCAATTTACTAGAATTTTTTTACGAATTCTCAATGGCTCGATTTTGTTCATTTGCTTTCTTTCATCGTCTTAGCTCTTAGATGACAACATTGTCAGTTTTGAGATTCTTGATTCATCGTATATGGTTGGAGACGATGATGGTTTGTTGCATGTCGGTTACAATGAACTGCTTGTTCGAATGCTGGTTCCTTATCTAGGATGAGGTTGTGTACTTGTGTTAATATAGATGTAATAGAGAAGTCTGAGGTTACAAAGGTTTGATTTTTCTGAGGATCTTTTCTCTTACAAGGCAATGAACATCATTGTAATGGACCCTTTTATGGTTCAGTTTTGTGCTTTTGGTGTGTAGCCTTTGTATGAAATGGTTTTCAAGCCTGTTTTTTCAGGCTAATTAAATAACCATTTTTGAGTTATTTCCCATGTGACTCTGCTTGGTTCTTTTCTCCTCTGTTTTTCTGTCTTTATTTGTTGATTAGTGGCACGGGTCAACATTAACTTCTGTGTAATAAAAAGAATTCTAGTCAACTGCAAAATTTAAAACCCCCATGTTTGATCCATTTCCTTTGACACCATGTGTAGTGAAACATTATATATATATATACACACTATGTTACTCATACACGAATTCCCGTGTCGTGTCGTGTCGTATCCTAATATCCGACACGGAGACATAGAATTTTAAAAATATTATTGACAAAATAGCACTAAAAAACTATATCAGATCATATCTTGTGTCGCGGAAACATGGCACTATACTGCCATGTCGGAGCAACATAATATATATATATATATATGTGTGTGTGATTAACCTTAAAATAGTCTTATAAAAACTTTTGTAATCTTTACCCATTTTGTCTACCCAAATCTTAAACTCTACAATCTTTTAATTAGATAAAAGATTAGTTTTGATGTTATGAAACAATTTTAAGATTGGAAAAGCCATCTCTCCATGTTAAAAATGGTACACATGGCATGGCTTTTGAAGGGAGCAATAAATTGAGTGAGAAAAAATAGGAGATCAAAGGAGGAGAGAAAATGCCCCCAAAACATCCACAATTAGAAAGGGGTAAAACAACAGGTAAAACAAATGCCAAAAAAGTGGTAAAAAAATTGGATCTTGCATGGCCTTATTGTCAACGGAAAAGAGCTCTTCTGACTTTTAACCTTTGGCCGGAGGAGTCCCTTGCCCGTTGATGATACATATTTTGAACCCTCCACCACCCATTCTCACCTGTTGTTGTTTAACATTTCATATTCATATACATCTGCCTGATATGCTTTGTTCGATATTGTTATAGAGCCCCCCTTTAAGAGCATCCCCGATTTTCCCGATTTTGAATATGAATGTGCTTTGATTCTTGAATTTGTTGCCTCCATATTTGGAAAGGGAAGGGGTTTGTTTCTGCAGATTGATTGATTTTTGCTAGAAAAGATGGGTGCTTGCTGTTCGTGCCATAGAATTGACAGGTTTGATGGCTACCTGGTGGATCACGAGGTGATCCGCCATAGAGAGGTGGAAGATGATGATCTCATGGTGCGTAGGGGCGATCACGGGGCCCGTGTCAGGCTGCAGGGATCTTCGAGGTTTGTTTCCACCTACATCCAACAGGGCAAGAAAGGCCACAATCAGGACGCCATGACTGTTTGGGAGGTAATGATAACAGATTTAACAATATCATAACCGAAATCTGTTATTCTGTTATGTTTTGAATATATTTTGACATTTTGCGGTGTTATTATATGGTCAGAACTTCATGGGGGAGAAGGATATGTTTTTCTGTGGTGTGTTTGATGGTCATGGTCCTTCAGGCCACAATGTGGCTCGGTATGTGCGTGATATCTTGCCTTCTAAGCTTTCAGCCATGAATCCGGATAATGTGAGCGACAGTTCTTTTGAGTCTACGTGGAGATCTAGTATGCTGAAGTCGTTCAAGAAATTGGACGAGGAGTTGGAGAACGATACCACGGTTGAGAGCTACAGCAGCGGCACGACAACAGTGGCATTACTCAAACAGGTACTATAAATTTTGAAAAACTTCATAAGAAAAAAATATAAATATATTTGATGTTCTTGTGTTTTTTTTTCAGAGAGATCACCTGATTATCGGCAACTTAGGGGATTCTCGGGCTGTTATGTGCAGAAGAGGTGATCAAGACGAGCTTGTAGCAGAACAACTTACTGTGGACTTGAAACCGAATCTCCCTAGTATGCTCTTGTTCATATTAATCTTTTTTTCAAAATATATTTTGTGCGATAAATGTGTTGATGGATGGTCTGATACGATGATCAGATGAAGCCGAGCGGATAAGAAGTTGCCAGGGACGAGTAATGGCAATGGAGACAGAACCGAGCGTGTATAGAGTATGGATGCCTGATGAAGACACCCCTGGGCTAGCCATGGCCAGGGCATTCGGTGATTTTTGCTTGAAAGATTACGGTGTCATCTCCACCCCGGATGTCTTCTACAGAAAACTTACCGATAAAGATGAGTTTGTCGTTTTAGCAAGTGACGGGGTAAGCATTCATCTGATTATGATACATAAGTATCAGCTTCCATTCATCTGATTGTGATGCATACATACATACATATATATATATATATACGTATATATTGTTTGATAGAGTAAATATCGTATGATTGTCGTGTAGATATGGGATGTGTTATCGAACGAGGATGTGGTTAGAATAGTTGCTTCAGCGAGGAAGAGATCGACAGCAGCTAGGCTGCTGGTAGACATTGCTGTTCGAGTATGGAAGTATAAATACCCGCGAGCCAAGATAGACGATTGCGCGGTGGTGGTTCTGTTCTTCAAGAGGCAAAGACCATTGCTGACGAAATCCATGTCTGAAGTGACCGAGCTGAGCCTAAACTACCCGGCTCTGGGATCGAACAACATTGAGCCGAGCGAGAAATGCGATGACGGGCTCGACACGGTGCTCAATCTCGACATCACCGACAAGCCGGAAGACGAGGTCATCGGAACGGAGAAGTTGCCGGATTCCGGCGTCGCCGGAATCCGGAGCAGGAGGCACTCCTCGAGGAAGGGAAAGACTGAAGAATGAGAGAGGGAGAGAGGGATGTGTAAATTTGTTTAGATGGTACGTATGTATGTATACACATATATGTATATGTTCTTCAAGTGGATGAGAGTGTTGGTATAAATACTAAATGCAGGCAATTTTTCATTTAGATTTACGGAAACCTAGGAAGGAACATCCTTGTTCATATAGTTTCTTTCTGGAAAGGGAAACCATCTTCACTTCCATTTCAGTTTCTTCATTCCTGTCTTATAATTTGCCACATGCTTTTGTTTAATCACACCAGCAAAATAAATAAATAAACTTTGGAGATCATAGGGATTTCAAGCTCTCTTTATAAGGCTCCAATTCATTTTATCGCCGTTGAGGCCCCGAGTAATTGTCTGTATTCTCATGTACCCCTAAATTTAAACAAACTGTCCTCGTATCTTTTGAATGAAGTTGATTTTTTTTATTTAAATCACTAAAACATTCAAGTATACTTGAATTTGGTTTTTTTATGTCATTCGAATACCACAAATATTTAAATGGATTACTTTTAGACGTTTTACAAATACGAATTAGAAAGTAAAACTCCAGTTAAAGGGGTATACGAGCATTTTCTCAAAACTCAAGTGTATTTGAGCATATAATCAAGCACTCATGAATAAACGAGCATTTTGCTCATGGACATGTTACACTTGGAGTCTCGAAAAATTAATAATTTGAGCATAATCAATTACTCAGTGTTATACGAGCATTTCATCCATATAGACATTATACTTGGAGTCTCGAAAAATTAATGGTTTTGCAAAAAGTGGGGGTGGCTGAGAGGCGAGGATTAGACGGTCACGAGACGTGTTTTCTTACACGTCGGCGGCACGTTCCCTACTAACCTCTCCGGTGCGGAATCAACATGAGCGGCCAGTGCAGGCAGGGACATCGGCATTTCATTTTTTCAGGCAGGGAAAACGCCGGAGTAAACACCCCATGAAACGAGGGCTATCCGTAAAGATAGAATGGTTTAGGGTTAAGATGTGCTTGCACCGAAGCCGCTCGCACCACCACCCCACTGTGATACATTTAATTGCCTTTACATTTAATATGTCTTACAAAATAATCAAAAATTATTTAAACAGCAAAGCATAGTTGCTACCAAATATAAAAGATAACAGAAAATGTCCCTTAATAAAAAATATTATTTTAAGTAACTAAAAATAATAAAATGCAAATTTGATCATAAAGACTAAGAAATTCATCCAAAAACCAGAAAATGAGCTCTTATTAGAAATTTAGAGTGACATTTCCAATAATAAAAAAAAACACTAGGTTAAATTTTAAGAAAACTTTTCGGCTGCTCCAAATTCTGCAGGTTGGAGTTCATTATGAAACAAACTTTAATCTCCATCAGGGTCGGCCCTAAATATTTGGGGGCGTGAAGCAAAAATTAATAAAAAATCCCTAATAAAGAAGTCGGTGAAGTTAGATTTGCCGTTGATGGTGAGATTCGATTTGTAAGAGAAAATTTAATATGCAAAGAAAGAAAAACAATTAAGATAAATTAAAATGATGAATTTTTTCTAAACAAATAATAGGGCCCTTATTTTGGCCCTTATTTTAAATAAGACTTTAATATAAAATTTCATTTTAAAAAAATTGGGACCCTATTTTGACTCGTTTTTTGGGGGTTTGAACCGAAAAGTTCACTTTAACTAGGGTTGGACCGAGCCTTATCTCCATGATCCCAAATTATTTAGTTACCTGATTAGGAATGCTAGAAAGACCCTTGAAATCCTGTTTTGGATTAGTTATGCTATTACAAGTAAGCTATTATTAGTTATACTATTATTAGTTATGCTATTGTTATCAAATGAAAGTCTAGTAACAGCCTAATTAGTATATATATTGGACAAAAGTAATGATCAATTTTATTACACATTAACATTACGATTGTTTTTAGCTATGGATCGGACGTTTTTCCTCTCACATGGACCTCTAAATCTGTGTATCGATGATTCATTCGAAGTGAGTCAGTTCTTGAAGGGTTTCACCGACAAGGTGCTAAGTTCGAAGCCCCGAGGTATCCTAGTGGTGTCCGCCCACTGGGATACCTCCCGACCCTCTCTCACCACCAATCCTGCAATATGTGACACCATTCATGACTTCGATGGCTTCCCCGACCCCATGTACCAGGTTTGTTTCTCCGAAATGTTGCTAAATTTCTCAATTAACTTAATAAATGAGAACATTTTCGTAAATTTAAACAATATTTTGTACTACATGAATAAAGTATCAGATTGAATATAACAAAATACCTCGTGCCAATGCACAAACATTCACTCTTGTGTTTCCCTAGTTGTTTGCCTTATGTTTGAGTACTCCATCCTGATCGAAATTGCACACTTTCAATTTTTGGGTGTCCCAATCCAAATTGCACACTTTTCTTTTATAGTAATGCTTCTTATTCTTTCTCCACTCATTTCACCAACTTTCTTCTAAAAACTCAATCTTCACCATACAATTCACAATCCTTAATTCAAATTCATTTTCTCTCTCTATAATTTCAACTGGAACAGAGTGAGTATATACTGAATGTTTCATATTTAGTTTGATCCAATTAACTAAGGAGATACCTAACTTATTCCATATAATATTTCAGCTCAGGTACCCTGCACCAGGAGCCCCTGAGCTGGCAAACAAGGCAAAACAACTGCTCAAAGGCGCTGGCTTCAACGACGTTGAAGAGGACGAGAAGCGCGGTCTGGATCACGGGGCATGGGTTCCCCTGATGCTAATGTATCCCGACGCTGAGATTCCGGTGTGTCAGTTGTCGGTGCAGTCAAGCCGGAGCGGCACTCACCATTACGAAATGGGAAAAGCACTCTCCTCTCTCAAAGACGATGGCTACCTGATTGTAGGTTCCGGTGCCGCCACACACAACTTAAGTTACTTAAATGCCCCTGCTCCTTCAGAGCCCGTTGCTCCCTGGGCGTTGGAGTTTGATACTTGGCTCAAGGAAGCCCTAATCAGTGGAAGGTACGATGATGTTAACGGCTACGATGAAAAGGCGCCAAATTCGAAAAAAGCTCATCCTTGGCCTGATCACTTGTATCCTCTTCATGTCGCGATGGGCGCTGCCGGTGAAACATCGAAAGCGAAGCTCATTCATCACAGCTGGTGCCGGGGAACTCTCTCAAATGCTTCTTACCAGTTTGTTGCAGAAAAATAGTATGCCAGATTAGTAAAAAAATACTACTGCGTCTGTAATAAGTAGATTTTTTGGTTTGATCACAATGTGTTTATTGTGATGTGATGCCAAAAAATGCTATTATCATCTATTAGTTATGCAATAAGTTACGACCTTACTGAAAGATGATCCGTTCTGTCTGTATAAATCCTTGATAAGTTATCTGATGTGCTATACGCAGTCCAATATTTTACTCGGCGTAGTCCAAAATACCAATGAAATGACACTACCACCCCTGCAATTTACCTAATTTTTTAAAAATCAAATAAATTAAGAGCATTTTGATACTTTTACACCGTAATTTGGACTACACGAGTAAAATACTGGACTGTGTATAGCGACACACTAAGTTATTGACCATCACTACTCACTAGTTTCACGAAATTAGTTTAAACATACAATTTCATTCTCTTCTATCTGAAATAGAACACCAGAACCCTAATATGAATTGATGATAGTAATTTTGGGTGTTGGTATACACAGTCCAATATTTTACTCTTGTAGTCCAGAATACGGTGTAAAAGTACAAAAATGCCCTCAACTTATTTGATTTTTGAAAATCTAACTACTTATAGTGGCAGTAGTGACATTTCATTGGTATTTTGAACTACGTTGAGTAAAATACTAGATTGCGTATAGCACTTCAGGCAATTTTTCGTAAAAGTTAAATTTTCCTAATATATATGAAATTACCACCACACATTTGCTTAAACATGATATATTTGAAGTAAAACATTAACATAAACATATAATCAAACACATTTTATTATTTTGGAACTAGTTATTTTTCCTCCACACACATCATAAAACATTCATACATAAGCTGGAATTCATCCTGAAACAGAACATCAGTCTTCATGATCCCAAAGCTCCGCGACGCTCTTGAAAGGTCCATCCTCCTTGTTCACAAACAGATCCTCACCGTCCAAAACTCGTTTCTGCAACAACAAAATGCATCGGTTATTCGACTGTTTTCGATAAACTAGGATTCATTTAGGTCACCTGATCAGGAATGCTGCAGAGAGCCTGGAAATCCTGTTCTGGAATCTCCCAACTGAAAACACGCGCGTTTTCTTGGATCCTTTCGGGATGGCTCGACTTTGGAATGGTGCTTGTTCCTCTCTGAATGGCCCATCTTACAAGGACCTGGCCAGGGCTCTTGTTCAGCTTTCTGGCTATCTTCTCCACTATGGGATCGTGCACCAGATCCCGGCCCTGTTCTTGCGAACCCAATGGCGAATAAGCCTGAAAATTAAACATACATTCAGATCTAAATAGTTAAACTCAGGCGACCTTACTATACTAGGTTTAAAAATCAGGTGACACTACCATACTAGGTTTGCATAACAGGTGAACTCAGGCGACAACGACACTATAAACAGTTGAAATCAGGCGACACTACCGTACTAGGTTTGCATAACAGGTGAACTCAGGCGAAGACGACACTAAAAACAGTCAAAATCAGGCGGCACTACCGTACTAGGTTTGCATAACAGGTGAACTCAGGCGACAACGACACTATAAACAGTCAAAATCAGGTGACACCGACACTGTCATACTAGGTTTAATTAAGTTTACATACCATACTAGGTTTGCTTAACAGGTGACACTACCATACTAGGTTTGCATAACAGGTGAACTCAGGCGACGACGACACTATAAACAGTCAAAATCATGTGACACTGACACGGTTATACTAGGTTTAATTAGATTTACATAAAAGTTCAGATCAGATGACACTAAAAACAATTAAAATTAGGTTAAGACATTCATCTTAGGTTGAAATATGGCGACGCTGAGTAACAGGTGAACTAGGTTTACCATACTAGGTTTGCATAACAGGTGAACTCAGGCGACAGCGACGCTAAAAACAGTCAAAATCAGGCGGCACCACCATACTAGGTTTGCATAACAGGTGAACTCAGGCGACAGCGACACTAAAAACAGTCAAAATCAGGTGACACTGACACTGTCATACTAGGTTTAACTAGGTTAACATTAAAGTTCAAATCAGATGACACTAAAAGCAATTAAAATTAGGTTAAGACATTCATCTTAGGTTGTAATATGGCGACGCCGAGTAAAAAAGCTTACAGTGACATGAATGCCATTGTTCTTGCAAGCTTCAAGCATCTTATCATTCCTCCATCCAGGATGCATCTCCATCTGAGATTCAGACCATCATCATCAGTTCCCGAAACCGCGCGTTTCTGATACAAGGTTAGTACAAGGTAGGATATATTACCTGGCAGACAGCTGGAGGGATTTCGGCGATTTGAAGTAGCTTGTTGAGCTTCTTGAGGGTGAAATTACAAACACCGATTTCTCTAACGAGGTTTTTCTTCACCAGATTCTCCATTTCCCGCCACACGCCTTCCATGTCGAACTCCATAACTTCCCCTGCTTTCGGCGGCCTGCTTGCTTCGTCTTTCAGATGGAATGGCCAATGGATCTGCAATTCAGTTAACAGACAACATAAATCCTTAATAATACTGTCCAAATCAATGAAATGAACCTTAAATTTGTCGAAATCATGTGTACCAGGTAAAGGTCTAGGTAGTCGAGCTGCAGTTGGCGAAGACTGTCTTGCAAAGCAGGACGCACTCTCTCCATACTCAGCTCAGTGCACCTGCAAATATTTACCATCAATATACAACTATAATTATGTACAAAATTTTGATCTTTAATGAAATATAGTCTATTTCATAATGTTATACAAAAAAAAGTCTATTTCATAAAATATAACATAAATATAGTAAAATACACTAATTGAAATTTATGTTCAAAATTTTGATCTTTAATGAAATAAAGTCTATTTCATAAAATATAACATAAATATTGTAAAATACACTAACTGAAATTTAATTATGTTCAAAATTTTGATCTTTAATGAAATAAAGTCTATTTCATAAAATATAACATAAATATTGTAAAATACACTAATTGAAATTTAATTATGTTCAAACATAGACCAAAAACAACATGAGAATTGTATATATGATTTTTGTGTTTTGGCTATTTTTGTAACAATTTTAACATGTTCTACTGGCCTTATTTCTTGTTGAAATGAACTGAACTAAAACGAAAATTTATGTACTATTGAAAATAGAATTCATATGACTATATAAATTTAGCTAGATTCCATCAAATTATAATTTAATTAAATGAAACTGAATTGAACAAAACTGATATATTGATAGGCTGAAGAAATACTTTACCATAACTTGGAGGTGATAAAGAGAGTTTTCCTCTCGACGCCTTCATGGACGGCGCGTTTGATTCCACGGCCGACTTCCGCCTCATCTCCGTACTGCACGGCGGTGTCGATGTGGCGGTAGCCACCGTGGACGATGGCGTAGTGGACTGCGTGCTCCGCCTGATCGCCGGACTTCCACGTTCCCAATCCGACGGCCGGGATCAGCCGCCCGCTCGAAAGACGGAAAGTCTGCATCATCTCACCCTGCGGCGTAATTGTTGCCTGTGCCATTTTCTGCTTTCTTGTTTACCTTTCTTGCTACCTCTGCTGTTTATTTGTATGTGTGTATATATAGTGTGTGTGACTGTGTGTAAAGTTCTGGTATAATATACGGTGGAGAGACACAGAGCTGACACGTGTAGCACGCAGAAAACATTCTACTGAATTCTAACTCTTGACTCATTTCTTCTGGATTTCTGTTGGATCACTTATTACAAGAGGGAAGCCCATAACGAAGGAATTGGATCACAAGCCCAATTCATTTGGACTGTTGTTAAGTGAGACTTGAGATTTGACAAAATCCATTAAGCAAAAGGTGAACTATATTTGCTCACAAAAATTTCAATTTGATTGAAATGTGCAATTTGGTGGTGAAATCGGTGAGATTTTCACCGCGCTCTAAACAGCACGAGGTTTTAGTGGTAGTAGTAGCGACGACGTTATGGTGATGGTGGAGTCGATTATTATTAATGATAACAAGAAAATTATGACAACAGACAGAATGATAGTAGGAGCGTTAAAGGGACAGTAATAATCGTGACCGCATAATAATATTAAGGAGCGGAATGAAGAAACTTTGTTGTCGAAATTATAAACGTGAGTTTTTACATTTAAAATGATGTTCAAACTAAATATATGTATGATATTTTTATGAATTTTATTGTCGAAATTGTAAAACGTGAGTTTTAACATTTAAAATAATGTTCGAACTAATTATAAATATGGTATTTTTATAAAATACCCAACCATACAACAAAATTAATTTGCTAATTCCCTTTCATTTTGTGAAATTTCTCAACCAAACGACCCATTAAATTTTAGTTTAAATGATCAAAAATAAAAAGTAAAACGAACAATGGTAATTTCACCTGGCGGTGGCGGTGATTTGATATTTGGGATGAAGTACTTTTCCCCTGCCTACTACTACTAGTCTGTCTAGTAGTGAAAAAGGTCCCCCGTGACGGTGAAAAAGAAAAGCAGAAAGTAAAAAATAATTGATGGCATCTTTTAGCACTGTAGAGTCTAGACTGTGGTCTAGATATGCCTATACTGCTACCTGTCTCACTATATACACATCAATCACCTCACCAACTATTTTACAGACTTTTTACAGAAGTACTACTATTCATTATTATCATGGTTTTGTTTTCTCAATTTGAGAATTTTCAAAATTAGGAAAATTTGAATATATTCATGTATGGAGCATTGAGTAAAAGTCGATTCGCTCGCACTAATGTTATATTCGTCCGACACCATAGTTTCGATGAGAAGGTAAATCACAGTGTGCAGAATTAGAACATATTGAGCGTCGTTTGTTTCAACGTTGCACACAAGAAATCTTATAAAGAATAAATTCTCACGTTGTTGTAACTCGAACATTGAACTATGAAGTAGTGAATTTAATATCCCACTGAGTCCATATGTGGATGTTTGAATATATTTATGTATGCTTCTTAAGATTGTGTCAATACTTTTGATTAATTATCTATTAGAAGGGTTTCATTTAGTTTCATAAAAATTTTGTATTCTTATTTGGTCTGAAATGAACTGTGCTTAATTGTAAAGCGTTGAACTAATATGAAACATACGTTGAAAAGTACTCAAAATAATGTGAAATGGGCAAAATCTAAATTTATACTGTCAGTACATGTTTGTAAATCCGATAACTTTATTTAAATCGAACTCTAATTCTGATACCCTATAACATTTACTCAACATATTGTTTTCACATTTAACATATTTCAACTCGATTACCGTACAATTCAGTTCAACACTTTATAATTTCACCTCATTTCAGTTCAGCATATCACTTCAATTTACCAATTTACCCTCCCCGGTGCAACATGGGCAAGGTGTGAAAGAAGTCAAGAAAAAGGTTATGAGAGAAATGGACAAAATGTCAAAAGGAGTTTCAGCATAGTATGGACCATGAGGTGAGCCCCGGGGCCTGGCCATGAAAAACAACACCAACTATTCCCCTCTGTTTACGTTTCTTTTTCAAACGCAACACACCAGTCATTTTATTCACTATATTTTTGTTTTTAAATTTTAAAATGCTGCACGCATTCTGATACTGTATTTTATCCATCGTAATTTAAAATATAATTAAAATTATAATATTGCTATCTGAATATTACTAAATTTTATAATAAATGATAATATTCTGATAAATTTATATCGTATTTTGGACTGTTTGAGTAAAATATCGGATCGGGTCGAGGATTCCATGTAAAGAAAGCAAAGAGTAGAGTACAGTACTACACCAAACCAGACCATTCTTTTCTCATTTTTCCAGCATTCACAAAGATCAGTCCCTACTCTTTTTACCAAAACTGACCCCTGCTAAATTCCCTTGTATCATCATTTACCCCACACCACCCTCACATGCTAGTAGTACTAGCTAATCCATCTATTTTTAATATTTCTTTTTCTATTTTGTTACATTTATTTTCCAAATATATTACCCTTTGGTATATGAATTGATCTTAAAATGAGTCTCACAAAGTCATGCAGACGGAAGCTGTATTCAGTTGAATTGTAACTTCCGTCTGTATTGTCTGCATAATTTTTTCGTATTCAGTTGAATTGTAGTTTCTGTCTGTATTGTCTGCACAATTTTTTTTGTATACAATCGAATTGTAGTTTTCGTCTCCATTGTCCACATGATTCGAATAAAATTGTCAAATTTTCAATGAGGTGAGTAGTTGAATTCGAACACATTTAGGCCCTGTCAAGTTCAACTGCTTGGAGCTGCTTGGTGCTGCTTGGAGTTGTTTGAGCTGCTTGGATTATTTTATTATTTATGGATGAATATTCGTACGTGGTTTAAATGTAATTAGACAAGTTCAAATGAACAATATTTCATTAACAACAATTAAAATAACCTCTTTAGTACCTAAATTTCAAAACATTTTATTTCTTTTCAAAAAAATTCAAGTCGGATGAAGTAAGCTGCTTAGGGCTGCTTGCAAGAAGCTGAACTTGACAGGGCCTTATTGAACACTTTGATTTATATCTAATGGTATTGACAAGTTTACATCGACACAAACAAGATAGATTAAGCATGTACACTAAATCGAAAGGGTACTCAAATATGAAAGATGCGGATGTTAAACTAACGGATGAAACGGGTATTGATCTAAAAAAATTTCCGATCATTTTTAAACATGCATTTTTCATGTTTACTATTAGTCTATGAAATCCAATGTTTCACTTGCACTAAATATTCCATGCATAAACTTGAAAAACTCATTTAAACTATAATCCTCACTTCTCAATATCTTATTTTTCTAAAGAAAATAGTAGCAAAGGTAAAATGAAATCAGGCCAAAACACAAACATATGATTCATAACGCCACTATTTGTACATATGACCGAATTCAAAAAACCAAAATCCCACAAAACACTACTTCATCAGCTTCTTAACTTCACGCCACCGACTTGCGAACGATATAACGGTACGCCGCCACCTTCCTCCGGCGAGACGCCATGTTGTCAACCACCAGCACCAGCTTCCCGGCCTCCCTCGCCGAGAATGAGTTGCGCACCGCCACATCTCCGCCGTTAATCCGCCGTGGCTTCTCGACGGCGATGGTGTAGCCGCCCTCCGCCTTGGGCACGAACTCCGCGCTATACTCCACCTCCCATCCTCCGACCACCAGGTCCCATGATATCGTGGTCCCACCCTAATACAATAATCAAAATTAAAACATCATTATCCGCACAATTATGGATCAGTAAAAACATTGACTGAAAAAGATAAAAATGTCGGCTAAAGGTAAAAGCAAAAGAACATTAATAATGAAACAAACGGCAGAAATTCAAATTTCAAATTTTTACCTCGATTCCCTCGATCTGGATATTGACCTTTTCTCCGCCCTTAACAGCAAACTCCGACGCCGGCTTCGGTGCTCCGCCGTGGATATCCTCCGGCCGACTCAGCCCGCCGTACTGCTCCGGCACCTCCTCCGGCCTGATAAACCTGAAATCACATCACCTTCATCATTAAAAACTGCTAAACCGACATTATTACAGGAAAACATGAACAGAAAGATACCGACTTGTAAAGAGTCTCGGCGGCGTTGCCTTCCTTGGAAATCACGAACTTGCTCTTCGTTCTCTGAGTCATGAATGGACTAAACAAGGAGTACAACATGCTGAAATACCATGGCACATTGATGAATATCTGCAACATCAGTTAACCAGAATTCAGATTAACCTCAAAGACTCAAACTTTAACATCTGCAAACGTTGTAAGAAGAAGAGGATAGATGATGAATTAGCGTACCTTTCTGGCGACCATTTCTGGGTAGTTGTCCTGAAAGAGAGACAGAATCTGGTTCGAGGCCACCCTGAGTTCTCTCTTCGGCATGTCCTTAAGGTCGGTGACCTGAATAATGGAGTTCACGCCGCCGGGCTTGAAGTGTAGCAGCTGAATGCCCTTCTCCAGAACCTGCACCCTCCAACGTAGGAACTTCCTCAGCTTTTCCTCGTCCCCGAAGATCCTCTCGTACATCTCCTTGTCCTTAAAGACCCCGTACGCGTTGTAGCAGACCGGGTGGCCTTCCCTGTCGTAGCCGCTCATGTAAGCCACAACCCCCTCCAGCTCCTTAAAGTCCCCGAGGTCCTCGTCCAGGATCTCCTCTGTCCGAAACTCCTTCCTCCACGCCAGGCACTTCACCAGCATCTGGTGGGACTCCGGCACCCGGAAGTCCCTCGCCCGGAGGAACTTCAGCAGGATGACGTCAGCCCTGTCATCACCACCAAGAATCGGAATCCCCCACATGGAGATGTTGTCGGAAGAATCGGATTCTCCGGCGAGGAGCTTGTCCTTGAGGTCCTGCAACGCCTTCTTCTCGGAGGGCTTGAGGTTGGACGCGTAGTAGGTGTCCTCCTTGAAGGACGGGGTGCGGAAGTCCATGAGTGACGTCACGAAGCTCTTCTTGGAAGGGGTTGATGACGGAGATGAAGCTTCCATCATTCAGCAGGGGAGATCTGGTTTTTTAGAGAGAGAAAGTTGCAGGGGAAAACAGGGGAGTGTGGTTTTGTAGAGAGAGAATAAGAGTGAGGGATGGAGGGAGATAAATAATTGGAGGGGGGGAAGGTGATGATTGAGGCTTTAGTGTGTGAGTGTGTGAGAGAGAGTAGGGAGGGCGGGTGTGAAATGAGTTTGAATGTGAAGTTTCAAAGCTACTTTAAACAGAGGGAAGAGACAGGGGATAGGCTTTTGGATTCACGTTTTGGGGTGGGGGTGATCTTTCTTTTTGTTTTTTCGCGTGCAAGTCATTTTCGCTTTTTATCTTCGTAAATTTACTGTGCCTTCTTCTAGTCTAGTACTCTTTCAAATGTTTAAAATGTTAAAGTGAAAGTTTTTACTCTTCTCTTGTGAAGATCACAACTTGTAGTCACAATGTCACATACATTGTATTTTAATTCACACATTTTATCAAAATTTCCAAAAAAGTAACTTAAACGATCTAAACTTCTAACAAATTTTTAAAAATACATTTCAATTTTCGATAAAATTATACTTGCAAGTTAATGAATCGTTTATAATTATAACTTGTCCACTGGAAAAGGCTGCTAATCAGGTTATGATCTTCATTAAGTGTAAAAATTATGCATATACTGAGTTCGTAATTGATATGCGAACCTTTTTATCGCAGCGTATGCAAATCCTCCAATATCGAAGAGGATTCGGGGAGTCCAAATAAGTGATGTTAATAATTTACATATAGTAGTATATAGAGAAGCATTCAAGTTGAATGTAGACAATAAATAACTAACACAATCACTCAATTACTGTTGTCATCGTTGATATGATTTAAGTTAATTTGATAAATTTATAGAATTAAGATCAATGACACATTTCCTTGGATATTATATTGAATCACTTGTTATTAGTCTCATTACTAAAAAATTACTATGAAATTCTTGGTCTGATTTACCCGATGGTAAATCAAACCACCTTGTGCCATGTAAAATTGGAGGAGCACGCTGAAGAATATAAAAACATAAATTTCATGTCAAACCAATGGAGTGTAATTACTTTAGTACATTAAAAATCAAAGATCCAAAATCAGTGATTTGTATCTTTAATTATTACTATCCAGGTAGTTTGAATATTTGGGCCATGGATTAGCATGCTTTGGCAACTCTTTTGTTAAAGGTAAAACCATGTAGTATTGACTTGGTTACCTCAAATAATCATTCTAATCTTTCCACCGATCCAAATGTGAATGCCTTCACTACACTCAAACTTTAACACCACCCATGGATCCCATAGCATTTATTAAACATGTAAATGAAAAATAACATTTAAATATAAGTTAGAAAATCTACAATTACTATATTTGTGTTATTGTGTGGTTTATTCATTGTTTAGTTCTATTCAAATTGAACAGTAGTAAATTGAATAATGGTGAGTTAAACTTAATAGTACAAATAAAAGATATTAAATTGCGTTAAAAAGTATTGAAATGTACTGAGAATGGCAGTGGCGGAATCAGAAGGAAATTTATAAGATTGCTGAACAGGGTTATGTCTTGAAACATCGACGCTGCGGAGGTTGCTCTCCAACATCACTTCACCTTTAAAATATAGGGATTGCCGCCACCGCCTCCGTAAGCACAGTGATTCCTCCTCTAGTGAGTCAAATTTTATACTCCCTCCGGTTTTAATACAAAGGAGAGCAAAATGAATGGTGGAGATTGTATAAATTATTGGGAATGTATAATTTGTGGTTATGAACGAAGGAATATTACTAAAAATGGAAACTAAGCCACTAACTAAAAACCTTCTTAAATTGATAACTATACCATTCTATTAAAATCGGAGGGAGTAAGTAAGAAAGCCTTTTACATGATGCAACTAAACTCGTTGCAACATATATATGTTCTCTAAGTTATATAGTAACCATTAATTTTATTAAAAATATCATTAAATTGTGAAAAATGTCTTAAAAATCTTGGCAAATAATAAAGTGTGAACAAGTAAACTCCCTTCAACGTAGTATATATTACATTTGAACATACTTACAAGTTAAAAACCCAAACGTTAATATTTAGCGGGACTGATACAAATGTAAACTATTCTTAGCTTCTTGCACTAGCTGCTTAACCGAAGGATCATTCATCAGCACCTCCTGCTTCGTCGCCCACTCGAACGCGATGATCACCTCCTCCGTGAAAACCTTGCTGTCCGGAACATGCATGGCAACGTAGCACAGCAAAACCAACGACGGAATCTGAACCATCTGTTCTCCGAAGTAGATCAGCGGCAACAGCTGCTTCGTACCATCGTACTGGATGATCGACTTCGCATGATTCACATGCAGGAAGTTGTCGGTATGTACGAACTTTGTCAGAGCGATCGCGGTTTCCGACATGATCTCCGGCTCTTTATCTTCTAACAGCCTCACGAGAGGTCCGATTATCCGGTTCTCCGTCGCCCGGAAAGTCCTCGCCAGGTTTCCGATCGCCTGGATGCTCGGGATTAAGAGATCTACTGGTTCTTCCTTTTCGATGATTCCGAGGAACTGGTCGATGACCGCCCTCGCCGCCGGCGAGGTCGGTTTAAACGCCGATCGCCGGAGTTCTGAGTGCTGCTCGGCGACCTGGGTGATTTCCATTAACGCCATGGCGGAATTGTACTGTATTTCTCCCTCGGCCTTTTCGAGCAGTACTGCGAAACAAAGCAGTGCTCGGGATTCCGTTATGCTCCGGCAGATTGCTAGGTTTCCGGCGCAGAGGAACCATAGAGCTCTGGAAGCCATGGATTTCATCTCGGATTTGGTCTGGGGATCCTCGTACTCACGACCTTTGATGCTCGACCCCGCTGCTAGGGATACCTGCGTTGTCTGATTCTGGTTCTGGTTTTGGTTTGTTTTCATGGCCACGGTTGCGACGACGTTGTGCATCTGATCCTGGGTGCCTTTTCCTAGGGGATGGGTGGAGATGTGGGATTTGCTGTGGTCGGGATCGTCGGCCTTGTTGTTAACGTTGGCTTGCTGGGCTTTGTTGTCCATGGCGATGGTGTGGATGGACAGGGCGGCGCCGCCGGCCGCGGTGGGGTTTTTGGTGGCGATGGTGTACTTGCTGTGCTCCTGGATGGTTTCGAAGGCGAGGTGGCTGACGAGTAATCGGATGATGTTGTTCTGAGCGAAGTGATCCTGGCAATCGGGATTTATCGCCGCTAACGCTGCAATCGCCTCCGCCACCTTCACCTGCACAAATTCATGTATAAATCACGTAAATATATATTTTTATGATTTAATGTGCATTTTATTATCATTTTTATGTGATTTAATCTGACTTAATTTGCTTTTTTTTTATTTCGGTGCTTGAAAATACAATTCACATGCTATGGTTGAGTTTCTTATAACTTATATTAGTTAGTTTAGAGATTTTTAGTGTCTTGTAAAATGTTTGGATGATAGTTAATTTATTAAATTAATTTTTGACACTTTATCATAAAATATTAGTTAAATACAGGTATTTGAGAGTGTGAGAAAAAATCATGTGAATATTGAGATAATACAGAAGTTACATGAGGTGTATAATGCATAATATCGGATTTAGAAATTAATATTATGATAGACATTAGTATAAAGCAGAAAGACGTTACAATGAGGCAAAAAAATACTATTTAAAGATTTATCTGGCAGATCTAAGTGCATGGATAATCCGCCACCGATAATTGTAGCTCAATTTTAAATAATGCACATTTCTATATGTAAAAAATGCACTGTCTTTTACCATTTAAAAGGCATAAAATGACTTCAAAAATGTCATGGTACCAACTTCATTTCAATGCATGTTCATAACAAAACTCAAAACGCACGCACCTGCACTTTCATATGGCCTTCTTTGAGAACCTTGGCGAAGACCGACGAAACTCCGGCGTTGACTATATGCTCCACGCTCTCGGGATCCCGGCCGAGCATTCCGATCGCCGTGATCGCATCAAGCTGGCCGTCCATCCTCCCCTCCTTAATATACTTCACCAGCGGCCCAATCCCACCTTCCTCAATAATCACCTATAAATAATAATAAAATGCACATTATAATTTTCCATTCTGAATATACTTACATTTTCGCAAAATTATAATATAATTTATTAAAGGACAAAAAATATATCAATTTAAAGACAAAAATATGCACTATATTGAACAAAATAATAGATTGTATATAGGAAAAAAGAACAAATAAAAAATGATCACCTTGCTATACTTCTCATTATCCTTCGCCAGAGAATACAGCGTCCCCGCCGCGCCGGCGCGGTCGTCGGAGTCCCCGGCGCAGAGCTGCGCGATCGCCTGCCATATCTGAGACAAATACGGCTCGTTCTGCGCGATCGGCGGCATCCCAAAATCGTCTTCTCCGGCGATGACGTGGAGGAGCCACGTCACGTCTCCGGCGCAATTCTCCAGCTGCCCGGTGAGTTTCTTGAACGCCGCCGCCTGAATGATCGTGAAGATCCGCCTGATTCCGCTGGCCTTGCATTTTAAGATTAATATTAGGGCTTTGTCGAGGACCTGCTCGGTTTCGTAGATGATGCGGCGCGTGGGCCGCTCATAGATGTCGTTGCTCGCACGCGCCACCTGTCTGAGGAGGCCGGCGAGCTTCTCCGTTTTCGTTTTGATCTCCATGCATTCTTGTCGGAAAGAGCAGGCTTGGTCGGCGAGTTTCGTTACCTGGTCGGCGAGTTGAATCGGCTTCGATAAAATTTGCTTGACGATGATATCCGCCATCGCCGCTACCCACCATTGTTGTCAGAACTCAGAATCGAACCCTATTTATTCCGGCAGCTTTTAACGTAAAACAGCCGGAAATCCAAAAGACGCCGCTTTTATTAATGACGTTATTGCCGTTTCCGATCTCTTCGTTTACCTCTCGCATTCAATGATAATATTAACTCAAAAGATTGATCTCTTTGTTACGTTTCTGGCGACGGGGTTCGGATTCCGGCGGCGGTGGAGGGCGGAGCAATGGCGGTGCGCAAATATCTGAGGAGAGGTTTTATTTTTGGGTGTTTTTTTGGTTTGTGAATATTGTTGGTTGATTTTTTGGTCAAAGATTTTTGGGGTTTGTTTGGTACCAAAGTTGAACCTCAAACTAGGAGTAATGTAGGGTTGAGACGTATTCTAGGAGTGGGATTTGGAACATTTTTGGCTTAACATTTGTAATGTTATTTTTTAAAATTAATTGGAGAATTAATGCTCATAATGTAAATATTTTAATGGGGAAATTGATAAACCCATGATGTTTGAGTTGTGCCATATGGTATGTATATATGCTATAAGTGGCATTGATTGGAAATTCGATTCTTACCGATCTTATTTAAATATTTATCAGTTTAGTTTAGATGAATATTTTGTAAATAATTTCGTAAAATTTAGTTTAATTTTGGCCACGTCATTACAAATTTTCAATACATTAAGGTCTAATATCTAGATTTCTTTCTTGCTGAATTGAAATTAAGTAAAAATTAATGTAACTAAATATTGAGAAAATAAAATGTAGTGAATAACTCTAAAATGGCCAAATAAATATTATAATCCTGGGAGTCAGCTGCAATTACAGAAAAGTACGTGGGGTTAATTTGTAAATAAAAGAAAGTAAAGGGGTCAAATTTGTATTCAAATGATAATGCTAATGCTAACATATTATTTTACTCAAAGTACGTCCAGTATCTTTAATTTGAGTGACATATGTAACTATATTAAATAATCTTGAAATCCTTATACAAATCAAATATGTTCTATCTA
This sequence comes from Sherardia arvensis, assembly GCA_948330725.1. Lineage (NCBI taxonomy): Eukaryota > Viridiplantae > Streptophyta > Magnoliopsida > Gentianales > Rubiaceae > Sherardia > Sherardia arvensis. Next base: position 26,101,386 of record OX415245.1, on the reverse strand, counting down.
ACAATAATTGCCACTAAAAATCGATCCGGAATTTGGTTCCACCAAAAAAAAACATTCAACGTCTTCATCATGGATCCCAACGGATTAGAGATGGAATATCCATCGATAATGAAAAATCTGAAATCCAAAAAGGACACAGGCATAAATCCCAGATTGACGTTGCAATTACTCGAAATTTCCGTGTTCTTGATCTTCATACAATCGCTTGCATTGGAATACCGCGTTCTCAATCTCAACAAGTTGACCAATTGCACTCAAGAAGGACAGCTAATCAAGTACAAGTGGTCCAAGGATTATGCGCTACCGTTAGAAAAATAACACTTTGTAGATTATAAGTCATTTATTCTTCGACACGTGATTGACATTCATAAAACATATCCTCCTGTTATATAGTCTTGAAATCTTTATACAAATCGACTCAATCATCAATCCAAGGATGAAACTGTCCCGTTGATCTCGTTCATCTAACCAATCGATCAATAGATATGTTAGTTTTCATCACCTTGATACGAAATAGTATCAACAAAACATCAAAAAAAAGAATATACCTTTGCCTTGCCGCCAGTCTCGCCGACCGGACCAAAATCTTGGTGCTTTTCCGACGCCTGATTCTTACGTGTGTCTCTGAGGCTGCGCTAGGGTTTTTAATATACCAATCTGGATGGAAATACGTATTATATATAGCTGCATCACTGAACTAAACCCTAGGCCTATGGGCCCTTATTTTAAGTATTTGTATTTTACTCAATCACATCTTGTATTTTATAATTTTGAATACTATTTTATATTTTTCTAAATAAAATAAAATTAAAACCAAAAATTTAACCAGTAGTGTTACGTCGATTTTCCGTGAGACTTGTCTAAGTTTCTGAATTGAATTTAGGATTTCTAAACATAATTAGATTTGGGAAAAGTTAATTAAATCATATAAACAGGCTAAGGGCCTCGCCCAAATCAAATCGTTGGAAGTAATGCAAACTAGGATGAAGCGGCGCCAGAGATTATGCTCTGATGAATCTGCAATGAGGTATGAACTTCCGGAAGATTTACTGATTCGCCCGTAATAGTTAATCATCAATAATAATATTTCACTTAATGGTGCAACCAACTATACCACCACTATGATATTCTGATAGTTCTTCTGGATCAGAACAACGATATTCTTGGATAAGAAGAATGCTAATTTGCAGCGATCTAGTTTCCGTCGAGACTCAGAGTTTGCAACTCCTTAAGATTGTCGATCATTGTCAGAATGTCACGGTGATATGATTGTTCCAGAGTACGAGGTTTCGAAGTTTAATCCGCTAAATAGAACTTGAAATCTCGCCGGAGAGATGGTTTTCGTTGAACTCGATAATGTCTAGTAGAGGCAAGCTGAAAATCTCACCGGAATCCGGCGAAGAAATTTTTCTTGGCGCGGATATTCTTTGGGTATGGATCCGAAATTTTTAGGAAACTCCATGATATTTGAAAATTCTTGATATTTGGAAGGTCGGAGATGTACGTTGGAACCATATCATGGAAACGGTTGTGAAACAAGTGGATTTTTAAAATAAAATTTAGAAAAATAAAATAATATAAATTAATTTCAATTCAATTCAATTCAATTAATCTTAGTTTAACCAGACTAATCTCAGATCAATTAAATTAAATTTAGTTCAATTACGTTAATATCAGTTCAACCAGAAAAATCTCAATTAAATTAAATTAATCTCAATTCAGTTCATTTAATTTCAACCAATATTGACAGGACCTAAACACATCCCGGCTACTAATGACTACTTTCCAAAATCAATCGAGGCAAACATAAAATTTCAAAACTAGATTTGAAAAGTCCAATTCTGACACCGTCGGACCGAAATAAACACAAGATAAGCTTTGGGTCAAAAGGCACTTCACCAACTAGTTTTGGGCCAAAAGGCCCATCTCTTTTACCAACTACTTTGGGTCAAAAGGCCCTTCACCAAAACCCTCAGTCAGACAAGATAAGCTTTCTTTCAACTGCGAAGAGTGCAAAACTCTCTCAAACTTCTGAGAGCAAAAGTTTCTCTTTTCTCATTTCACTTCACAGATCCATGGTTTTGATCTTCATCATTAATTAGTAGTGTCCCTTTTTTTCCAACCAAAACAATACATTCTCCCATATTTCCGACAAAAACCCAAAATATAGCAAGTCCTTTCAATGTAGGACTCCTCTCCGACAAGTCCAGGGCTTCGATTCGGCGTGGGTTCTCTCCCTCGTTTCGCTATGGAACCCGAAGATCACTTTCCGACAAAGGTAGACTACTTTAACTTCATACTGTGGTTTTTTATTTGTGTGGGATCTGGAAATAGCAAATGTCTGTGTTCTAATCTGTAGATCCATGGCTAGGAAGAAAAACGCATGTTTATGAATTTCAAAACCCTAATCTGTGTATTTGTTTTCAGTTGAAGCGTTTTGTGGAGTCAGTAGATCAGATCAGTTCGATTCAGTCCACTTTAGCTAAAATTAGTCAGTGAGTAAGGAATTGCCTGTGAAGAATTGTCAAGGATGCTCTTTGTAGGGAATTGTCAGGCTCAGTTGAAAATGCATCTGGTTCGGGTTCTCTTCAGAAAGCGGTTTGTTAGTTGAATAGTTCAGCCTCTGATGCTGGTAGTGAAGAGCTCGTTGCAGCCAAGCAATTTTGGGTTATGGTAGAGGACATTCTGTGGTGTGAAGTCCGTCGCAAAGTGATTCAGCCATCTATTCACCGTCTGACAAAACTTGACACGATGATGAAGAGATGGCTGGATCATTTTCTGGACGCTCTTCCGCTGGACGTGCTTCTGACTGCCATGCATTTACTCTTACTAGCATCGGATATATGCTCGTAGCAAGTAGCATCCAATCTTCCGATTTTGGAATTTGCCATTGAGGAGTGTATAGGCGGGCATTCTAATAGCTTGAGCTTATCATCCGTTCTCGTGAGGCTTTGTCAATACCGAAGGAGTTTGCAATGCCTGATGTATTGAGAAGGATTGAATAAGCTGATTGGTTCTTTGAAGAACACAAGGAGGCAATCAGCTTGTTCAATCCTCTTCAGTGCATCAGGCATTGCAAACTCCTTCCGTATCTTTTCACATAAAGAAGAGATATTAGAATGCATCTTTGCCTCCTTTTGACAAGGCTTCACGAGAATGGATGATAAGCTCAAGACATTAGAATGCCCGCCTAGACACTCCTCAATAGCAAATTCCAAAATCGGAAGACTTGATGCTACTTGCTAAGAACATATATCCAGTGCTAGTGATAGTAAATGCATGGTAGTCAAAAGCACGTCCAAGGGAAGAGCTTCCAGCTTGCAGTCAAAAAAATCTTCTGGAATCTGGCGAACAACAGCTTGTAAGTATCTGAATTAACATGATTATATATGTTGCTAGTTATATTGTATAACAATTATGATCAGTCTTGTGCTCGGAGTTTCTGAATTGTGTGTTTTTCTCTTGTTGAAGATAAGTTGAAGGAGCTACTCGGGGATGATATTTTTACGACATTAGAAGACGTAGAAGAAGAAGGAGAAGTTTTGTCACCATACAATATTACTCTGTTCTTTTTATATGACAATTTAGATTGTTGTTATGTGATTCTCAATATTTATATTTTGCTGCCTTCTATTTCGATAAAACTTTATACTTATTGCAAATACACACTATTTTGTGAGTAGTGAAAAAACCAACTGGTTATGCTATGTAACCCTAGCCGAGAGATACACTTCTTTCTCTTCGGAAAGTTTAATGAGTTCGCCTAATGGTCCTCCACAAAATCTAGACCTAGTCGACTCACTAGAGCATTCCAATGCAATGCTAACCTTAACCCTAAAGAACTTTGATCTCGGAGATCTATAAAATGGTGCAACAAATGTAAATTTCCGCTTTTCATCGCATCCATCTATTCCATTCAGATCGAGGTACACAAACTCGCAAAGATCCCCATGGAGACTCATCTTCAGCCACACCCGACTTTCTACTGAGACGTTATACAGACTGATATCACACGGTATTCCAACGGGAAGCCCCGGGATGCAGCAGATAGGATCTTCATAGTTGCTGATCAGATCCAGCTCAGCTCTCGTGTGTAAAAGGATACCTGGAAAAAGAAACTGTCGTAAAGAATAATGCTTTAGTGTCGGTTCTGTTGAGTAGATAGCTTCATTGAGTGTCTTCTTGAGCTCGATAACATAAGTTGATGGTTCAAATGACCCGCCTTCAGTCAGATGATCCACCCAAGAAAGTATAGAACTCAGCTTCTCGGGATTGCATGTTTTCACTGTGTATGCCACGAGCATCATTTCCAGGATGTGCACTTCCTGTTCTCGAGTTAAACCTTTAAATATATGCAGCATTTCATTTAGCTTCTTTTCCAATTTTCCCGACAGGCTTTCGAGTATTCCCACACCATGGGACCTCAAAGGAAACATGAAGCGTATCCATACCTTTCCGAGAATCTCTACCGTGTCTAGATATTGCAGAACGAAAGCTGCCTCGGCCATTGGTTCAACCAAATCACGAGCCAACGCCTTTACCTCTCTCTTCCAACCTCTGCAACACAAAAACCGACAAGTCAAGCAATAGTGAAGTTAGAAGGAAACATATTCAGCTAAATAAATACGATGAAACTAATGAAAGAAGTAATCGTTACCTCAAAGTTTGATTAGCTTCATCGGCAAATCCACCGTGTATCAATGGCCAAACAGTATGAACCTTTTGAGCAATATTACTTATAACCATGGCGATTTCTGCTCGGTTATATGCTGATTCCGATACATTCTGAGAGATTCCCGACATACCATCACGTTTCAGAGGGAAAACTGATCCTACTCCTTTGAATGATTCAACATCTGAATCAAATGAGAAATGGCTGCACCGGAAAAGATGAGACAAAAGTTCATCCTGGCTCATAAGACCAGCCAAACTCTGAGAGATTCTCCCCAGTAATGCTGCTGCATATGAATATATCTTAGGCGGAATGCTGCACGTTGATTTCTCGACTGAAACTGGAGCCGAGATGGCCAGGGTCATCAACGCAATTGATTTGACACTTTCGAATCCCAATGTTCCTCCAGATGAAGGTTCTATCTGATACACATGTAAGCAATGTAAGTATCTGATGAGGAAGATCAACGTTCTTAAGAACAAATGAGAGCATCATATTACAAATCGATTACATAAAGCAAGATATGTTACCTCTTCCAGCATTTCTCCAATAAGGAGCACAACATAGCTCCCGTGATTTTGACCAATACGTAGCAAACCAGAAAGTAAATCAGCTTCATCCTGAAATGTAGGCGAACAATGGTCACTAAACTGGAACTTCAATGAAAATGGCTTGATTTAAATGCCTAGACCAGTTTGTTCACGAGAAGCAATTTTGCATCGGCCAACAGAAGGAAGTTGTCAACAAAATTACCTGAGGATAAAGATCGATATTTTTCACAAAGGCTTCAAAGCATAATTTGAACACTGCAAACTGGCGGAATTTTGTCAATTGAAGAATCTTTCTGGCTTCTGATCTAATTGATTCACTGACGTCAACCAAAGTCCCGAGCAACTGCAATGAACAAATCATTTAAAACCATTAGGAGATTTACTTGTGCTATACACCGTATAATTGACACCTATATTTTGAGTACAGTTCATCTGGAATTACCATGTGCAGGTGACCCCCTTGCAACTTCAGGAGATCACACACAGCCATATGATGCATCGTGTCTAGAGCTTGTAAACGTACATCCACTGAATCATCATTAAGCATATCCATCAATGGATTTACAACTTCTTCAGCAAAATTTGCCGACAGGGTGGTCAAATTCCGTAATGCAAGACAGGCTGATCTTCTTACCTTCAAATGACCAGACATCATTGTAAATATTCCATTTCCAGAAAATCCATTAAACAGACAGTATAAGAAGAAGTTGCAGCCTATATTTAGACAGCATAAAAATAGCCCGATAGTTTCAAATGCAAAATGCGTGGATCATATATGTCTTACCTCAGAAAATTCATCCTCCAAGCCATGCATAAAAGCGAAAGCTGCACTTGCTGCTGGCAATATAAGCTGCTTCGAGGTAAACTGACCAGAAAAAGTCTTCACTTTTGTGGCCAATGAAGCTCTTTTAGCTAGTGTCTGCAATAGAATTTCTTTTGAAACTATTCCAACTTTTCCGAGGGCATCAAAAGCTTCAAGCCTGACTTTCATGCTCATGTCTCTCACCGTTGAGCACAACTACAAGACAACACAGTAGGCACAAAAACCAGAAGATTTAAATTCCAGACAATCATAAATTCTCCGAGAAATAAACAGCCTTAAAATGAGAAATTACCTGTACGAAGAGTGTGTCGGACCATTCAATCTTACATTTCTCTTCACTGGATGTCACGAGTAACCGACCCCATTCACTAACCTAGAGTGTAACAAATACGTTGTCAGTATCATGAAACAGAACTACATTTATTCAGCGAGAAACGAAACAAGGGAATGGTGTAATAAAGTACCATGCGGATGGCAGAACACCTCACAGAGTCATCTGCATCAAACAGAAGCTCGGTGGCTCGAAAATAGCATCCTTCAATCAAGCTCTGATCCTCCAGCACCACCACCGACTTAGCCAGCCAAACCAGCACATCCATGGCAACTTTCCGAGTAAGCGGATAGGGGTCCTTAGTAAACCCTAGCACAACCGTGATTAAAATCGACGGCCTCACAGCAAACCTACTCGCATTTCGCAGCAGCCAGTGCCTCTGCGAAGCTCCGAGCGGCCGGAAACACAGCGAGAGGAACAAAGATTCATCTCCCAGAACCTCCAGCACGGAGAGGGAATGAGCTAGAGAGTCGACGTCGGAGAATGGCCGGAGGGCGGCGGAGATGTCGCCGCGGGTTTCCGGAAGGCGGCGGGAGAGGGCGGAGAGAAGGGAGATTGTACGGCGGCTGTGGTGTTGATTGTGGTTTTGGAGATTGGGGATTAGGGATTTGAGGATTGAAATTAAGGTGGCCGGTGAGGTGGAAGGGTTGGCAATTAGGGATAAAACGACGTCGTGTGAGGTGGGAGCTTCAAGCTGAAGATTTCGTTCGCCGGCGGCAAGGAGGCGGTGCTCCATAAGATTCCGCTCGCCGTCGCTGGAGACGGAGGCGTTTAATTCCAGTGGGCGGGAAGCTTTTACCCATTATATAGTTTTAATTTAATTTTATTCCTAAACACACAAAAAAGGAATTTAGACAATAATAATAAGTAGTTATTATTATTAAAATTGAGAAAATAAATAGGACAAATGTATTGAAGTATTTTCACCCATGGCAAGAAAAAATCATGTTAGTATAAAATGCAAATTAATTCTCACCATAGTAAACTACAACATTGATAAGCTAATCTGCTTTATAAAAGTTTAGAAAATTGTAAAATTATTTCGACTAAAATATATCATTTGCTGTTATTTAAATGAAAACCAAAAAAAATAATTTCAAGATATTTTTATTTCACTAGAGAGCGTGGATTCATAGAAGCCGACCATATGTGATTCCTCTGCAATCTGTGCATGATCGAACATTTTCAAGCAGTTTGTCCATGGAGTTTGCCGTTGCTCTCTCCGACACTCCGCGCTACTTCCACCACCACCGCCGCCATATCCTCAGCTCAATTCAAACTCCACGCCGCCGCCGTCTGAAGCCTAAACCAGGCTGTTCTCTTTACTCCTCGTTTCGAGGTCCCACAATCAAGAACCTCTCCGGTGAACGTTCGAGCTGTACGGCGTTGTCCCAGAAGAAGTCCGACCAGCAACAGCAGTCTAACTCGCCCAGCTCAGATCATCCGGAGCTCCAGCAATTGGATGCCAATCCTTCTGATTCCGGGTTAGTTGATTGAAAAGTGCTAAACTTTGAGCATGAAATTTCATTAGTGGTAGTAAAAATGTGTTCTTGAACTTTTGTTTTTGTTGGTTGCAGAAATGTGTTTAAATTGGATGCACTGGGACTGGATATCCTATCCATTGCATTTCCCACTGCGCTTGCTCTTTTAGCTGACCCGCTTACGTCCTTAGTAGACACTGCTTTTGTCGGCCATTTGGGTAATTACTGTGTGTTTTGATGTCTGAAATGACCTGCTTCCTGTGAAATGACATTGTTGTTATTCTCATCATTGATGATATGCTGTGTAGGATCTGTTGAGTTGGCAGCTGTAGGCGTTTCTGTTTCTGTTTTCAACCTAGTGTCGAAGCTGTTCAATGTACCTTTGCTAAACATCACCACGTCGTTTGTTGCTCAAGAGCAAGCTGCAATTTTGGATGTTTCTGATGAGATAATGATTCGAGGTATGCTATTTCTCTTCCTTTCCTTGTCACGCCCTTTTGCAGCTGCATGCATTATAAAAGCTCATATTTTTACCTGTTTGAACTAGATGGTGTTTCTGGTCGTGAAGAAAAGATCCTCCTTCCTTCCATATCAACGTCATTAGCTCTTGCAACCGCTCTTGGAATTGCAGAAACGGTTGCGCTCTCATTTGGATCTGGTTTCTTGATGAATTCCATCGGTATAGCTGCTGTATGTCTTACTCACTGTCGTGACTGAAAGCTGATTATATGTAGGCATCGGCATAGCTGACGACTCATAAGTTTCGTATAAATGCAGGATTCATCAATGCGCTTGCCAGCAGAGCAATTTCTAACCTTGCGAGCATTCGGAGCTACTCCCATTGTAGTAGCTCTTGCTGCTCAAGGAACTTTCCGTGGCTTCAAGGACACTAAAACTCCTTTCTTTGCTGTTGGTAAATAGCACTGTCAATATTTATTTCCTTGATTTGTATAGTTTCTTTACTGATTTAGTTCTGCCTTACATTGGCAGGAGCTGGAAACATTCTTAACGCAATCTTAGATTTAGTCTTGATAGTTTTCTTTCATCTCGGGATAGGCGGAGCTGCAGTTGCCACTGTGACATCTGAGTACGTCAATGATGTGGTAAAACCTATAGCAGTAGTTTCTGAACTTGACTTTGCAATTAAGTTATTCTATATTTTACCAGAAAAACATGCCGATGCTCATACAAACATAATAGCACAGAACTTGTTTTTTCGAGCTTTTTGTAGAATGAACCAATTATTGGTTAAAATGTTTTGACAGAAACAATTATACTAAGATAGGTGATTTTCCATTTCTCTCTTCACCTCGTTGATTAGTTTTTATCAAATGTGTGATTCAGGTATTTGATTGCTTTGATCTTGCTACTGAAGTTAAATGACAAAGTACAAATTGTTACCCCGAAAATTGATGGAGTGAGGGTCGGTCGGTACTTAAAATCAGGTACTGTGATAAAATCTTGGATGGAATGCATTTAAGCCAAATGATGGCCTTTCACGAAGTCTCTTTTCTCGGTTGATTTTTTTTTACGACATTTGTAAATTTATCTTACACACCCCTTGTCCGTATTCATTTTGCAGGTGGTCTGTTGATTGCTAGGACCGTAGGAGTTCTGGCAGTTACCACTCTTGCTACATCAATGGCAGCAAGAGAGGGGGCCATCGACATGGCTGGATTTCAGATCTGTTTTGAAGTTTGGTTGGCCGTTTCTTTACTCACTGATGCTCTAGCCATAGCAGGACAGGTATATTACTGCAAGGCAGTCTACTACATGTCCTCCCCCGCGCTCCACATACTTCTTATTATTTATCTGATGATATCTTTATGGACTATCTCTCAAGTATAGTTTGTTCAATTTACCAGCAATATCAAAACTTTAAAATAAAATTATCGACTTGTAGCTGAAAAATAGTCTGTTAGTCATGAATGACAATCGTGTCTCAGAAAAATAGTCTGTTAGTCTGTTAGTCTGTTAGTCTGTTAGTCTGTTAGTCTGTTAGTCTGTTAGTCTGTTAGTTCTCAGAAATATGCACGTGTCTCTGCAGACACTACTTGCAAGTGGTTATTCCCAAGGAAACTACGACGAAGCACGGCAAGTTGTCTACAAGGTCTTGCAGGTTGGTTTGTGAAATTTTATTTTTTACACGACATAGAAAGCGGAATACCTTCTAGAAGCACCTCTTATTCTATCTTCATTAGATAGGTGCAGTAACTGGGGTAACCCTAGGCGCGATATTATTTCTTGGTTTTGGATCGTTGTCAACCTTATTTACCTCGGACACAGAAGTTCTAGCCATCGCTAAATCCGGTACCTGGGTAAGTTCCCGCAGAAACCACTTACCGGATGAGGAAATATTTTCATGGAATAAGATCGATAAAAAATGGTTTCTTTCTGTTTTTAGCTTGAAATGATTTTTTTTTTTTTTTTTTTTTTGTAGTTTGTTGCTGGAACGCAGCCAATAAACGCTCTAGCATTTGTTCTTGATGGACTCTACTATGGGGTCTCGGATTTTGGATATGCTGCATACTCTACGGTACTTTACCTCTTTGAGACATTATAAGCTTTCCTTCTCCATTGTTTTATGCATTTTCATCGCACTTTTTTTTCAGGTCGTGGTTGGAGTTTTGTCGGTTGTGATTTTGCTCGTGGCCACTTATTATTGGGGCCTTGTCGGAGTATGGGCCGGGCTGTGTTTCTTTATGACTTTACGAGTTGTTGCCGGAGTTTTGAGGTAATGCAATTCATTTCTATATGAAGTTGGTTATACGCGAAGTACATGAAATCATTATTGAAGTCGACTGTCCTGATTAGGTTGGGTTCGGGTGGCGGTCCCTGGAAATTTCTGTTAGGCGATATAGATGACAGTTCTTGAACCGAACAATATAGATTATTGCCATCTTTTTCGATAGAAATATGTATACTAGTTCGGGAACTGCTGTAGAACTGAGTCAGCAATCTTTTGCAATTGGCTCTAGTTTTTTGGACAAGGTTGAAGTTCATTAGTCATTCTCGCCGACATGCAGAATCCCTGACCATCGAGGATGAAGAACATAGGTCTGCAATTCATCGGTTTAGTCTATTGTTAACCTAGTACAGTTTCCTAGTCTGCAAATAGCTTCATCCACAATGTAAATCTTCTTAGTTACTACATGGAATGATTTCGATTTATTAACATATGTTATGGATTATGTGAAAAAACCTTAAAAGGGAATCAATCATACAAAAGAGAAATGCACAAATTTCTTGCATATTAGCATATTTCCATGAACACCATAGATCATAGTTCCATCTAACAAGATCATCCCCTAAAACATCAAACTTTCTGCAAAACCTTAAACTAGTCGAATTTGATCCTAGTACCGTCATCAGTTCATCAGTGGCTACTTTCTGAACAGGCAAAAAATGGCGGTTTTCCGCATCGAAACATTCTACCTAGGCCAATCTAGTAGTCTATATCAGTCTAATATGGATCCTTAATCTCATGTCTCAGCTTCGAACTGTTCTTCTTAGTCTAACCTTGATCATTTGTCTGAAGGCGGTTCCGAGTCTTCGAACAATGTGGTCCGAACGCTGTCAAGCCAGTGGTAGAACTCCGAAGAGGCATCGCATTCATCGCCGCCAGAAAACAAGCCCATCTGATCAATTGACATCTCACTTTGGTCCAAACTATGAAGATCCCAGATTTCTCCTTCTAGAACCTTGTGCCAGAAACTACCATCTTCCTCGTTCTTCTTAGCCTCTTCCTTATTAGCAGAAACCAAGGTATCCTCCTTATCATCCTCGACCTTAACCACCTGGAATCCACTGCTCAAACCTTCACATGAATCCGAGGTTTTCTCAACCTTCACATTCTGAACAGAGGAAACAGAGGAAACAGAGCAATCCTCTTCAGTTCCACATTCCATTGGAAAGTTCACAATAGCATTCCGACCATACAGCGTTCTGGCAACCTCATCGTACTTGCGTGCAGCTTCCTCAGCAGTCATAAACGTTCCCAGCCACAACCTCTTCCACTTAGGCTTCTCACGGAAGAACGCTTTGGCCGGAGCTCGAATCTCCGCCACCCATTTCCCCCAAGTCCTCTGCCGGACGCCTCTGTAACAAAACCTCGAATTCTCCGGCCCGCCTTTTCCGGTCATGCATCCCTTCTTCGAACCCCTCGCCGGAACAGAAACCTTCAACCGCTCATCATCTTCGCCGGAATTCATCAGCTCCTGCAACTTCTGATCAACTGAAGTCTTCCGACGGCGAGTCATAGCTCAGTTCAACTCAGAAAAAGGTCGGAGCTTTACAGTGGAAAACTGAGGAAAATGTGAGAAAGATGCTTCTGGTGAGGGTTTGGTGCTTTTATGGACAGAGAATTAATTGGGGACCAAGAAAAATGATGAATTCGTACAGCAGAAAAAATGTGGGTTGGTCCTGAAATAGTGACGTTCTGACATTTTATACGGCTCTGTTACTTCGGCTCCAAGAAAGATAGCTTTAAGTTCACGCGGTCCTTTTCGCAGTTCTATCCGTTTGGGTTTATAATGATAGAGAAAGATTACACCCGAGTCTTACTGAACTAAATTGAACTGAATTGAAGTATATTAAATTAAATTGAACTGAAATGAACTACTCTACTTATAAGTTCAAGTAAATAGAGCCTTAGTTTTCAAATCGAAAAATCAATTGAAATGGAATAGTTTCAAATTAAAATCACTTGCGAGATAGATGACTCATACCTAAACAAACCCGAATCAAACTTAAAATATAAACGAACCTAATCCGAAAATGTAGATACGGACCCGATTAATATCCACATTTGCTTAAATGTATCAATTTGGTTCAAATTGAAATCAAGAAAGTTAATGAAAGATTCGCATTTGATTAGTCAAACTCCATTTAGTTTATTACTAAAGAAAGTCATATAAAAAATCAATTTGATTTTGGTTCAGTTAGTGCATATACAAAGTTAAACTATTCAAAAGATAAAGATATTGAACCATCTATCTCACACTTGAATATACAATTTATATATTCATTTAGTCAAAATTATTTAAACTTTAATTTAAAAATTAAATTAATAAACAATTTATTCATATATAAATTTGTTGAATTTATAATATCACATAGTTTTAAATATGAAATCATTATATTACTTATTTTCATACTAATAATAAAATATTCTTAAATTAAATACTCTCCGTCCCATCTCAATCTACACGCTTTTATTTTATAGTGAGTTTTCTTTTATGATCCCTCGTCACTCATTTCACCTATTTTATTCTCATTCATTTAACACTTTCTTTTTGTCCAAAATATTTTTAAAAAACATAAAGTAATAAAGTTAAATGTAGATTTAAATACAGTTCTCATTTAAATAAAATAAAATGAGTACGTTTTTCAGATCTTAACTGATATTTATGAAATATTATAAAAATAATAATATTTTGAGAGTTGAAACTGGACAAGAAAACACTCAATCAAACTTTACGCGTGTCAAGATTGATGGTAAATATTTGTTTCATTTTATTTGGATAAAAAATTGCCGATTATAATAATAAAATCCAATTTTTAATGTGTGATAAAACTTAACGCGGTAAAAGTAAATAGTTGATCCTAGAATCAAGGCAGCGCACAACAAATTAAATTAAAAGTAAACCGCCTCCGATGAAACTTTCATAATATTCAAATTCAAATTTCAAAGCTAACATTTCAGGATAATTTTTTAAAATAAGCATTTGCAAATATGGTATAGATATTTTGATTTATATAAAATGCTGATATGCTAACTATGGAATATATGTAATTTTAAATGGTGATTCGCTAAATAATATTCTTGATTAAAATACTAAATATGGAATAGATATTTAAATTTAAATGCCGATTAATATAATTGGACCAATGTTGATTCAACGAATCTCTGATAATTCGGTAACAAAGTAAGAGTGAGTCTAACACCTTAAACCCTAGGTGTAAGTATAAATAGATGAGTTTCATCCTTGTATTTCATCAACTTTTCACATTTTTCATCAGAATAAGGTACCTCATCTCTTCCAGATCTTGGTAAAACTACTGATTTTTTCTTTTATCTATCATGATTTTGTATCTATACTGATTATTTTCGGGTTTGTTTGGTGAAACTGTACTTTTTTTAAAAAATATGGGTGTTTTTGGTTACTGCTTTTTGCTAAACTACTGATTTTTTTTTTATGTATGATGATTTTTGGGTGTGTTTGGCGGAGCAATTACTGATTTTTTTTATATATCTATGATGATTTTTGGGTGTGCTTGGCGGAGGTACTTTTAAAAAAAAATATGCGTATTTTTGGCTTCTCTTAAGGTGAAAAGCAGAAGCTCATATGCTTTTAGGCTACTTTTGGGTCAAAAATGTCTTCCGCAGTTTTTTGGCAGTTTACAAAACACATATCAGCTGTGATTGAAAACATATCAGCTGAAAAGTTATGCCAAACACACCCTCAATCTGTTTTTGATCATCATTTTACTTTTGTGTTCATGTTGGATATTAAATAAAAAGTTTGTTTGTTGAGATTGTTTCCGCTGAGTGTTGTTAAATAAAATGAGGTTTCATTTTGACTTGAAATGACTCAGCATTAGCTAATGCATGTGTAGGACATAGTGAAATAATAAAAGATAATTTTGTCTTTTCTGACACTTCAATTAGTAAATTGCATCTGCACGTATCAGTCATGTTCATGTTTGGACTATCATCAAATCTTGAACTATTGTTTTCAAATGCATCATCTTGTTTAATTGCTGCCTTCCAACATATTACCGTTATACTTGAATGATTTACTTATTCGACCTGTTACCGTTATAATTGAATGATTTACTTATTCAACATGTTACCGTTATATTTGAATGATTTACTGATTTATCATCTTATTCTTATTCCGTTGTAATTTTCAATTCGCAGCTTGAAAGAAATATGATCATATCCGAAGACTTATCTAAAGGATTAGAAATTCATCCAATCAAGGTCATTAATGATATAGATAATGAGAAACCCAAACGCTTCACTTATATCGTCGAGCCATTTGTAACACAGTTATACGAACATCCAGAGCCAGAGGGATGCAATTGTATCGGACGATGCTTAAACACTCGCCCGTGCGTTTGTATAACAAATAACAAAGGGAAGAAGACCCCTTACACAAAAGATGGCTCTATCAGAAGGACATCCGGGGAAGGGATTATCTATGAATGCGGTAAAAATTGCAGATGCAACTCTTCTTGCCATAATAGGGTAATGTTAAGTAAATCTTTTTTTCCATTATATTTTGTAGTGTAATTATCCTACATCGGGACAGTCTAGAGACTGCTGTATTGTAATTATCCTGTTATAATAATTATTTATTTTACAGGTAAGTCAGAAGGGGCTCGAGATTCAGTTGGAGCTGTTTAAGACGGCGACAAAGGGATGGGGAGTAAGATCGCCTCAAATTATTCCCAGAAGAAGTTTCATCTGCGAGTATTTTGGTGAAATGGTTGACGATTTTGAAGCTGATAAGCGATTAAACGACACATATCTGTTTGATATAGCTGATGCCGATGATGATGATGACAGTGGTGATGGTTTTACGATTGACGGTGCTATGTATGGAAATGTGGCTAGGTTCATCAACCACAGCCACTCTCCGAATATCTTTTCTCAGAAGGTTCTTTATGATCATATGAATGAGAAATCTGCTCATATCATGTTTTTCGCCGGAGATGATGATATACCGCCGCTGACGGAGCTGACGTATGATTATGGTTATAAGATTGGTAGTTTTGTTGGAGCTGATGGGAAGATCTTGAAGAAGGATTGTCACTGTGGATCTGATCAGTGCACTGGGAGATTGTATTAGCTATGTTTCTATTTTCTTCTGTTTTTTTTTTTTTTTTTTCAATTTGTGATGAGATTTTCTTTTGTGAGAGTGGTGATTTTATTTGAATAAATTTGTTTTTTTTAACCAAGTATGATTCTATCACAATATCTCATCATAATTTCCTAGGCATTTTCATAATCATATTGAATTTTTAGAAGAAAAAAAGACAATTATAATGCAGAAACAAATGCAGAAAAGCATAGTTGCTTACTTCAACTTGAATACTCCTGTTACAACTATCCTGCAGAACCAGTACATTACAACTACAACATCCAGAGTTTTCATTTCTAAGATAAAAGTCGAGATTTAAAAACTTCGAAGAGCTTCCTTCAGTTGAGCAAAAGGCTTTCCTCGGCTTCCGTCAAGGATTCCGAGGTCAAAATCATGCGGAAGCTATGCTACGCTATGGAACAAAAGCCACCCCGTTCCTATACTGCTACAGAACAAAGGATCGAGGCAAGGGCTGCAGCAAGAAAGAAGATCAAATAAATACCAAAACAGTGCCAACTAAATCAGTTACAATCTAGTAATCTACCGTACAAGAGCTGTTACAAAACTGACAGAACGATGCCACAAATTTATAGATGCTCCAACTAAATCAGTTACAATCTAGTAATCTACCGTACAAGAGCTGTTACAAAACTGACAGAAACGCTCTAACTTCCCATTTTGAATTTTAAGCGGATTCTCAGCAGTAACAACTAACAACTAACAGGTCTCACATAACTTTTAGCTAATGACACAAATCTCGGGGAAAAAAGGAACTTGAGTTAAGAAACTTGCGAGTTATGCAAAGAAGATCAGAACTTTGAATCATGAAAGACTTTTATCAGTCAAGTTGTGCAGGAACATTCCAGTGTAACTTAAGATTATAGAACATGAAAAACCACCGACTTTGCGTTGCTATATGAAGTCTACAAGCACACATTCATCCGATATATCATCATGAAGCAACGTAAAAAACAAAATTCACTTGAAAAGGCATGCATTTTATCATAACCGATTCATAACCAAGCATAGCTGAATAGAATGCATACCTCAAAATTTACGAGTGTGAAGCTATTCCAAACCTGCAACCTGAAGCCTCAACTTCCTGTTACGCTTTTCCTGATACAATGGCAAGTATATAAAAACATCGAGTTAGGGATTGTGATAAGATAATGCAACAAAGAATCAAACTTTGAAATCGATTTGACATTCTTACATGCTCGCGAACCTTAGCTGAGCTCGACTCCACCTCCTTGGCCAAGGAACAAAGCTTATCCAGCATTTCATGGTACAGAACATCAACCTCAGAGTTGTATTCAGTGGATCTCGGACCGACAAGTTGATTCAATCTTCTGAGCTCGAAGCCCTCAGCCAGCAAGTTCAGATCTTTCTGAGCAATCTTCAAATTCCCCAGAGTGTTCTTCAGAGTCTCCTCCTTCTCCTCATCCTCAGACATTGTAGGGCCTCGGAAATCGCAGGGAACCCTAGGAAATTTCGATTTTGGGGAAAATGACCCGTAATTCGGGCGAAAAGAGGGGCCGATGTTGATAATGCTCAGGCTCCTGGCCTCGAATCGACCATTGGGGGTTCGATACTGGTAGGTTTTGTACTCGTGAGTGTGGATGAGCTGATCTTTCTTCGGTGTGGTTAACAGGAGGAAAATGGAGGGGGCTAGGGTTAGGGTTTCGGCAGAGAAATGGAGCGAATCATCGGAGAAGAGGCTTTGAGTGGTGATTCCTTCTCTAAGGGTTGGGCGGAGAGGGGTTCTGCGACGGCCAGAGAGCCAGCCAATCACGGCGGAGGACGGCGGTGGCTCGTCGGAGATAGGGAGGGGGAAGTGGGACGGGACAGAGATGAAGGATGTGATTGTGGCGGTGAGCAGAAACGGCGTCGTTTTGGGAGGAGGAGGAGGGCTGCTGGAAGTTGAGGCCACGTCGTCGGAGAGGGTCGCCGGAGCGGCGACGGACACGTGGCCGAACAGGAGGCCATGGATGGCGCCTTCGGCGGAGATGAAGCGGTGGAGGAGGGCGGCCAGTGTGGGCCCCGCTATAAGGATCCTCTCGATTGGAGCGTCGGAGGCGGTGGTCTTGTTTTTTTCGTTGCAGTGCGGCGGCGAAATGGTGGCGGACGGCGGCGATTGGGTGACGGTGGTGGTACTCTCAGCCATGGAGAGTGAAGTTTCAGCTGGAGGTGGGGAGAGTGACTTTTCACTGTCGTCAGCCATTGTGAATTGTTTGAGAAAGCTGTCAAATGATAGTCTTTACTAATTACCACTCTCCTTTTAAGCACGAATGGAAAAGTGGAACGCCATTAACTGTTGGAACATTGGATTCATTAATTCAATATTCAAGATTTGAGTTAGTGTGGGAAATTGTTACTTGTAAGATTTTTTGTGCACGAAACAAAAGAAGATCAATGAATTATGGTTCTGAGATATCTTGGATTAACTCTCAAACAAAATTTATGGTGTCGGTCGTGTGGGATGATAAGGGTGAGCGAATCGATGCTCGAACAAATGAAAAGTGGAAAATTCTCTTTCTTACGATATAGTTACATCTGTTATAATGTCTATTTTATCTATGATGATAAGAAGATGAGTATCTGATTCAAATATTAAAGAAGATGTCAAGATAATTTGAAAAAATCGATGGAATTCTCGATGAATGAGGACAATAACAACCATATTTTATTTGGTGATCGGATATGTGTGTAGTTGATAAAGAGAATAGTATTTTCTTTGAGAAGAGTTAAAGAAGGACAATGTTAAACTGGAATTTGAAAATGTGACTAATTACTCTTCGTGGTGGGAGGAAGAAGTGAGGAGATTCACGAACGCGAAAAATGATCCAATGAATTCGAAAGAATTGATCAAGGAGCTGTATGGGATGCGAATCTCACTCACGGTTTTGTAAAGTAACAGCAAGAGTGTCTGATTTGTCAAATTTTTCACTATCATTTCAAAAACTAAACTTTACATTAACCTCTTCATTCACGTAAAGATCAAAATACGATCAATTCCGAATTTCACATAACCATTTAAATGTATATATATAGATGGAGCATTGTTATAAACTTATCAAAAAACTCCTAATAATGTCATGAACCTAACAAAATATCCTAGTGCTAAAAGAAGTAAAGTTGTAGATAATTGATGACTCCAATATTATCAAACTTCCACTAATGTAATAAAAAACAACAATAACTTAATGAAGCTTGTTGTTTTTCCAACAAATCTCAAGAGGAAAGGTTATCTAATGCGACACAAAATGACAACCATTTCAACATTTTTCAAAGTGTAAAAAAAGATTCAAAATATTGCATTAATAAATATTATAATAATCAAAATGTTCTAAGATTTTCACATAAAAATACATTCGTCTCTAAATAATGGATTGTTTCTTATACATTTTGCCTTATTGAAAATGTCACGCCCATAATAACTTTTATATCATAACTTCCAAACGAATAAATAAATAAAATAATAAACGAATGCCTAGGTAGTATAGTATAATTTGTATAAATTTAAACTTCACTTTTAACGGGAATATCATCACCATCTTTTCCATCGTCATCTTTCTCATCATCACCGTCATCACCGGCAAAATGAGAAGCAAGCTCAGGATCAATCTCCTCCAGCTTCTGAATCACCTGATCGCATTCCGGCCGAGCTCCCGGAGTGGGATCCACACAATGCAGAGCAAGCTTCAGCGTATTCAACAGCTCATCACCAACGTTAGAAGCATCCCTCATAAGCTCGACGTCGAAAACCTCGTTGGTCCACTCCTCCTTAACAATCGACGCCACCCACTGCGGCAGCTCCTGGCCGTCGGTGGCCTCGCTGGGAGACTTTCCGGTGAGGAGCTCGAGCATGATCATTCCGAGGCTGAACACGTCGGTTTTCGTGGTGGCGTTCTTCGCCGCCTTGGACAGCTCCGGCGCGCGGTAGCCCAGGGTTCCGGCGGTGGCGATGACATTGGTGTTGGCGGCGCTGGTCATCAGTTTCGACAGGCCGACATCGCCGATCTTCGGGTTCTGTTTCTCGTCGAGGAGGACGTTGCTTGAGGTTAGGTTGCCGTGTACGAGGTTTACTTTGGTGTGGAGGAAGGAGAGGCCTTTTGTTATTCCGACTATTATGTTCATCCTTGTCGGCCAGGCTATTGACGTCTCCGGTCCTCGAGCTGCAAAGGTCAAGAAAAAGATCAAATTTTGAGCATTTTAAGAATCAGAAAAAGATCAAATTTTGAGCATTCTTGTAAAGAGAGCAGAAAATATATCACAAAATATTGAAATTTAGAGTCAAAGATCAAATTTTGAGCATTTAAAGAATCAGAAAAAGATCAGATTTTGAGCATTCTTGTAAAGAAAACAGAAATATATCACAAAATACTGAAATTTAGAGCCAAAGATCAAATTTTGAGCATTTAAAGAATCAGAAAAAGATCAAATTTTGAGCATTCTTTCAAAGAAAACAGAATATATATCACAAAATACTGAAATTTAGAGTCAAAGATCAAATTTTGAGCATTTAAAGAATCAGAAAAAGATCAAATTTTGAGCATTCTTTCAAAGAAAACAGAATATATATCACAAAATATTGAAATTTAGAGGCAAAGATTGATGAAATTTAAGGTTTTTAGGACATACAGTCACAAAACACATCACAGGTTCAAGAATCAAGCACAAAGTTTCCAGAAATAGCAAGAAAACCTTACCATGGAGAAATGAGGCCAAGCTTCCTCTAGGCATGTAGTCATAGACAAGAAGCTTCTCTCCCTTAGGCCCTAAATAGTAAGCCCTGAGAGCCAACACATTCCCATGCCGGATCTTTCCAATTTCAGAAACCTCGGACTCAAACTCCTTCTGCCCTTTGGTGATCTTCTCCCTCAGCCTCTTCACCGCCACCGGATTCCCGTCCTCCAGCGTCGCCTTGTAAGCAGTCCCGTAAGTGCTCTTCCCCATGATCTCCGCCGTCGCGCAGAGAAGATCATCCGCTGTAAAAACAAACGGGCCGTCGAAATGGACCAGCTTGCCACCGGCTTCTCCTCCGGACTCCACCTCCACAGCTCCGGCAGCCACCGCCTTCGAGGAAGAAGCTGATGAAGTTCCTTTCCCGCCATTTCTCGACTTTGAAACCGCCCGCTTTCTGATCAGACAGATTAGGAGGAGGCAGCAGATGAGGAGGAGGATCACCAGCATTACTCCTGCTGCAATCAAGATTATGTCTTTCGTGCTCAGCTTTCGACCGCCTTTTCCTTTTCCTTGCGGGAACGGAGAAGTAGAAGGCTGGTTTTCGGGTGGGGGAGATGAGCAAGGTGTTGATTCACTGTATCCACAGAGCTGGAGGTTGCCGGTGAAAGAACTCGAATTGAACTTTGAGGATATGTTTTCAGGGACAGATCCAGATAGGTTATTATATGACACGTTTAAGGAAGATAGCTCAGGCAAATCTCCGATCAAAACAGGGATTTCTCCGGTGAAATCATTCTCAGACAGATCAAGAACAGTAAGACTAATGATATTACCAACACTATCTGGAATAGAGCCATGGAGTTTGTTTTTTCCTAGGTTTAAAACAGATAGATTTCTCAACATAGACAGACTCTCAGGAAAGCTGCCATTCAAAGCATTCTGAGAAAGATCGAATTCTCGGAGCTGGTAAGAACTGCCCCAAGAATCAGGAACATGGCCGGAAAGGTTATTATTCTGGAGAGACAGAAAAGTAAGAGAAGCAGCCTGAGCAATACTACCTGGAATCTCCCCAGAAAAGGCATTGAAGCTCAGATTCAACCTATAAATCCTCGAAGAATTCGCAATACTCAAAGGAATCACCCCAGAAAGGCCATTACTGCTAAGATCAAGAGTCTGGAGAACAGGAAGGTTACCAATGGAAGGCGGGATCGAACCCGAGAGCCGATTGTTGAACAGATACACCCCTCTCAGATTCCTCAGCAATCCAATCGAAGCCGGAACTGAGCCAGAAAGACCATTGTTGTGTAGACTGAGCCTTCTGAGAGCTTGAAGCTCGCCAATTCGCTCCGAGATCCTTCCCCCTATTCCCTTCCATGGAAGCTGGATGGCTATCACATTCCCGTTCACACACTTGATTCCGATCCACTCGCCGGAGCAAGCTCCGGCGCCGGAATCATTCCAGCTCTTCAGCACCCCCTTTGAGTCCACCAGCTCCTCCTTCACCGCCCGGAGAACCCGTAAATCGGAGTGTGTGACCAGAACTCCATCCCACGACCTCTTCCCAGAAACTACAGAAACCTTAAACAGAACAAAGAGCAAAAGCAACAGCCATGGTTTGTGAATACCATTCATGTTTGATTTTTCTGATGAATGGATGATGTAAGAAGGAAGAAGGGATGATAAATAAGGGGGAAATGGAGGGAATCTAGGAGGGAGAGTCAGGAGTAGAAAAATGGTGTGGTCTGATTAAGACCAGGTGAATATGTTCTGCAACGGCTAGTTTTTTGTACTGATTAAGGAAGGGAGGGGAGATGGTGAGTTATGGAGATGACTGTTTGATGGGTTTTTATGAAAGTGGTGAGCCCGTGTTTGACGCGGACGACTCAACGGCTATAATCCAGAGTCTTCACGTTCACTTAACTAAAAACCCCTTCGGATTCAGGCCCAATTTAATCATCAAGTCAAAATTGAACGTTGTGTTCCTTTGACTTTGAGATCCCCCAAGCAATGAATAAATGCACAACATTAATTAGGATGCATCTTTTTTTGCTAATTTTGATTTGTAGGATGGTAAGATACACTTTATTTAGATTTGTTTAATTCTGTGCAGATCAGTTCAATTTAGATAAAACTTGATTTGGTGAATTTTCATCGTGATTTCATAATATATTTTCCGAACTTATTTCCAGGCTCTTAGTGAAATATGATTTGGTTAATTTTCTTCGAGATTTCAAGATTGTGACTTTAAACCGCAATCCCAAATGGATCAGATGTTACAAAATGAAGCTGTATAAAAGAGCAAATGGTTTGCATCAGAGATTGAAATGATCATTGAGAAAGCTTTGTGAGACAATGACTACCAGGAATCAAAGGTCATATATATATATATTTCATGCAAGTTGAAAAGATAGATGCTAAACTGGCCCAATATACAGCAAAAACTACAATGTTCTTTCCAGATCAAACTACAGCAATTATAGCTCACTAGCAAGAAGACTGGTTTGCCTCTATCAACAAAACCAAGAGTATAAAACAAGAGCAAAAGCACAAGGGCAAACAATACCGTTGTGTAGCTAGATTTTGTTCTACCAATCAATTCTTAGTGACAGCAAAAGGTTAAAATCAAGGCATTTTCTGGCACTACATTCATAGTGACAGCAAAAGGATGAAAACAATACCAACCTAACTATCGGACATGTTTGAGTAGTTCAAAAGTTATCACCCATCTAAGCCAAATGAATCATCATCTCCCTAATCACCAAATGTGATTTGCACACTAACAAACTCACATCCCGAAAATCACTGAGATTAAACAACAAAAATCAAGAGAATCTAAACCCCTAAGAGAAGATGAATGCTCAGGCAGTGAAGAAATATAGGTCCTTATTCGGCTTCTAACAAAGACAGCAACACAACAACTATAACGTACCACATCTATATCTCACACATCATTAACAAAGACAGCAACACAACAACAACCTTGCAATAGCTAATATCACACGCATCATTACATATGGAATAACTTCACAAATTCACCAACAATTCACCGACAGGAGCATATAAAATATTCCTCTAACTATATGATCACCGACAAGCATGAAAGAACCCTCTAACTCTATCAGCATTCAGTGCAACAACAAAGTGGTGCAAAGTATACGAGCAACTATATGATCAGTACCATCATACAGCAAATCACACTATATTGCAATACAGAATGCAGATCAAGTTCTGCAGTTCAAAGCCAACAACAAATCAAAACTGCAATGCAGCTAAATATAAAGCAAATCATAAAGAAATAAATCTCAAAAACTGATAGTATGATAAAATTCCCCTGCAATTGTATAAAATCCTCCAGACAAATCCCGCATTCAACAGATCCAGCTCCACATTTACACATAACATCCAATGAATATTGAAAAGTAAGTAAGCGTTCACCCTAATCTGTTTACATACTATAGGTAGTAGCAAAATGC
Organism: Sherardia arvensis; assembly: GCA_948330725.1. Lineage (NCBI taxonomy): Eukaryota > Viridiplantae > Streptophyta > Magnoliopsida > Gentianales > Rubiaceae > Sherardia > Sherardia arvensis. Next base: position 26,077,501 of record OX415245.1, on the reverse strand, counting down.
ATATTTAGGCAACAAGAAGAATAAGAAACCCCATACTCATAATCAGACCCTGCCGACTGGAGCATTAGCAGACACAGCAGCCGGCCCAGCCAAGAACGACAAGAAACCAGTGGCCGGCGACTCCTGGTCATCGAGGAACAGATCATCCGGAACCCTGAAAGCACCATGAACAGCAACGATCGAAAGTCCAACCATCAGTGCCGACACGAGCACCGATCCAACGCTGGTGAGGAAGATTACAAAGATGGTGGAGACAATCAGCAAACCGAGCGTCTCCAGATCGGAAAACTGCCGGCCGAGGAGAGTCAACGGCGGATCCCCGGCGGTGCGGAAGAAGTAGAAGAACATCCAGGCAGCGAGAAGGCCGGCGAGGAGGATCAACGACAGCGGATTCGTGAGGAGGGAGATTCCGAGCACTCCGGCGATCACGGCGATGTAGTTAACACGAAAGTAAGCGTAGTTCTTACGGATCCGCTGGGTGGCGTCGGAGAGGGATTCCGGCTTGGCGAAGGCGGAGCGATCGAGGAGCTCCGTCCAGGGGCGGCGGGAGGCGATGCCATTGCGGACGGTGTCGCTAATGTGGCTGAACAAAACGCGGTACGCCGCCGGGGGCACGGCGAGGGTGGAGTCGCCGACGGCGGGAACCGTCGCCGCAGCGGCGGAGGGCTGGTTGTTGGAGACGGGGAGGATTGCGGGGGAGGAGGACGCCATTGATTGAGGGTTTGTTAGGGATTGGGGAGTTTGTTATAACCGGATTTTTATAAATTGGGGGAAACTTAATCCGGAAGGTTAAAAATTGGGGGAAATTTCGTCGGTGGATTGGCGGTTCCCTTTTCTATTCGATTCCCGTGCGAATGTGACCACTTAACGCGTTTTGTTGAGTTTTTTCCCCTTCTATTAAAAATATTGTCGAACGTGACAAAACGTGAAATCTATTTTGTTTCCTTCTTGATAATATATACTTTTTATAATCCTATTTTGAGTAATTTTAATACATCTATTAAGTTTGAATTGTTTGATATTTAACCTCACCCAGGGTATAAAATTACGGTAGATGATTTGTTGACCAAAAATGTACACGGGAAACGGGTAAATTATGTGTCATATATACACTTGATACATAAATAGGTGTACTATAAAACTTATCTCTGTTCACTTTACTTTATTCCCAACACTTTCAACACTTTTCAGTTTAACAATTTATCTGTCTTACGGATTTAACAACTTTCAGCCAATTTCAGTTTAGTTTAACTTAAGTGGATAGCGTTTTAGTTATAACTTGTGAGCATACACCCATGTATAATGTGCATAATGCACATCAAAATTTTGGAAAACATGGATGTACGTTACAAGAACTGTAGTGAAATCATGAGCGAAAAGGAACACGATAAATATATCAGATATATGATACCAGAATCGTGGTAAAACTATAAATGAATATATACCGATTTACCATTTTTGGTAGAATTTAGTTCAATTTAGCAAGACATAAGTTTGGGACAAAGTGTCTCCTTCATTATCATTTAGACAAAGTATGTGGTAGCAAGAGGGGAGTAACCGACACAAAACTCTCTGAGGGCTACAGATAATCCTGCTATCAACTACTGGTGAGAAATGAGAACCTTGGCACTGAAAAATAGTTATAATTTTCACATGAAAAAGGTTTTTAAGTTCATCAATCATGAAGAAAAAGGTTAGGAAGAAGGCACTGGAACTTAACATTTTCATACTTCATAGCGATACAGATACAAATTCACACTAACAGTTTAAGATGAATCGTTGTTCCGACTTCCAACTCAATAAGCTAGAGAGTCATTTCATGATTCATACATATAATAAAACCCGAGCGATTCCCATGTTGGCAGATGAATGCATAGTTCCCCGACTTCCTTCAACATGGCTACATACACTGAAGATGCTCGACTAGAAAGTAGACCCGTTCCACCCAAAGAACGAGCCCTGCAAACAAAGCATAATGGCAACCAATCAGTACAATCATCACGATGAACCACGACAATGACTCTGAATAGAAAGATAGCAAAAGCTAACTACACGATCTAGAGCTGATGTAAAGCATGAAGACACTGTGCATGTTCTTGACTCTGATTGGCCTAAAACGAGAAATGATGCAATGAGAAAAAGACACTAAGAAACTCGAGGTTATAAATACTTGCCTTGGTGTCATAGAACTTGAGGAAGAAGCGTCCCTTGGGCACGTTCAGCTTGGCCTCGAGAATGCTGGAGATTGCAGCACTGAGCTTCTTGTTCACATCACCATTCAGTCCTCCAATCGAAACCAGCTCTCCATAGGCAGCTGGCTCTTCAGTCCCGCCGAATGACATGGGTACAGATCCCTTCAGCACAACCATCACATACTGCAAAAATCACAGTGCTAAATGACTTACAAACATGCTCTTGTACACATAATCATACTCCAATTCCACACATAGAAGCAATATTATAACGAACAATTTTTTCAGTCCCACGGCAACTAAGTTTCATAATCATTGAGACATTGCAAACAATAAGTTAGAAGGTCGAACATCAGTCAAACATAGCAAATTTGCATATCTAAATGCTAAGCAACAAAGCTATTCTTCACACGAGTCATATATCGCCCTAAATTCTACCCAATCGCTACAATCGAAAAACACCACTACTCCTAGCGAACGAAAAATGTACCGAAATCTCTTCATTTTCTGGACAATCACGGAAGCAGGCACAATCTAACTAAACTACTAACATGAACAAAGACAAAATCATATCAGATATCATCAATTACGCATAATTCACAGTAAAAACAGCTGAACCACATGAATCCTAAAACCAGAATTAAGCAGAATCTACTATCACCAACACAAACGAAGACGAATTCAAATCGCACAGCCTCAATTAAGCGGAATTCACAACGAAAACAGCTGAGAATGGGTGAGTTGTTCTTACGGCCTCGGGTTTGCCGATGATCTTGGCGACGGTGGAGGAGGCCTCGGAGAGGACGGCGGAGGAATCGACGCCGTCCAGGCTGATGTTGGTGGACAGATTCAGGCACGGCATTTTTTTGCTGCGATTTTTCTCAGTGCTTTTCTGCCCAGTGGTTGTGGTGAGAGTGTGGTGGACAAGATTTTTCTGGAATTTACTGGACGCGATTTTATCAACAGTACCATTTCATCTGGACTTTGGGCCTAGTAAAGTTGTAGAAATTTGGGGCCAAAAGATCCTATAGTTTCAGGCCAGGCCCAAACTATGTTCATCTTATCATTTTATTATGGTTGCATGTCATTTTAACTCGTTTCAGTTTAGATTAGTTCATTTCAGTCTAACTGTGAGGTTATTTAAGATTAGTTAGTCGATTTCATTTTAGATTAGTTTAGTTTAGCCCATTCTAGTTCAACCTCTTTGAAATTTGAATCAAACTCGGTAAAAAAATTGGATTCGATAAATTTAATTTACTATTACTACAGTTGAATGCATATATTTTAAGTTTAGTTCGATTAAATTCATTTCAATTCAATCCCAAAAGTAGCATGTGACATGAATCAAATTACAATTTGCTGGAGATTGAAAGTTTTGTAGGGTCGGAGTAATTATTTTAATCTAGTCTCATCTAAATTGATATCCTTTCATTATATTTACTATATTTTGAATAGATTGGTAGGAAAATATTGTATTTGTCTTTGTTAAATATTTTATAAAACATGATAAAATTATAATTTTACAGCGTACTTACTTATTTATTCCCATTAATTGGAGTTGATTTCTTAATTCATACCATCAAAATATCCAAAATGTCTCCCGTCAGAAATGTCATTCAAATACCGAAAATTCCATATTGGGTATCTCAAAATTGTTATGTTCTCAATGGAATACTATACAAATAATTAGCTGATATAGCCTATTATTGAACTTGTTTTACACGAATAAAATGAAATATACATGTTACAAGTGGAGAATTATTTGGTCATAACAACCCTACAATATGCAAAAACCTTTGATTGATATTGGGACCTAAAATCCAATACATTAGAGAACAAAACAAAAAAAGACCGATTGTGACCGTGAGCATTAACGTAGGCGTCACAACTTGGAAGGTTTAGTGGCGGGGTTGAAAACCTTGAGCACAAATCGAGTTCTCGGAATCGATAATTTATTCTCTAAGATTATTCCGATTTCAGCTATCAGCTTCCTCTTCGCCGCCGTGTCCACGGCGTCGATGGATACTATCTCCGCTAGCGCCGCCGCCTCTTTACTTCCACCAAACTGCATCGCTACCGATCCCTTTACTGCTACCATGACAAACTGTACAAATAATTATTGTGTTAGAAATATTATATTATGGATGAATCAAAGTGTTGATTAGTTCGAATTTTTTAATGTGTAAGACATCTCAAATTTAAAGTACGTGTTAAATTGTCAGATTTTTGAACACAAATAAAGTATAAAATAGTGTCAAATCATGTATTAGGTTCACGTAAGCAATCTTAATTTGCTTATACATGTATCAAATAAGTAGACAAGCGTAATTTTCAAGGTAGCTTTAAAAAAAAGAAACAATAAGGATTGAGGCAACTTCTCTATCTCACAGTCACTATTTAATTCATACTTATCGAATAATCTTTTCATTATACAAGTTAGCTCGCACTCAATATTATCTATCACATATGTATCTAACTATATTCACAAGTTAGCTCGCACTCAATATTATCTATCACATATGTATCTAACTATATTCACATCATATGATAATATTCATACTATTTAAAGTGCATGAACATGAATATCATACAAAGAAGTGGCTCATGTGGTCTCATCTATTTGGGAGCGCATTTTATCTCGGCGAAATTAAAGCTGAATAATTCACATCTATACATGTGCCTTTGCTTGGCCACAATTTTCGATCCAAAAGTTGACTTGAGATTAATATATAAACATATAAGCATTTTTTATGAGATATTAAGTGAAGAAAAATAATGTTATTATGAATACATAAATATACTCATTCGAGTAATCAGCACGAGAAAGTACTAATGATGTCGAAATTTAAGTTATAAATTAGAATTACTGCAACTATAAATATTACAGCGATGAAGTGTTGATTTCACACCTTTTAAATTCAGCAATCTCAAAACATTGTTATCTGGTTTCGCCACTCGAAAAAAAGAAATTAATTTACCATCTATGGTCATTTTTTCAGCATATTAACAAATATTCATCAACATTTCTCGAAAGAAATGACACGAAAACGCATTACAAACAATGAAATATAATAAATGATGGTCAAATATTGTATGATTAAAATACTGTTCATCTGCAAAGAGATGGACTCACCGACTCTGGTTTTCCCATGATGGCGGCGATGGTGGTCGTGGCTTCGGAGAAGAAAGGTTGCAGGTCGACTCCGGCGAGGTTAACGTTGGTGGAGATGTCCAGGCAAGGCATCCTTTCCTTTTATGGAGTGTGTGTTTCTGTGTGTTTCTCTTTTTTTCTGATGAATATTTGATGGTTTCTTGCTATTTTTGGAGATTCAGAATGATGATATTTATAGCTGAAAATGCTTCCAAAAGATAATATATTTGTAGTGGAGACGAAGACGCAGACAATAGGCTGTTTCTTTTTTACTCAATATTCTTCCCATGAATTATTGCCATTTCCTATCCATAAAAAGGAAAAAAAACCATTTTCAATTATCATTTTCAAAAATTAATATATTATGAAAAACAAGAGTTAGGCACTATTTTGCTTATGAGCTTAACTAAATTGTATTAAATTAAAATGATCATGAACAAAATATTGGATGGTTTAAAAAGGAAATTAAAGCCTTCTATGAACAAATTAAATCAGTTTAGTTCATTTCATATCAGGTAAAATTAAACTCAAAAGATGAGGGAAATCATGACTGATCCTAAATATATCTTGATTGTTTAAAGTCTAAAACCATCCGAAAATGGACATGAAATATCCGGGCGGGTTTTTTCCGAACTAAACTGAAAGTATCTACAATAAAAAAAATACATATGATACCGGTTCCACTTTTTCACAGTCCACTTTTCACAGTCAATAATAGAAAAAACGGGTCCTAAATAGGTGAACATCCAAAGTATAAATTAATATATTATTAATTATACTCATAAGAAATGAAATTAACAATATCTTAATATGTAACATATTTTTATGATTTAATAATTGAACTGACTTATTCTTGAAGAAACATGTGAAATATAAGGAGTCTTGTGAATATGTCCATAATTGAATATTACTATTGACTGGTTTCTTCTTGATCTGGATCTGTTCTTGCTTAGCAGCGTAGAACTCAATTAATTAACTAAATTATTATATTATTAATTTGATGGATCTGCTACACCAATTAGACCAGTACAGCTTGAATTATTCAAAACGAGTAAACCATAATGAAAGCAGCTAGTATAATATATTGGTCAAAGTTAATAATTATGTACAACTATTTCCACACAAATACAATCATTACGTTATTTCATCTATTTTATTCTAGTCATTTTTATTGTATTTTTAATATATTTTGGGGTCTATTTTATAGAGTCGTGTTACGAAAAATTTCAGCTTTGGGAATGAATCTATTGACCTTGTTCTTTTGACCACAATAGGTTAATATTTTCTATTAAATTTTCGGATATTTTTAAAATTTTAATATAATTACTTAATGTTATTGATATGAATCTATGAAAAAAATACAATTAGCGAATTACTTTTAAATGTGATGCACGGTACAGTAGTGGATTGTCAATCCGACCAGTGATCTCCGGCACGCTCCTCAAAGTAAGTCAATAACTTGACTAGAAAGTATAGTATGGCTTAATTATTATAGAATGTGCACTATCAAATTATCACCCATCTTTACGTGTGGATGTTTCCAAGGTCCTAAAAATTTTAAATAAAATTCAAATGAATAAAAATGAGTATATTGAGGAATGTATTAAATGTATCTAATACATTGCTCAATAGAGTCGATAAAATTATGGGGAAAAAATCATTATAGTTACCTGTTCAAATATGATATCAGCACGACAACATCAAACCAGCGTAATAAAGTGAGAATATGTATGAAACTCGGAATAGATAGCGTCGCCAGTTAGATATATGTGAGTTCGTCAAATAATCTGATGACGTTATTTCTCCCGAGATTCACCCATTCTCCACACTTCCTAATCTATATAACTCTATGCATGAAGAGGGAGAAGAATTTTTTTTTCCTTCTAATTATGTGTGGTATTAATAGGCAATTCATGAGGATTAAAGCAGGCATATGATTTAACTGATGCCAGAAACTGGGCTGAAACCTAACTCAAAAGGTCATGTAAAATGCAGGCCCAGGACATCTCCCTTTCAAAACCAGTTTCGGCCTATTATGAAATTCTATAATGGGCCAGTGAGTAATTTTTTCAGCCTTCTATAGAGGCCCGTCATATTTTTAAGTCAAGAAGAAATTCCATTATTGGCCATGATAATCTCCTGCTTCTTTTTATTTAGTCATCCATTTTTGTCATAAAGGGTTAGTAATATTTACTATCAATTCTTTTGGATATTGCTTTTATGAATAAAAATGACATGCTATTATTTAACATTTAAATAGTTTCATTGTATAAACGTCCGCAATGAGAAAATTTTGCCAAACGAAAAAAAAAAAAAGAAGATGACATATAGTACAGAATACTTTTATTATGTGTCCAAATACTCAATGTATATTGATACAAAATACTTTTTTATATATCATAAAAGTGAAAGTAGCTTTAGCCAAACAATTTGACTGGAGTCCGTAGTTTTACGACCTAATATGATCAGACCATGTCTGTAAGTACTGGTCCCTAGCTCTAACGAAATAAAACCACCATTTTTATTTTTAAAAAATCATAAAATAATCATGTAAAATTTTATTTAAATTAATTATAATGTATATTATTTGAGCATCAATCTCAATCTGCATGCCGATCCATTTCTCAATCTCAATACGATCACTCTTTTTACAGATGCCAAAGAAAAGAAAAGAAAAACTGCAGAATTCAGAATTCAGACAGTCCTCCAAAGCTATGGAAACTTGAAAAAGGATCATCTCTTTTCAGTTTCCACCCTTTTTTGGCAGTGCAATCATTGAAAAGGATCACAGAAGCTCCAAAATTAGAGTGTGACTGTTTCTCTAGGCAGGCCAAGTAACACAAGTTCAGTTGAACTGAACCGTGTCGAACTGAAATGATAATAGTTAAATCGAATTGAAAAATATTAAAACTTAGTATTAAGTTACGAAAGAATAAACTGGCAAACTGAATAAAAAAGTGCTGAACTGAAATGATATGTGATGAAAATAAACTGAACTTGACGACGTGAGATTAATCAAAAGATTCAAAACAGCATGCAATTTACCAAGGGTAAAATGAAATTGAAAACATAGTACATAATAAAATTTCATGTATGTGTACAAAATACTTTAATTATAAAAGTAAAAGTTGCTCTAGCCAAGCAATTTGACTAGCATGCTAATATCATGTCATAAGATGCTAGTTTACCACACATCAACAGACATATTGACACCACAATTTTTTCATGATAAGATCATGTAATTCTTTTATATCAAATTAATTATATATAATATTACATTATTATTTGAACACCAATTTTATAATTTTATCACTAATATCTATAAAAAAAATCATTTTTATTTGATACAGATGCCAATAAAATGAAAGTAAGAACTGCAGATTGCAGAGTTCAGAAGGTCCCCTATTACCGAAACTTGAAAAAGCAAGTTTTCAGTTTCCAATGATTGAAAATGATCAAAGATCTCACGTTTCTAGTGTGTGACTGTGTGTTTTTCTGGGCAGACAACAATTGGAAAACAAGAATCTCTTCAAGTCTTGACTCACAAAAGTGCACTGATTAATAACATGCAACTGTTGTGAACCTCATCCTCTGCAACTAACCGAAACCCTAGTTTTGTCCCTTACTGTCCCTTCATATTCCCTTCTAACAAACACCTTAAAAAAGCCACTCACTTTGCCATCTTTTTTCTCTGCAAGATTAAAGCTTGGAATCTTTCGTACCTTGCCTTGTATTATATATATAGATGATTGCATAACCGTCTTTCATTCATAGTTTCATTATTCTCCTGTTTCTTCTTTACATCTTCTGTCTGTGAGAGTTCGCCGGAGACGATGGGTTCAGCTAAGGTCGGAAACGGCGGTTGCATCAAGCGGGCTCGGAGTGTGTGGACGGTGCGCCGGGAAACGGTGAACGGAGTGACGACGTCGTATCGTACCCCGACGGAGAGGGAGAGGGAGATGAACAAGGAGAGGGAGCGTCGCCGGAGAGCAGTCTTGAGGAACATGATCGACGGACTCAAAGCTCAGGCGAACTACGGACTTCCGGCGAAGTGTGATGGCAATGACGTTTTGAAAGCGCTTCTGAACGAGGCTGGATGGATCGTCGGCGAAGACGGGACGATTTACGGTCGTCACCGTGAAACTGTACGAATTTTTATTATCTTGTCTGATTATCCTCGTATGAAACTTCGATTCTGCTGTTGTTTTTTGAGTTTGATTATGTTGTTTATTTGTTCCGATTATGTTGTTTTTTTGCAGGAAAGAGAAGAAGCAGGCTATGGAAATTTCGAGGATAACAATGCTTATGCAAGTTCGAGGATGACGATGAAGCCTCAGCCTGAACCTGATCTTACCCTCAAGCTCTCCCTCCCAAATTAATCGGGTTTGAATTCGTCGGAATCTTCATCTTGGCTGTGTGATCAGATCGAATGGTTTGAATAATCTAGGATTATGAAGGCTAGAATTTGATAGTTTCATGTTTAGTTCAGTTTAAGGTAATGATGTTCAGATCTAGTTGGTTAAGGATTATTAAGAATAACCTAGGAGTATGAGTTTCATGATCAGTAGTTCCAGTTTAATGTTTATCTGATCACATTTTGTGTACTCAGCCACCAGTTGAAGTTAATGAAATTTCGTGAAAATTAATGATTCATTCAAAAATAAACTCATGAAACAGATCAGTTTCTGCACTTTTTTGCTCCAAGAAAAAGCAACCATTTTTTGTTGAGTTTGATGAAAAGATCATGAAAATCGAAGGTGAATGACAATTCAAACGTTGTTAGCCCAAAAAATGAACCAAAACAGCCAACTTTCTGCACTTTTGCAGAAAGAAAAAGCAACCATTTTTCTCTCAAAAACGTACACAATTTAAGGTTTTTACAAAAATTGGAAGAGTAGCTCATTCCAGACATCCTGAACACCAGGCAAGCACCAGTGTATACAATCAGAATAGCTCGCCGGATTAGCCAGCTTCTCCGGGCTGACGGCCTCCCAGAACTTGCGATAAATGCTCGGGTGGCCGTCTTTCCGGTAATCCGACAGCTGAGTGATGTTGAGAATCCGAACCCGCGGGACCCGACTTCTAACAACCTTGTTAACCACTTCCATGGTGGGCAGGTGAATGCCGCTGCCTGTGTAGCTCTCAGCTTTGATCGGCTTTTGCTCGTTATAACAGTTTCCTTCCTTCCCCGGATTCCAATTCCCCTTCCTAATCATTTCAAGCGAAAAGAAGAAGAAAAGAGTCAAAAGAATCGAAACAAGATGAAAATGTGTCGCAAAAAGGAGCGACATTTAGTGCAGGCCTAAAGAATAGCATTATCTATTTGAAATGTATCAAGACTGTCACTTTTTCGAAGTTCTTGATGGTCTCTTAAACGATATTACGCGACAAAAAATTTCACAAAAAAACCCGACAAGTTCTTCATGCATACAAAAACAAACACAAGAGGTAAGCTAAAGCACTCACAATTGATGTATAGGAGACATGGTGACAAAGAAAGCGCGCTTCTTGATGAAATCGAAGTTAGAAGCCATCCAATCTGCCCACGCCTCCATAGCCAACTCCATCCCGAGTATTCCATTGATTTTTTCACAAACTCCGCTCTTTTCATCGCTCCATCTACAAAAACACGAGCGTTTTAGCTGAAAACCTTAGGTTTTCAAAATGAGCGGGTTTCAGTAAACAGAACTTACAGTAGCTTAAGAGGAGCCTCCCTCCACCACAAGTATGTATTGAAGACTAGAATGTCGGCATGCTTCCACTCAGAGGAATGCCTGAGATTCGAATCAGGACGGAGAATTCTCTCAGTCAATCGGTGATCAACTGGATCGTCTGAGTTGGATTCTACGAGTAGAGGAGCCCAGAGAAACTCTATGGTGGCATTATAATCCTACATCGCCAATCAAAAACATTTGCAAAACAAACATGAATTCCTTAATATCCCCAAACAAGATCGATCTAATGGCTACTCTAAGCAAATGCGCATTTTACCTCAGCTCGGAAGGTTGTGAGATGGGCTTGTGGGGTTATGGAGCGTTTATCGGCTGGAATTACAGCCTGCATCAAGCACACCAATGATATCCACTGACCTCTATTCAGGGAATCCCCGACAAACATAAGCCTCTTCCCTCTCAACTTCTCCCACATCTCAGTAGCATTCCATCTAAACAACATCATACATTAAACTCATTTTCAAGCAAAAACAAGAATGCAAAGCAATAAAAAACACATCTTTCTTGTATACCTAAACAACATCATACATTCAACTCATTTTCAAACAAAAATTGGAATGCAAAACAATAAAAAACACAACTTTCTTGTATACCTAAACAACATCATACATTCAACTCATTTTCAAACAAAAATTGGAATGCAAAACAATAAAAAACACAACTTTCTTGTACCTAAACAACATCATACATGAAACTCATTTCAAAACAGTAATCAAAAACTGGAAAACAAGAATGCAAAACCATAAAAAACACAACTTTCTTGTACCTCTTCAGATTGCATCCATGTGGCTGCCATCTCCAGTGCTGGTAAGCAAGATCAGGCCTGCCATGCTTAGCACAAGCCAATTGATCAGACATATAAGGGCAATCAGAGCCATTATACAAAGGCCTCGATTCGGTATCGAAAACCCATCTTCCTGAGAACAAATCACACTCTTCATCACCATCTTCTCCCTCTTCTTCCTCAACCTGCTTCCCTACTGATTCAATCGAAACCCTCCGCCCACTGTACTCCACAGTGGAGTTGCAGGTGCTGGATTTCTCCAGCGGCGCTGAAACAACAACAGAAGGCTCGGTAACTCGGTCGTGGTCATCGGAGCTGTCGGAATTGTCGTCTCCGGCGTCATTTTGGCCGGAGAATTGGGTCTGGGCATCGATTAAAATCTGGTGATCGACTGTGTTTTTGAGAGGTTGGATTTGTGGGAAGTGGATTTCGTTGAAGAGGATTGTGAAGAGGATGAAGAGGAGGAATAAAAGCACTGCTAGAGGGATGTGGTGGCTCTTCTTCTTGCTCTGCCAATTCTGCATTTTTTGCTGAGAATTGCGACCTCAGTCTTCTCTGTGATTTTGACTCATTTCTTCATCCGATGCTTGCCATTAATGGCAATTAGCAATACAGACAGACAGACATTTCTTAATAAAGATTCGATCAATGGAATCCTCGTAATCTCGTTACTGTTGTCCACTTAAACATAAAGTTTAGAGATTATTATTTGATCGGTATGTTTATCGATGATAATTTCATAATTACTAATATAATCCAACTTCTGAAATTAAATTAATATAATCCAGCTTCTGAAATTGAAGGGTGCTGAACTAAATGAAAATTTATTTAACTGGATTAAATAATATTAAAAATTGCTAAATTGCTAGAGAATATATTGTTGAATTGAGTGAATTGAAATTTGCTTGAATATATCGAAAATAACATGCTTTTCTTTAATAAAAACATTTCACTAAACTAGTATAAAAACTGTTTTTCAAAGAAAAAGTGGGAATCTGGAAAGATATTTCTTTGATAAAGGAGGGAAAAAAATATGAATTTCCTTATTGAAAACAAACACAATTGTTGGCGGAATAAAGCGTGATTAAATATTTTAATAAACGTGATAGTAATAGATAAATCCCACTTCCATATTCGAAACATTGTTTAATATCATGTGGCCAAAGAATAACAATTTTCACAGTAATAATTGCATACATCACTGACCAAAATAAATGAAATCATGATTTTGACAAATATTGGAATGCAAAAATTACATAAAAGTACTGCAAAAATACATGAAAGGGGCACATCTGGCTGATAAAAAAATAACATTCAATCTCAGCAGAACAAATTACAATTGAAATGATAAGTTCATCAAAATGAAATAGATCAAAATCCTTAAAACAAGACGAATAAAAAATACTTATTCAGAATCATAGGCAGAAAGAAGGTGGAATCCATAGGGCTGAACATATGCGGTTCGAAGGCTCCTCACAGTCTAGCCATTCAAGCCTTCATTTGCAACATTACAGATTCCCAACTTCTCTGTCTTTCCGATTAGGAACGAAAAATATATCCGATTTGGCTTTATGAAATCTGGAAAAGTTGAAGCAGCTATAGATATTGAGGCATTTGCCCCCAGAAAAACTGCATCATTTCCCAAACCATCAATCAGTTCATCTCGACGCTTCTCAATATCCATTCTCCTGAGTTGAACAATCTTTTTCTTCTCACTGGTATGATGAATTAAGATTAAGATCAGTTCTTTATTGGATGACTGAACCAGAAAAACTTCATGATACATGGGAACATCAAGCTGAAACATATTCTTCAATTTGTTAGGAATGTAACCTCCATAGTGATCCAAAACCCAAATTTTCGTAGCCTTCCGATCAACAACGTATAACTTTTCCTTGTAACAAACCATGTCAACAAATTCTCGACGTGGAAGAAAGGGTTCTATCCTATTCCAGCGCTTGTTTCCAACTCTCCAGGATCCCAAACCCAATGGCGAAAAGAATATCGCAAAGAGAATGAAATTTGAAGAGTGGGATGGATCTGCTGATAATATAGCTCTCTTTATAAAACCAAACTCTTCAAGACAGTGCGGTCCAGAACAAGACGGTAACGTTAAGTTGGGGAGTTTAATCTGTGCTTGAGAAAAAGGGTTCAACAAATGTGCATCTCCCAAAGATGCTATAGTAAGAACCCATTCGAACCCAACTCCCAAGCATCTATTAAATTTCGCTCGTGGGAGTGACAGTCTCGTAACAATTTTTCTCTTAGTCAAACTGTAAAACTCTCACTCATTAACATTTTCAATTCTCTGCCCGTAAAGTTTCGCTGGAATTTTCCCAGGAAGCATAAGCATAGGCAAACTAGGCCGATGTTTGAAGCTATTCTTACTCAAAGCTAGTCGCCGCGAAGTACAAACTCCTTTGAATACAAATCTATCCTATCAATACAAATCAATCAATTTCATCACAAAATATGACCAAAATCAAGACTAACCGAAACTAATGACAACTACAATCAGGATCTTAATCGGAAAAAAAAAAAAATCCAAAGAATTCATACTAACCTGTGTATAGAACGAATTCCTGAACGTAGAATCCAATTCGTATTTCAGAATCTTCTTCGGAAAGAAGATTATTGTAGGTATCCAAATCCCTACAAATTAGTTTTTTAAATAGAAGTTATCCCATTTTTTAAGAATCTAAAACTTCCTTTTCAAAATTTACTTTTTTTGTGAGCGAAAATTAAGATATTTTCCGTTATATATACATCGTACTATCAGGAATTATTTAGTAATTCACAAAAAGACGAAGATAATTTCATAATATCAATATACTTTAACTTATCCAAAATTATTTCAAGAGATGAAGTGTACGCGGGAAAAAGTAATTAGTTATATTCAATTTAAATTTCAATTAGGATGTTCTCTAGGATATATTTTGAAAATCAGTTAAATACTATTTAATTCAATGCAGTTCAGTTCAATAAAAATATATTTTATAAAATTTGATTAGTTTAATTAATTTAATTCTAGCTATAATTAATTTAGTACATAAAGTGTACATATAGGAAATAAATCAAAGAATCCTATAGTGATTTATACAAATAACCATGAGATCCCAATAATATATTCTCCAAAAATAACGAGATCTTATCCTATTTGAATTTTAAACTATGTGCATAACTCACGTTTGTTAACAACCAATTAAAAAATAGTATATCCTAATGCATAATTCACGTAACAACAATTTAAAAAATAATTAAAACTTTTATTACATATAATATACTATCAAATATTCCCTAAAAATTCCGTCACTCACAAGTCACAAGTTTTCAGTCACTAAGAAGAAAGATTTGTACATTGATATTTCAGTTTAATATATATCAGGATCATCCTGATATTGGCAATATCAGGCACCAATTAAATAACGACACATCATCTTTAACTAATTTATGATTGGGCCACGTGTTCAATCATTACCCAAACGGGTTTAGGCATTCTAAATTAGGGTTTTAGAACTTTACTAAAAATATCTTAACCAATTAAAACATTACAATTGTACACGTGTCATTATCTTATTGGTGCCTGATAAGGCCTATATCAGGATCATCCGGATGAATGTTTTTCTCTTGATATTTTTGATAATTGAACTCAACTAAATCGAATTTAGTGATCTATATTTTTATCAGACTACTTTTTTGTTGAACTAAATTAAACTGAATTGATCTATTAAAAATCTCTAAAGAAAAAAAATAAAATATTATATATATAGTCACCAATTTAGGGCCATAATGTAGGTGTACAGAATCTGGTTCCAAACATCTGGGACACCGGGAAGGCACCAGTGCACACAATCAGCATAGGTCTTAGGATCCGACAGCTGATCCTGGGTTAGGTTAGTCCACTGCCTTCTATAAATAGAAGGATGAGCATCCTTTCTATAATCGGAAAGCTGCGTAATATTCAGATACTGTACATGCAAGCCTCTGTCTCTGAGCTCATCAATGGCGGCCTCGACGATCTTCATCATCCCTGTATATATCTCGCTTCCTCTGTAACCTTCGTCGACGATCGGCTCCGTTTCGCCGTAGCAGTTTCCACTTTCTCCGATCTGCTTCCAATCTTCACCCCTATCGATTAAAATGTAATATGTATTATGTATATTGAGTAGCGGATCCAGAATTATAAGAGTGATATGAGTGTTATCTGTACGTAGTCCAAAATACGGTATGAATTTACGAAACTGTTAACATTGTAAAATTTAACGGTATTCAGGGGCATTATTGTAATTTCAATAGTATTTTAGACTACACCGAGTATAATGCTGGACTGTGTATAACATTTTAGTGCTTATAGATCAAATGATCTTTTTTAGTTTGAGAACTGAAGTGCTATAATTAGTCCAATATTTTACTCGTTAGTCCAAAATAACATTTAAATTACAATATCACCCATTATTATAAGTTTTCCAATGAACATAAAAAGTAAGGATTTTTTGTGTAAATTCATACAGCATTTTGAACTATGAAAGTAAATTACTGGATTGAATATAGCAACACCTTTCGAGAATAGTCTCATATTCACCTTTAGTTATTATAATTAGTGACAAAGCTAATATATAAATTTCAAATAAAAAGTAATTAAATTATTATTAATTTGGTCATTTAGTCCAATATAGTAGTTCTACTAACGATATGAATTTATAAAAATATGTTATACTTACGTTCTGTGAGATGCTGATAAGCTGGTGAAGAAGATTTTGGTATTTGATCGATTTATTTGCATGTCTAGCCAGTTTGTCCAAGCTTGAATCGCCATTTCGTAACGGCGTAGTTTCATTTCTACCTTCTTGTATACTCCGTCGGGGCTATCGAATGATCCCCACCTAATCACGTTAAAAATTAAAATAAATTGAACTATACTAATCTGAATTGAGTTGCAGTTATTTGTACTTACAAAAGAGTCATTTTTGGTTCTAGCCACCATTTGAAAGAGTCGAAGATGAGGATATCCGCATCATTCCAGTGCTTGGCATGTTTCTCAATCGATCCTACTCTTATAATTCGATCAAGAACATGGTGATTTACTGGATCATCGCAATTTGATTCAACCAGCAATGGCTCCCAGTAAAAATCTATCGTCACATTGTAGTCCTGGCAAAAAGAAAAAGTAGATTCATTTAGTTTACTTCAATCTAGTCTAAATGGTAGTCTATCTCATTTCATTATAGTTCATGAAAGAATATAAACTTACAAATGCTTGAAAAGTAATCAATGAGCCTTTCCAAACATTGGATTTAGAAGTAGATGGAATAGATGAATCAAGTAAGCAAAGGAGAGACATCCATTGATTCTTGTTCAACGAATCCCCAACAAAAACCATTCTCTTTCCCCTCACCTTCTCCAAAAATGTAGTCGCATTGAACCTGTAAGTGCGCGTATTACAAGTTCAAACATTTTTCAAGTCAGATAGGTCGGACTATATATCTTAGTAAAAAAACGAGTTACAAGATCTAACATGTACTAACCCAAGGTAAAAAAAAAATCATAAAATTGGTGTGATTTTACCTAGGTAGATCACAATGATGAGGCTGCCATCTCCAATGCTGAAACTTGAACTCACTTCTGCCATACTTCTGACAAGCATAATCATCTGCCATGAAAGAGCATTCTTGCTCCTTGTACAACGGGTACGACTCGTCGTCGTAAACCCATCTCCCGGAAAACAGATCGCAGGTCGCCGGAGATTTGGCCGGATCTAGACCCAGGCCATCATCTCGCACGATTATCCGGCCAGCCGGAGATAGGTGGTAGAGCAGAGCAATGACTGAGACGGCGAACAGCAAGATTACACCAAAATGCAAGCTTGGCTGCTTCGTCAAACTCAAACCCATATTTTTTGCTTTCAAATCTGAATTATCAGCTCATTTCTTGTATGAATCAGAATCAGAGATGATTTTTTTTAATGTTTTCTGTAAGGAATTTATCGTTTGGAGGAATCAAGATCAGGAATATTTGTGTATATAATGGGATTAGTTAGGAGTCACGACGGTGAACATGTGCATGAATTCTGGAAATTACGTTGTTTGATTCCTGATGTCCATTTTGGTGAAAAATTACAGTTAATTAATAAGCTGGCTATCAAATTATCTACATTTAATTATAATTTTTTATGTTTAATTATTTTGTGAATCATTTAATTGAAAATCTTAATTTTTTAATTAAATGTATTAACTGTTATATGACCGATATATTAGACACAACAAAAATACAAGAACCAACTAATCGTATTTATCATCGATCCATCTTTGATTATTTTATCTTTATTATGTTTTGATTCCAACCCACTCGCTTGTCTTCATGTCCATGTCCAAACTAGCTAGGCAGTAAAAATAATTCACACCTAGGTAATTAAGAAATTTTTTATTCACAGTTTCTTATAAATTGTTTTCCATATATAAAAGGATGTGAAAACAATAAATATACAATTATCTCTAATTTTTTTTGTTTATAGTCCATAAGTGTTTGATGTTGTTCGATTGACGTGTAACAGATTAAAATTATATTTAAGAAATTTTATTTAACTAAAAAAGCTGCGATTAACTACAAGTATTATAATAATTTAATAAGAAAACATGCATTTAGTAAACCTCATATTCACACTTTATTACATATGTGATCCACATAAATTTATGGTGTTTTGAATGATAATAACAATTTTTTTTGAATAAGAGAATGATAATAACAATTGGTAATGGATGTAGTAGAATAGGAGAGGGAATTGCAAAATTTAAATTATGAATGTCTCAAAATTGCAGATATACCCCCCAAAACCTTTCGAAAACTGCATATAGTACCCAAAAACAATTTTACTTTCAAAAATGCCCTCTTCACGTAATCAATAAAGCCCCGACACACACATTTCTAATTCTTCTTCCCCAAAAATCACGAAATCCAGTTGAAACCCTCGTAAACTTCACGCCTAGATTTATGCTAAGAATCGCCGCTGCTGGATTGTTCCGCCGCCCGCTGAAGAAGACGGCGCCGCCCCGCTTAGGTTGAGGAACTGAAATTAGGTCAGAATTTTCTCCCAATTGACTAATCTGCTATTTCCGCCAAATTTTAGTTATTGATCAGTGTATATAGCTATAATCTATGATTATTACTGTTGATTAGTTCAGCATTTTTGATTTGTAAAGTGTGAAAATTGGGAATAATGTATTTGTTGAATTGGTGCTATCAATGGTTTCTCATAACCAGGTGATCTCTAAAGGCTCAATCTTTGTTTGAATGGCATTCTGGTTCTTCCAGATTCTTGTTGCGATTTAAATTAGCGCGATTTGATGTAGCTTGATAGTATGTGTTTGTGTTGATATTTGAGTCACATTTGGTTTGACCACTGAGCATATTACCAACAGGTTGCAAAATCATGGAAGCTCTTGTTATGTCGAAAAGAAAAAACACAGAAGGTGTTCCAGATTGGTCAGCACTCGGTCATGATCTGTTGGGAGAGATAGCGATTCGGGTGCCTGTGATAGAGGATTTCATGGCGTTCCGAGGGGTCTGCACCACTTGGAGAAGAGCTGCAGCTAACAAGTTCAAGCCCTCGCGGCCTAATGCTCTCTGAACTGCCTTTCTATAGCCTTTCAAAGAAGAAGATTTGTATGCGGCTATCACTCCCTCAGCTGAAGGCAAAGCACTGTGTAAGCGCGAGATTCGGGTGGCTCCTTGTTGCAGGCCTTATTGGAGACGAGGTTAGTTTGTTTAACCCTATCTCGGGTGTTCAAATTTTACTCCCTAAATTGAGAGAGATTCATACCACCCCAAGGAGAGCTATTCTGTCAGCCGACCCGTCCAGCACTTCAAACTTTGATCTTGTGGTGAGTTGGAGTCGAGGCTTGGGAGTCAGGAGGGCTGGAGAGCAGAGTTGGATAGACTATAAACCAGACCATAGCTTCATTGATATTACCTATCACAAAGATAAGTTTTATGCAGCGAGGTGTGTTGATGAAACTAATATGATCGAAATCTGGGCTTCGGATCCCTCTGGATCCGATCTCACCCGCATCACAGAGACTGAAGAATATAGATGCGGTGATTATGTATATATTTTGGGTGATTACCATGGGATTTTACTGCTCATTACACGCAGCCTGGTGGAGTTTCGAAGAGAATTCATGGTATTAAGTGTTGAGGATAACTTTTAATAACTTTGGCTCATTTCTGCCTTATTTTTGACAAGCAAATCATCTGCCATGAAAGAGCATCCTGGGAAATGGGTATGACTCGTCACCATTTCCCAGAAAGCTCAAATATGCAATCGAAAATTCTAAGTGAAGTATTTTAGGAGTAATTTTTGTCAAATTTTATTAGTTTTTTACTACTAAATTAAGGCCATATTACACTCTTTTGTTATTAGAAGCCCACATAGGGGAATAAACCCGTTGAGTAAGAAGCCCATTATGGGTAAGGCGGGGAGATTGCGGATATATGAACGGGCATTTAAACCCAATATATAGGTCCAGCACACAAGTCCGGTGAGATTTCGTCTTAAAACCAATTGACAATATGTGGATTGCCCCACCAACCTCATATACGGAACTTTTAGCCACATCATTTCTGATGTGGGTTTAATCTCAACATTTGTGAAGGAAAAAGTGCTTTTATATGATCATCTCAAGGGTTGGACAAAGTTCAGTAATTTTTTGATCGAATCTTAGCAAACTAGCTACTAAGTGTACATTCGTATTTTTTTGTCAGAGACAATTAAGTCCATCTTACAGCTTAACCATTTAGAACGTTACTGCATCGAATTAAGTTAAACTAAATAAGTATCCCAAAATTCAAAAAAAGAACAATGTGCCTAAATCTACTCCCTCAAACTAAAAAATTGGCTACAAAAACTAACAATTAATCAGACAAAAGATAAGCAGAAAGAATCTGGTTCCAAACGTCAGGAACTCCGGGGAGACACCAGTGAGTGCAATCGGCATAAGTCCACGGATATTTAATCTGATCTTCAGTCAACGGCCGCCACAGTTTCCGGTACACCGTCGGATGACCATCTTTCCGGTAATCCGACAGTCGAGTTATATCTAGTATATCAATCTTCACACCTTTCTGTTTCAGTTTCAGAACAACATCCTTGGTGATGGTCGCCATCTTCGGGTCGGTTTCGGAGCCCCGTTTGTTCTCCTCCGTCGTCGGCAACGTCTCGTTCATGCATCTATAGTTGTCCTCCGGCATGCCCCACTTTAACGGCCTGTTATCCACATTTCATCATGCATGTATTCAATCAGTTATTATGCGCAGTCTGATATTTTACAGTCTAAATTATTACTGTAAAGTTTTCTCAGATATTTTACTGTCTAAAATATTATATAAAATACCGTATGAAAGTACGAATATATAATACTTACTGCGTATGGGTGGGAGACATGCCCATCCAAAATAATCTAACTTGTTTAGTGTTGAGATGGTTAAGAATAAACTTTGAAACTGTCTTGAGTGCCATCTTGTAAGATTTTCTAGATTCAGTGTCTTTTGCCTTTTGAATCGATGATCCTTTTCTCCTGAAATGATATGAATAAAATGATAAAGAACAAATTATCAAGAAACATTTTGTGTGAAATTATGTCACATAAAATTTGTGTAATGAAATAGTTAAACTAAACTGAAATAAAAATATGTGCAGGGAAAATAATAAAACTTAAATAAAATTTTATCAGATCATATCTTATCAAAACTAAACTGAATAAAAAGAAATAAGATTTGTATGAATAAATAGTAGGATATTTTACTAAATAAAGGCAAGGAAGTATGGAAGTTTTAAAAAAAAAAAAAGTAAAATCATATGAAGTAATGAACTTTGGAACAACTTCCAAAATGGTTAACAAGAAAACAAACACTTTTTTTGTTTTTTGAACCAAAATCACAACTATTGACCAATTTATCTATGATGAATATATATATAAGAGGAAAAATCTTTGAAATAAAGTTTTTCCAATTTACAAAAATATTTTAAAGAATAATAAATAAAAATAAATAAAACTTTCCACACTTACCATACTTTCAATCCGGGAACGGAATGCCACCAAAGATATGAATTGAAAACAATGACGTCAGCATTTGACCAGAATTTAGCATGTTTTTCAATTGAATCAATCTTCACAATCCTATCCTTCAAAAGATGGTTTGATGGATCGTCGGAGTTTGACTCCACCAGCAACGGCGACCAGTAGAAGTCAACGGTGGCATTGTATTCCTATCAAATCAAAACTCATCAAAATTTAGAGAAATAATTTAATTATTACGAAGATACTAATCGAATTACAGATGAATGGAAAAGATTATATTACCATAGCCGTGAAACTGTACAAACTCCCGTTTAGTACTCTAGATTTTTGATTAGGAGGAATCACTGATTCGATCAAACACACCATCGACACCCATTGATTCCGATCCAGCGAATCTCCGACAAATATCATACGCTTGTTTCTCAACTTTTCGAGAAACGCCTTTGCATCAAACCTTTAAACCGTCATAAATCAAAGATTAAATCAGTAAAACTGAACTAAACTAAACAGAAACAAACACAAATCGCTTGCTTCACAACGCTCTTGCATCAAACCTTGCTTCAAAAGTTTAATCGATGCAACTGAATTAAACTGAACAGAAATAAACGAAACCTTACCTTGGTAAATCGCATTGGTCGGGTTGCCACCTCCAATATTGGTAATTCAAATCACCCCTATGGTACATCTCACAAGCCAAATCCCCAAACATAAACGAGCAATTCCAATCTCTATACATCGGATACGATACGTTATCAAACACCCATTTCCCCTTGAAATAATCACACTTAGGGGTGTGCACGACCTCACGTGGTGGCGGCGCGTGAGGTCGAGGTTGAGGTCGAATCACTTCTTCCGACTCCACCCGACCCGACCTCACAACCTTATTACTAGTCGAGTTGACATAGGCCGGCACAAGATGGTGCGGTTGGGGAGAAACAGTATAGTTTTTCAGATTTTTCGTTGCAGTGAGTATCGTTGTAACAACGCTACTCGCTGCTGGCCGATAATCGAGCAGAAGGTCTACACTCGGCACGCTCTTTCTGCTCAAGAACACCACGCCGATGAATAACATAAAACAAACAAGAATCAATCTAGAATAGTAAAATAAACAACCCCTTTCCATCTCCATAACACTCCACCATCTCCATTGATCCTTAACCTCTGCAACATCTTCATTCTTCCCCATCAAACCAAGAACTAAAAATTCAAAAAAAAAAAAAAATTCAAAAAAAAAATTGTTTCTGAATTTTTGAAAAGGAGCAAAGCTTGATGGGAAGCCTTTGTTCAATGTACCAGTAATTTATATTGTTTTTATCATCAAAAAAAGGAGCCATTAATGTACGTTTACTTTTAAGGTTTACATATTTGGCGTTTTGGCTACCCAGAAGTAGCCAGTCCACGAACAATTAATACGGTGGATATAGTTCTTATTGTAGCAATCTAGATTAAAAATTAATTAGGTGCTACGAGTTTTACCATAAAAAGTGAATTTTGTTCAATTGGGGAATTATTGAGAATTTATTGGCTTTGGTGTGGTGTAGCTGGGCAATTGATTTGGACTTTGTAATTGATCTAAGGAATCAAATAAATGTATTTAACTGAACAAGAAACAAGTATATACTGTTTTATTATGATGAAATTTATCTTAATTTAGGCCCGGTTCGGCGGAACTTATAAGTATATCAGTTTAGTTGAATAAAAATGTAATTTAATCAAATTCAAGTAAATTTTAATATATTGCATCGGTTTTGAATACGTTAATTTTCACTTCATTTCGATTAAGTTTAGTTCGGTAATAAATGAGCTCATGACAACATGCTCTTAAACTAATTATATTTTCTATTTTATATATTTATTCAAATTTAATTATTATAATCAACATGGACATCATTTGGCATGTGTGATACATACAATCGCACCGGATCTCAAATTTGAGGGGTCCCAATTTTTTTAAATATGTTTATACATTTCGTTATGTTTTTGAAGCTTAATCGGAAGAAATTTATAGAAATTCAAAAAGAATCGGGAAAGAAATCGAACTGAGAGTGAAGTATAATCGGATCGTATTTGCAGAAGTTTACAAAAAATTAAGAAAAAATTGAATTAAAAAAGAATTAAAGCGCCATAATTTTATTTTTTTTCACTAAGTCCCAAAAATATTATAGAGACGGTTCCAATAACCAATTATCCATCTAATGAACATTTTAAAATATTATTTTGAATTGCTCCCTCTTATATATTTTTTCTGGTAGATTATTATAAAAAAATTGTTTTATTATGAAAAATATTACCTAAATAATATCTAAATATGTGCGTGTAACTGATTTTTTAAAAATGAGTTGGATTATATGAAAAGTTGTAATCAAACAAAATCCACATTCTTATTATTTTTGGGTTTTTTCTTAAATTGTTTATAATATCTATAACTAGAAGATGAATGAACTAGTTTCACCTATATATAGTACCGATCGATGTATTAATTTCACGCGTCTATAAATTTCTTTTTTTATGAATAAAACAAATGTTTCACCATTAATTTTCGTAGACTGTTTTATAAAGTTTATGGGCAACAATCGTTACATAATTGGTAATCCACCGGCAATTTTATGCACATATAGTATGTAAAATATTCACTTTTGACTTTTTATACAAGTAAAATAAAACGCAATCATTTACATTTAAAATTTGAAATCGTGAATTCATAATTAATTGATAATTAATCATTTATATTTTTTGTTATCGAACGTCTATATGACGTTTTATTTTATATCAATTGATTGATAAAATTAAAGTAAAATAAGATACAGTCGTTCACATCTAAAACTAAAATTATAAATTTGTAATTAATTGATAATCTTTCATTTGTTATTGATGAATGTAAGCGTAGAGGAGTTCATTCCAAACATCAGGAACTCCAGGAAGACACCAATGTATACAATCAGCATATGTTTCGGGTTTAGAGTTTTGCTCCTCGGTTAGGGGCTCCCATTGCTTTCTATAAATGGAAGGGTGCCCTTCCTTTCTATATTCGGATAATTGCGTTACGTTAATTATCTGAACATTCAATCCCCGATATTTAAGGTCACCTATGGTATGTTCAACCAGTCTCATCATTTTCGGATCTGACCCATTACCCGAATAGTTCTCTTCCTCGATCATCTCAGACTCTCCATAACAGTTCCCTCCATCCTTCGATTCACCGTTCCATTCTTCAGCTCTGTACATTAATAAGTGTTTAATTTTCAGCTCTGATCAGATAAGAAAAGCGTGAAAATGAAAATGTAAAACATACACGAACCTTTCGTGTGTGGGAGACATGCTAATGAAGAACAATCGGGTTTTTTTCCGGTCGACGTGAAACTCGACCCAATCAGCCCATGTTTTGAGTGCCATTTCATAGCTACGAAGCATCTCAACGTCTTTGTATATACCGTCGGTTCCATTGAAGGAACCCCATCTGATTATCAAACAATTTTCAAGTCTCAAACAAGTAGATTTGCTAGTGATTTTTTAAATATAATAAAACTTAAAATGTAACCAAAATAAAGTGTAATAAATAACTGAAATTGAACTTGCTAGCAAGACTATTATAGCGAGTTAATAATTTAAATGAAATAAACATATAATGTGTCTAATAATAATGTTTATAATAAATAAACACTAACACACATACTACTCGTAAAAAATAGAGATAGTTATCCAATTTTTACCACCACCTCCACCAATACCAAACATTATACTTTTATATAATAATAAATCAGAGTAAAATCTCCCAAAACATTAATGTTGTAAATCAGAGTAAAGTCTCCACCAATATTGTAATGTGTGTCTGAAATTGTTTATAACACGTAAAATCTAACACATGTCCGCATAAAAAAAAAAGAAATCGTCAATCAGTCCTGTCATTTTAACTATATATGTTCTCTCCGTTTTAATCACCACCACCACACACATCACTCCCAACACGAACACTATATTAAAAACAATTTAGTGCAAAGCCTCCCAAAAACATCAAGAAACGCTTTTTTAACTTTGAAAACAAAACAAGATTTGATACGTACAAGACAGTCATTTTGGGTCGTCTCCACCACAGATAGGTATTGAAAACGAGATAATCGGCGTCGGTCCAGTGCTTGGCATGGTTCTCGATGCCGTGAGCTTTTACTATGCGCCGCGGGAGACGGTGGTGGGTTGGATCGTCGGAGTTGGACTCCACCAGCAATGGTGCCCAGTAAAACTCTATTGTTGCGTTGTACTCCTACGTTTTGTGATTCAATCCCAAAATATTCAATCACTAATGAAAAATAATCCCTACAAATTTTGCGTGACGTTTAAGGGCGGCAATATATAGTAGAAATATCAAAATATGAAGCAGCTGATTAACGACAATATTATAATACAAAATTACAATTATTAGTATATAAAAAACTTTCATTAAAATCTATCCTACTGAGCTATATTAAATTCGTAAACTCAAGAGAACCAGATTTTAATGTTTAAGAAATTGCATACAAAATTATTTAAAAAGTGAGTACTACGTACTATTTTTGGGTCACTGACAGACATCATCAACCAATGCAAATTTTATAAGTTAACGTTACTTGTAAGATTAAATTCACCAAATACACCCATAATAATATCCATGAATTGATATTAAAGATTCTAGTTAGTATAAATTATTATTTTTAACATCATTTTATCATAGTTAATTCAGTTCAAATCAGATAAAACAATGATTATCTTACCTTAGCCTTGAAGGTTATCAAATTGCCTCCATCATTATGCATGTGTTTTGGGGAAGAAGAAGGCATCATTGTCTCAACTAGACACACCATGGACACCCACTGCCCTCTATTTAGAGAGTCTCCAACGTACACAAGCCTCTTGTTCCTCAATTTCTCCAACAACACCGTGCCATTAAACCTAATCATATATAATATCACAACAAACATCTAATTAACAAGTTATAATTAATAAAATAACAGAACGCAGCTCGATATTTTACTCTTACAGCTCAAATTACTACATGAACGCATGAATATAGCGTTTAATATTTGTTTAAGAAATTAGACATCTTACAGGGACTATATTATCATTTCGATGTTTAGACAACGATCAGTAAAATATCATAGTACATTTCTTCCCAAAAAGAAAGGGTATAAATGAAACCTTGGTAGGTCAATTATAGAGTGACTGAATGGAGCTCGATATTTTACTCTCACAGTTCAAATTATCATATGAACGTATGAATATAATGTTTAATATTTTGTTCATTTGAAAAATCAGACATCTTACAGGGGCAATATTATCATTTCGATATTTAGACAGCGATCAGTAAAACACGAGACTCAATTCAATCTTCCGAAAAAGAAAGAGATAGAAATGAAACCTTGGTAGGTCACAATGGTGAGGCTGCCATCTCCATTTCTGATACTCAAGATCCTTCCTTCCAAACTTCTCACAGGCCAACTGATCGGACATAAACTTGCAGTCACGCTCTTTATAGAGCGGGTAAGACCGGTTATCGTAAACCCATTTCCCTGAAAACAAATCACATTCCGGCGATGAGTTCAAATCACGATCACGATCACCATCATCGCGATGAAGATGAACCGACGAAGAAGAAGAGCTAGTAATAGTGATGAAATGATGATCCGAGCGAGGGCTAATCAAGTAATTTCCAGTCTGACCGGCCAAGTAAACGGCGCCGGAGACTAGGGCTACTACAAGAAGGGCGACCAGAGAGTGGAAGCTGCACCTTACGTCCCACGTCCCGCCGCCGCCGCTGCTCACTATCACAACCTGCTGCTTCATCATATGATTATAACCTCGGTTTCTCCGAAAAGATGGATGATTTATTGAGGGTTTTAGGGTATATATTATTAATTAATTGATGAAAATGTGGGGTTGGTGAAATATTGTTCTTTTGGCTTGGAAATCATGCAAGCAATCATGATGAGTGCAGCAATAGTGCTTCTGATGAAGGTTTGTTAGTGAAAGCAATACGTAGTTGGTACCTTTAGGTACGGTAGTTGGGATATTTGGTTGTCCTATACCAATGGATTAATGTGTGTTATATACAGTGCAGTATTTACTCAGCGTAGTCTAAAATACTAATAAAATTACGTCACTGCTTCCTGTAAGTTGACTAGTCTTTCAATAACAAAATCAACGGACCATATTTTCATACTTTTATAACGTATTTTATACTGGAAGAGTAAAATATTGGATGAAATAAAATTAACAACGATGCATGTATGCATGGTGTCATAAGAAATTTTCATATTTTATACTCTATTTGACTTTATCATTACATACAGGGGCGGATCTAGGGGTTGTCGGAGGTGGCGGCGGCAACCCCCAAATTTTAGAGAACACCTAGTAATACAATGTAGATTACGGTGGTGCAGTGGTGATGTGAGGCGGTGAAAATCTCTGTTTTTAACATAAACCTGTTCAGCAACCCGTTAAATTTCCTTCTGATTCCGCCACTGATTACAGACTTACAATGTCATTATGTCATTATGTGTATAAAATTTCTTTTATTTTACGATTTTTCAAAAAAAAAATCAGTTCAAATAAGATAAACTAAATTATCCAACTCAAATTATCTACATGTTCACCTTATGCAGCATTTGTTTAGTCAACTAAGTCAAGTAATAATACATAATTTATGAAGATAATAGGTTAGGTAGCTAATGTTAGTTGAAATTTCACTATCCATTATCGTTGGCCAATGGTAAAGCTTGCTAAGCTAAGGATTGTTAATAATTATTTTATCTCCCGGTATTTTCAGTAATGGGAAATATGTGGGCCAACACTTATACTTCATGATAATAACATTACAGTCCTTGCTATTTTTGGTTAAATAATATTGAAACTGCCTTTCCAAATTGACGTTATGACGTCGTTATCATGGCTTCTAATAGGGCCTTCCCAAATCGAAAAGGAATCCAGTGGGCTTGGAAGTCCAAACCTGAGCCCATCAACTTAACCAGGGATTTGTTACGAACAGAGATAGTAATTTGGGGTTTATTGACAAGAAACAATAGAAATTGAATTACAGAGGGTGGAAGCTAAGCTTCAGAATAAGGGATGAGAGAGAAAAAGACTAACAGCTAACCAATTTGATCCAATCCGTACGCACGTGATTGATACCCCCTCTCTAACAGAATCTGGTATATTATATCCCCAGTCAACACAGTCAACTGGCCCTTGATTAAAGTACTGTTTTACCCTTCATAAACAAGCCCAATCATGACAATGCTTCCCTCTCAAAACAAGCTTGACCTCAAGCTTGAAACGCTGGGAACTGGTGTTGAATGAAAGTGGCAGCTTCCCATGAAGCATCTTCAGCTGGCAGCCCACTCCATTCAATGAGCCATTGGACAACCGAAACTCCATCTACCTGCACCAGCCTTCGTCTTAGTATTCTAGAAGGAGTGAGGACAGGGACCTCTGGTATGACTTCAGCTGGGATGTTCTCTGCATTTCCAGGTGTAGGCCCCACATGTGGCTTAAGGAGTGACACATGAAATACTGGGTGAATCTTGCAAGAGTTGGGAAGTTTCAACCTGTAAGCCACTTCTCCTATCTTCTGCTCCACCCGGAAGGGACCATAGTATCTTGGAGCCAGCTTAGAATGGGGACCTTGCAAAGACAGCTACCTGTATTTCTGAATTTTTAAGTATGCATAGTCCCCCACCTTCAGGGATCTGTCAGATCTTTTTTGGTCTGCAAAATATTTCATCCTAGACTGGGCCTCATGTAGATGTTTCCTCAAAGTTTGGTTAACCCTATCCCTTTGCTGTAATAAGTTTTGAGCAGCAGGAATCACTGAATCAGTGACTTGTCCTAAAGGTAGATTCAATGGCTTCACTCTATACAAAGCCTCATATGGAGTCATCTGGATGCTTGTGTGAAAACTGGAATTATACCACCACTCCGCCGAACTGAGCCAATCACTCCAAGTAGAAGGACGGTCAGAGCAGAAACACCTCAAATAATTTTCAAGCACTTGGTTGACTCGCTCTGTCTGGCCATCTGTTTGAGGATGGTAGGCTGAGCTATATTTAAGCTTTACTCCCAACTTCTGCAGAAGTTCCTTCCAAAAGTAGTTGGTAAATACCTTGTCCCGGTCACTGATTATACTTTCAGGCATACCATGAAGTTTGCAAACACCATCAAAATATAATTTTGCTACCTCCCCTGCAGTGAAAGGATGGCATAAGGCCAAGAAATGGCTGTATTTGGTTAATCTGTCCACCACAACCAATATCGCATCAATACCATTGGAGCTAGGTAATCTTTCAATAAAATCCATAGAGATTTCTCTCCAAGCTTGATCCGGAATAGGGATAGGATGTAGTAGACCAGGACTTTTGCAATGCTCCGGTTTATGTTTCTGACAAATCATGCAATTCTTCACAAACTCAATTACTTCCTGTCTCATACCTGGCCAAGAAAACACTGTTAACACCCTTTTTACTGTTGCATTCTGGCCTGAATGACCGGCTAGAGGAGAGGCATGCATAGCAGCTAAGATCTCTTGTCTGATGTTGTTGGCAGCACCTACGTAAATCTTCTCCCCTTGCTTCAACAACCCCCCTACAAAGCTTAATTTGCTGGAATCAGTACTCAGAACCGCCTCCGCAATCAACTCTTGAGCTAACGAATCCCCATCATAGCTAGATTCTAATTGTTGCAGCCACTCAGGAATCAAACTTGAAGTATTGTGAACCTGGCATTCAAACTGTATTTGTTCCTCTCTTTCCTCACCCTTGCTCAAGCAACCTAGAATCCCTTCATTATCTTCAAGCTCATCCTCTCCAACTTTGCTGTCCTCTGAATCCCATTTAACAGGTTGTAATGGAGCACTGTCCTCCCTTGGCATTCTGGATAAAGCATCAGCCACTTTATTCTCCACCCCTTTCTTGTAGCAGATTTCAAAACTCAACCCTAGAAGTTTTGTAATCCATTTATGTTGGAGTGCATGGTTGAGTCGTTGTTCAATTAGGTACTTCAAGCTTTGCTGATCAGTCCGAATTATGAAATGTGACCCCACCAAATAGTGCCTCCACTTGTCTACCGCCATTACCAAGCCTAAGAGTTCCTTCTCATAGGTAGATAATCCCTTGTTTTTGCTGCAGAATGCCTTGCTTAAGAAAGCTATAGGCCTCCCTTCCTGCATAAGAACAGCCCCCATCCCAACTCCACTTGCGTCTGTTTCAATGATGAATGGCTTATCAAACTCGGGCATCTTCAAAACCGGTGCTGTTGTCATGGCTTTCTTAAGCTCTTCAAATGCAGCTGTAGCTCCAGAAGTCCACACAAAACCCTCCTTCTTGAGAAGATCATGCAACGGTCTGCACATGCTGCCATAGCCCGACACAAATCGTCTGTAGTACCCAGTCAAACCCAGGAAACCCCTTAATTCCTTGACTGATTTTGGTACTGGCCAATTTAGAATACTTGCAACTTTGCTTTTATCCATTTCCACCCCTATTTGACTGATGAAATGCCCCAGACACTCCATGTGGGGTTGAGCAAACTCACATTTTGATCTTTTAGCCAAAAGTTGATGCCTCCTCATCTCTGTTAACACCAGTCTCAAATGTGTGGCATGTTCCTCCAATGACTTGCTATAGATCAGTATATCGTCGAAGAAAACGAGGACAAATTTACGAAGAAACTTCTGAAAAATACTGTTCATCAGACTTTGAAATGTAGCCGGCGCGTTTGTTAAACCAAACGGCATAACCAAGAACTCATACTGTCCATGGTGAGTTTGAAAAGAAGTTTTCGGTATATCCTCTGATTTAACACGAATTTGGTGGTACCCCGAACGCAAATCAAGCTTAGAAAACAGCACAGAACCAAATAACTCGTCCAACAACTCATCGATAATTGGAATTGGAAAATTATCTTTAACCGTCTGAGAATTCAAACGCCTATAATCTATACATAAGCGCCAGTTTCCATCTTTTTTCTTGACCAGCAAAACCGGAGAAGAAAAAGGACTTGTGCTGCTCCTTATTATTCCATTCTCTTTCATTTCTGCTACTTGCTTCTCAATTTCGTCCTTCTGGGAGTGTGCATATCTATAGGGTCTAGACCTGAAAGGTTGTGCATCAGGTTTAAGAGGAATTTGGTGGTCAATCTCTCTAATAGGGGGTAAAGAAGTAGGCATCTCAAATATATCAGAGAATTCAGTAAGAACCTGTTGAATGATGTCAGGGATATTGTTGTTCTGCTGTTGAGGAGGAGGAGCTATGATTGGCTCTTCCCTATGCTCCAACTCTGCACCCCTACACTGCCTCTGTTGAGCTTGCTCCCAGTCCAGCTGTTCCCAGTCCAACTCATCCATTTCCCTGGCCCTCTTTCTCCTATAAGAGAAAAGTTCCTGAGCTTCAGCTCCTCGCACTCTAGTAAGGCATTGTGGCGCCAAGCTGCCTTTCACCGACCACTTGCTCCCATTGCTCTGAAAGGTCACATCCTGAGTATTGAAATCAAAACTGATAGGACTGAATCTAGCCATCCAATCTGTTCCCAAAATCACTTCCAGTTTCCCCCCTAAATCCAGCACCCTCAAATCAAACTCAAACCTGTGCCCTTGAACCTCCCACAACACACCAGGAACCATGGAATTACCAGCTACTTTACTGCCATCAGCAATGGTGACCACAAATTGTTTGATGTCCACCCACTGCAACCCTAGCATGTTGACTGCTCTTGGATCCATGAAGCTACCAGAACTCCCAGTATCTAATAGCATTTTAACCTTCTGTCCCCCAATAAATCCTACCAATGAAATAGTACTGACAGGACCCCCTCTTCCCACAGCTTTGATAGTAAACACATCCATCTCCTCACCATCAGACTCTAGTTGAGTAAGGTTCACCACCTCGCTGTCCATGACCATTATACCACCATCTTCGTCATCACTTTCAGTAGAGATGACAGTCACTTGTTTAAACTTGCACTGATGACCTGGACTGAATTTCTCAGCACACTTGAAACAAAGTTGATTGTCACGTCGGTACTGCATTTCCTGGGGAGAGATCCTCTTAAAACCTTCTTGAGCGTTCCTCTTTTGTCCCTCGAACTGTGTTGGTTTCTTTTCAGACAAGGAACTCTTCCAACCCAATCTCGGTAAGGGTTTACTCCACTGATTTCCCAACGCAGCCCCCTTGTGCTTCTGATTCTGGCTACCTAGATACTCCTCTTGGAGTAGTGCATATTCAACAGCTTCAGCCAAATCATTTGGTTTGAACATCTTGACCAAAAGTCTAAGATCATACTTGAGATCACTGATGAAACTGGAAACCAGGTAAGACTCTGATAGACTAGAGTCCAACCCTTCCACCATGGTCTTCATCTCCTCAAACTGCTCCAGATACTCACACACAGTACCCTCTTGACTTAATTTACTAAACCTTTCAACAATATCTCTATTGTCACCAGCCCCAAACCGCCTAACCAACTCCACACAGAATTCCTTCCAATTCATACCCAAAGCTCTCTTACTAAGGTACCACACCTCAGCTTTACCATCTAGGTACAATTCAATCACATTCATCCTTTGATCCTCAGGAAAATGATTAAAGCTAAAGTACTTATCACACTTCCTGATCCAATCCTGTGGTTTATGACCAGAAAACACAGGCAAAACTAACTTTCCAGCATCCTTGACAAGCACATTCATCCAATCATCATTCATATTAACTCCAGAACCAACTACTCTAGCATCATGCAGATAAGGATCATTCAAATACACAGGGTCTTTCAAGGTTTCATTGATCAGTACCTTGAAAGGAGGTCGGACTGGAGGAATCCGGTCACGGTTCTGAGCAAATCCACTGGGTGAGCCGCCTGATCTGTAGTCACCAGACTTACTGCCGGAGCGAAAACCGTTTTCCCCAACCGCAACCTCCTCAATCGGTTGCTTATCCTGCCGCACCGTCAGTTGAGAAATGCGGTTATTCAGATCAGCATAGACCTGCGCGTGAGCGCGATTCGAATCGTCGATACTCTTCGCATTCTCCGTACGCAGAAGATCCAGCTGCGACGAGATATGGGACGTGATTTGGCGAACAGTCCCCGCGTTCGCCGCTTCCCACTGCTCCTTGAGACCGCGAGCACTCTCCGCCGTGGCACGAGCGAGCTGATCCAAGAACTGCTGTTGCGCCGCCGCGATTTTCTCTGCCAGGTCGCGGTTGTTCTCCTGAAGACGCGCCGAGAGAGCGAGCTCCTGCTGGTGGAGTTTTCCGTCGAACTCCTTGGAAATGAGGTCCAATTGCTTCGTTCTCGTGCTTTCTGCCATCTCCGGTCTGATAGATCGCAAGCTTTGATACCAGATGTTACGAACAGAGATAGTAATTTGGGGTTTATTGACAAGAAACAATAGAAATTGAATTACAGAGGGTGGAAGCTAAGCTTCAGAATAAGGGATGAGAGAGAAAAAGACTAACAGCTAACCAATTTGATCTAATCCGTACGCACGTGATTGATACGCCCTCTCTAACAGAATCTGGTATATTATATCCCCAGTCAACACAGTCAACTGGCCCTTGGTTAAAGTACTGTTTTACCCTTCATAAACAAGCCCAATCATGACAGGATTTTGTCATGATCTAGCTATATTAAACTAAGAAAACGGTAAATCTAACATTGAATTGAAGGAGAAATAAAATTACAAATTCATATTATATTTCTTGGGTAATTCTAATCATCTAGATGTCTCTTGATTTATTCTACTTCCGACCAACAAAAGCAGGAACATGTCGTTGAAGTTTCAGTACTCTTCTTTCTGGTTGCGCCATTCTTAGAATGAGGCAATTTTCAGGAAATTGTTCAAGGAATGCAAGGTGAATTGACTACCTTACCCTTGGACTATACTTAGTTCAAAACAGATTCTAGAATATGCATGAATGTTTTGCGTACAAATTATAGTGCTCTTGATGATTGGTTACGTTGTCTTGAGCAACAAGATTTCAGTACATGGTATTATGTAAGAAAACAAATTTACACGATAATGTCCACACACAAATTCATTCATAATGCTTAAAATGCTTTAAAAAATTATAGTAGTGTGAACACACATTGCGCCTTTTAAAAGATGACAATTTAATGATCATTTGATCATACATAAAAAATTACGAACATTAGCACCAGTCAAATAAAATCATATCATCAAATAATTATGTTTGAGTCCACTTTTGGATTTACTATAATTATCTTAGGTAGCATTATAGCCGTTACTATTTTCGTCATAGAAATTTGAAACCAAAACCGACTTTCAAATACAACGGATATGATGACGTTGTTTTCATGGCCTGATGGGCTTTCTCTACCATTCGAATTTGGTCCATGATATAGTGATCCAGTAGGCTTGGAAGTCCAAACTTTGAGCCCATCAACTTACTTCACTTATTGCCCAACACTCCATATTCTAGAACACGCATGAACGTTCGAAGGAGCATGCAAATTCCAGTGCTCTTCATAATTGTTTGTGTGGTGGTACTCTTTTTCACTAGGTAAAATTAAGCTTACATGATAATGTCCATGCACTAACTTAGCCTGATTCAGTTTTACATACAACACTTTGTAGAAATAGATTTAAATGTTGTTTTTATTCTTATTATATCTCTTGATCCTTTTTACTTTGAAAATTAAGTGATCGATTTTTTATTGGTTGTATACGTTTTTGATATCTGTTTATTGATATACTATTTTCATCACCTTTTCAGTATCAATATCTTTTAATATGTTACATAATCAACCAGCTGAATTACATCGGAATAATAATTAAGAAGTGTATAAAAACTTAAAAACTTAAAGAAAAATAAGTTTCAATCTTTTTGATAAAATTTTCTAATCACGTTCGACATTAATAACTATTCATTTTGATATTTCAAATATAGATGTGACAATAGAAGAAGAATCTGTTTAGGGTTTTGTTTGTATTTATTGTATATTGCAATTATATACTTAGGGTTTAGATAGTTTTATTAATTATTATTAGACTCTTGTGTGTATTATAAATATCTATGTAAATGCTAATGAAAATCAGTTTGCCTATGTCTTGGCATGGTATCAGTAGGATTTCAAACATGTCTTGACTAAAAGTTAAAAGAGTCGTTTTTATATCTGAATGAGTAGTAAAAGAAGATGTTTGCTATATGACAGACCCATTTATTTTATTATGTCTAATAATGAAATTAGTAAGTTGTCATAACTACGTAACTACATTTCATAAGTTTTTAAAATTAATTTAAATATTGGAAAATAATATTATCATCACGTCATTTCTTAAACTATGATAAATATTTAAGAGGAGTATCATCGTTTCTTCGAATCTAATTTGCACCTGTTAAAATAAAATGGTGTTACATATAAAATCACCCTATAAGAACGGATATAATTACGTTTTATCAAATCAACGAAAATTAGTATGGGATAATGATATTTTATTTTGAAATCAGATAAAACTGCGTCATGTCTCAATCTTCCAGCCTTATCTGGAGAGTTCACCAATTAGCAGTCCAGCCTACAGATTTACGTACAATCCCATCCGCTAGAGAGAGTAGGCGGATGCTAAAACGAGGAAAAGGTTAAAAAGAGTTGCAGAGAGAGAATCAGAGAGATGATGAAATAAATTAGGAATATATTAATATTATGGAGTGGCGTGAAACCAATTCATAATAAAGAAGAAAAAGGACCCCGCGCCGTTTCTAAATTTTAAAACTTGCTCTGCAACTTGCCCACTTGCTCTGCAACTTGCACGCATTATCCTCTCCAACTAACCGTTCCTTCTTGTTACTTCTCGAATGCTAGTGATCCAATTTTAAGACGTACAAATATTATTTGCAGGTTGTATTTTACTTTCACAGTCCGTATTATTTTCAGGAAACACAAATACACCCTCGATTAAATGGCTAAAATTTGAACAAGATAAATTAATAAGGATAATCTTGTCAGTTTGAATCAAAATACAGACTGCATTAGTAAAAGAAAACCTGTAAATAAGAATTCCGTTTTACAACTACTCAAGTTTTATTAGCTATGCACTCTATTTTTTAATTGATTATGATATACTCTAGAATAAACACACTACACCATAGATTCATCTATTATGAACTAGGGTTATAAATGTTATGTAGTGTGTAGGATTTCACTCTTTTTACGCTTATTTGACAATGCAATGCAGCAGCGTTGACGAAGAGCGAATCGTCTTTTACTTTTTGATAATGCAATGTTAAAGAATTAAGATATTCTTTCAGATTCGTGTTAAATTGCACACCTTAAAGAAATATGATATCATTAAAATCTATTATTGTTTATATGTTACATACATATTATAAAGTTCTTCAGTGACATCCTATTGCGTGATCATATGCAGTTTAAAATTTTATTTACCGACTCAATTTTTAAAGTTGGATATGTTTAACTAATACTCCAATTTTAAAATTGTAGTAGTTAAATTGCAGCTTAAATGAAGATGGGTGTTATTGAGATATAAAAGTACATTGCATAAAAATTTATGAAATTATAACGAAGAGGTAAATGATAAATAAAGTAATGTAAACGATAATTGTATCACCAAATCACCTTCTCAACTCAGTAAGATTATCATTTCAAACACATTTAACCACCAAACACATTTTCCATATTGTTTTAACTATGATTAAAAGCCAACTAAAATTAAAATTTAGCCAAAACTCATAAAGAAACACATCCCTCCAAAAACAAACCATAATTATAACTTTTAAAATGACAAATTTATAAGT
Source organism: Sherardia arvensis (assembly GCA_948330725.1). Lineage (NCBI taxonomy): Eukaryota > Viridiplantae > Streptophyta > Magnoliopsida > Gentianales > Rubiaceae > Sherardia > Sherardia arvensis. The sequence continues at coordinate 26,039,781 of OX415245.1, read as the reverse complement.
TGATCATAATTATGCTTAGATGATGACTAGAAAACAAAAGAAGCAACCACCCAAAACAAGTTGTGCAATGTGAACGTACAATTCCACACTTTTTTTAAAAAAATATATAAAACAATTTTTTGAGGTCACCAAAGAGAGGGAAAAAAGGCCAAATAGTAATATTCATTAAATAAAGTCCATTTGAATTAAAGAAAAAGGAAATTCACGCAAGTTGGGTTTGCAAGTTGCAGAGGAAACTGAGACCGGCGAACAAACTGTTGAAAAGTAATGCTGCAACTTGCGCCCAATTCCAGTCTGTACGTGTTGATTGATTCCATCGTCTCCTTCTCTTTTCTTTATTTATTATTTATTTATTTACACACACTTGTTGGTGGACTTTGTGTTATTTTTGAACCATGCATTCCAAATTCCAAATTCAGTTCGTCTCGACTCAATCTGCACTTCATGTTTTATTAACGATGATTAAATATATTAACAGTTAAATATATGTAAAAACGTGAATGGTATTTGTACAGTGTGGTATCGATTTAGATTCTGTACAGTTTAAGTTACTTTTAACGTCTATAATTAGTGATGGAATCATGAAATTATCTAAGAGTAGGGTCAGTGGTCTGATTACGGTGGCAGGAGGTTGGAAAGGCTCGTCGGAGGCTCATTGGAGGCCGAAAAGACTCAATTTTTACCGGAAAAAAGTAATATAGGTTGTGTTTCGAATTTTATAGTAGGATGGGGCCCACCCGCGTCTCCAAGTGGTTCCGCCACTGTCTATAATATTATAGTACTGATAGATACAATCAGCCTATACAGTTAGTGGGGAGAATGACATTATACGCAAAGATTGTCTAGCGAAAGCGCGGTAGATATGCAGCGGGTAGGGAAGAAAGAGAGTCTAGGCGATTGAATACAACTAAACTAATTAGTGTAATACAACACTCATTAGCACTCACTGATAATAATTAGTGTGATATATTCTTATAATATAATAATATTTCACATTTTTACAAAAAAAAAAACGATACTACTTGTAAAAGTCCGGAATCAATAAAGAAAGGAAATTCCGACAGTAATATAATACGACACTCATCAACACTAATCAATGTGATACAACATCGATCAGTATAAGATTGATAATAACTAACTTATATAACATCTTTCGTTATAATATGATTTTACGATTCATCTCAACTAGACATAATCTTAACAATTTGGATAAAATAAATGGTGCTCCAACTAATGGTTTGTCATATTGCACTGCACGATATCGAATGAAATCGAAGTGAGAGATTCCACAGAGCATAGTTAATTACGTTAATTAGTACATGGACCAACTGGTAATTGCTAGCTTATATCGCACTAATTAATTCCATTCCACCCTAATTTATCAATTCATTTCCACCTAAACTGGCTTACATCGTACTAATTCCACCAATCGCAAGTGTTTTTGCATATATTCTTCCTGTTTTTTCCCTTTATATATAATTTTCGCTCAGTTCGATTCAATTAATTTCATCTGAATCGAATTTTAACTTCATATTATTATATTATTCTACATTTCAAATCAGTTTAAATTTGTTAATTCTAGGTTGTCAACTTGACGCTACATCACGTCGAAAGAACATGATTATGTATACTTTAGAATTTGCATAATTCCACTTTGCTGCACTAATCCTTCAAGAAATTCCAAACAAGTAACTACAACGATCTGAATTAGAATTTGAAAAGTAAAATTTAAATAACATTACGTATATAATAAGTGATTTTCAAAGTTATTTGCTTCATTTATTTCAAAATAAATTACACTAGCTGATCAGTGGCTAGAATTTAATCACAAAAAATATATTATAATCTATCTTTTTTGAAATTTTAATTGTAAAAAATGGATTATAATTGTCTTTAAACAGTTATTGCTAGTACAGATAGTACAGGCCAAAGTTCACTCATCGATCTTCATGTGACATTAATAATTTATTCACAGATTCATCCTCGATTTTGCCATTTCCAGAATATTCAAGTTCATCAATCATCAAATTACGTGCAGAAACAATAAAAATTACAGATAAATATCATCAAACATGCAATATTTCTTGAATCTTCGGACAATTTTTTTTTTCCAGTACAAAAATACGATGAATAATCAAGCCGATTGATTATATTGATCGATAAGCAACTCCGGAGAAAGATTTTTTACATATGGAAAACGAAATAAAATGAACAAATGGAACCTGGAAATGAAAATCTACGGTTACGATGACTTTATTATACGTACGTCTGGGCTAAATCCTCGGACAACCTGGCGAGGGACTGCAGATTGCACTTGACGATGGTGTCGACGAAAACGGAAGTTTCCTCTTTGGTGTTCCCGGCCGGAATGTCGACGATGTACGACTCCACCACCACTGTCCTCCCACGCGCCGTCGTGGACGGGTGGAGGCTGGTGACGGAGCGGTAGTTGAACAGGCGGTGGTCGCCGCCCACGACGCTGAAGCTGATGACGTGGCGCTCGTCGTCGAGGATCTCGAGCCTCTCGGTGGAGTTCGCCGCCGGCAGGCCGGAGATGACGTGGATCTCCCGGAGATCGCCTGCGCTGTTCCCGTCGCCGGTGATGACGCGGCAGGTCTTCACGAAGTGCTTGTACGCCTGCGGGTTATCGAAGCGTCGCACGATGGACCACACCGCCTCCGCCGGGGCGGCGATCTCCTGGATCACGGCGGAGCAGCACTGGTCGGGGCCTACCAGGTAGGTGTGGTGTGGCGCCGCCGCCTCCGGGAGGTTCGACGGCGTGTAATACTCGTAGTGTGGCGGCGGCGCGTGGGACTGCTTGCACGAGCTAGAAGGATTATTTGCGTTTGCGTTTCCGTTTGTGTTTGTGTGGTGGGGATTGATTCTGTGGAGGAGAAGAGACGGTGATTCCGGCGATGAAGGCATCTTTGGACTCACCGGAATTGTTCAAATCCGGCGAATATGTGTGAAGTTTACTGTGTGAGAGAGAATAAGGAGAAGAGAGAGAGTGAAGATAATAATGTGTTGGTTTGTTTGGTGAAGCATGGAATGAATATATATCTGTTTATATATAAACGATGGTTTATGGCTCATGTGGTGGTGGTGATGGTGGTGGCCTTACTTTACATCGCAATTTGCACTTTTTTTTCTTCTTTTCATTCTAAACCAAGCAAAAAACCAAAATAGTTCGTTGCATTTCTAACCAAATTATCAAGCCATTTGCATCATTTGGATAATTGCTTAGTAGTCCTTTGGACTTAATAAAATCCACATTTTGCTTATTAGCCATTTGCATCATTTGCATTTTCAATACTTTAACATCACAATGAATAAATTTTACAGCGGTCAGCGAAACAATAACGTTTTTCACCGTCTGCATGAGATTATACAAATTTTCAGTGATTGAAACAAATGCTTTTTAATTTTTTTAACAGGGAAGATTCAATTTTAGCATAATGAATAAGATAGGAACGCGTATTTATACATTTACTAAATAAAAATATTTTCAAGGAACGAGCACAGTTGAAGTGCTTATACATGCAAATCTATATATAAATCTATATACTTAGTGCACAGAGCTATTAAACCACTTTGACTCGTGTGTATTGATTCTCACTTATCATTACAGTAAAAGATATAGGGGAAGAGTGAGGCAAAGTCGAGAGTCAATTCATTTTAGAAATATGAAATTTAGGAGTTATAACTTGTTAGTGATTTTATTTTCAGTTTTTTATCTTATCAAATTAGCGATAAAATTCACTTAACGTGTGATAGTTCACCTAATGTTAAGAGTTTAAGTGTTCAAAAATGTTATTGCTTGCATAAATTTTGGTGAGAGTTCTTTCAATTTTCTCCCTTTCCTAGATGCTAGTATAGAGTGGTTGCATCGTATTAACTATTTACTTGCATCATAAGATTTTGTGTGTGTTTAGATATGATAATACTCCATGATTAAATATAAATACTTTTTATTTACAGTTTCGTTGTTGAATTTCCTTTACTCCCCGTACTAATCAAAAGGTCTTGTTTGAATTTTCAAAATCAGATATAAACGACTTGACTATTAATGTTATTAGTTAATATGTAAAAATACTATTATATTATTTATAGACGATTTGGCTATTAATGTTGTTAGTTAATATGTAAAAATACTATTATATTATTTACTGTTGTATTCATAATAATGTTTTATATTTTTCACTCAAAAAATAGATATTTAAATTATGGAAATAGAAAATAGAAACACCGACGGGTTAAACAGCAGGCCATATTCCTCCAGGCGTGCTAGAAAGTCGCGGGGAAAAAAATTCTGATCCCTGCGAATAGTTTCCTCCTCCCTTCTTCCCCAACAAATTTACAGAGGAACTCTTCGCAACCGGATCAGATCGGATCGGATCGGATCAACCCGTAATTTCGGAGCTTGTCGTCTCTACCCGTAATTCCGAATCGATGGATCAGATTCTGAACAAGGTCGGGTCGTACTGGATAGGCAAGAAGGCCAGCAAGGAGTTCAATTCCGTCGGCGATGACATCAACGTGAGCCCCTCACAATCCTCTTTGATTATGTAATTCCGCCCAGAATCGCCATGTTTTTGAGCTTTGTTTGTTGGTTGTTGAATTGATGCATGTTTTTGAGTTGAATTTTGCAGCATTTTTACTTGTTTGATTGATCATAATAGTCACCCATTACTTCAGATTCTTGACTGTCTGTGTTCATGAAATAATTAGGTATTTATTAATTAAATTAGGTTTGGAAGTAGGGATATCAATAGATGAGGTTAACTAGGCCGAAATGTCGGTGGAATGGTACTGCAAGTGTGTGATGTGTGTTTCTTCTTTATGCGTATGAATGTTTTATGGAATTTGTTTTGCTTAATTACCATGATGTTGAGAATGGTTATTTTTCTTGATTAGTCCATGGGAAGCAGTATCCAAGGAGGAGCTAGCTGGTTGGTGAACAAGTTTAAAGGTCGGTGCTTTTTTGCCAGTTATCTGCTTTTTTTCTATGCATAGTTATGCGTGTTTGTTGAAACAATCGTATCGTGTTGAACTCCTGTCCATTGGAAATGCTGCGGTGAGAGTGTTGTGAACGGTTACGAACTGGTACAGGCTATGTTTTATGCATCGGCAATGGGATGGGAGTACCCTACTTTACCTAATTCAAAGCATTTGTAACGTTTTTCTAAATGAGATTGTGGTAGTAAAATCTTTTTTCTGGTTTATGTGGTGTGTTCGGGTGTTCTGATTTCTCAGAAAAATCTCTCATCTCATTGCTCGGTAGGATCTTTCTTTGACAGTGGAGATTTTGCTATAGAAACCTGTCAGTGTGGCCACTCTCTGCAATTTCTCTTGCTGAATGTTTCTTGAATGTGTGGATGAAAGTAAAGTGTTCCTTCTGATCTGTCGGTTATTAATGATATGATGACCTTCTATCTGTTAGGAAGTATGCAGAAGCCGCTCCCAGAACTGCTGAAGGAATATGATTTGGCAGTTGGTATCTTTCCTCGTGATGCCACGAACTATGAATTCAATGAAGAGACACGGAAGCTTACTGTGTACGTGCCAGCAATCTGTGAAGTGGGATACAAAGATTCCTCCGTGTTGAGATTCAACACGGTCATAACTGGATATCTGGAGAAGGGGAAGCTGGTTGATATAGAAGGGATGAAAACCAAGGTGATGATCTGGGTGAAAGTCACTGCCATCTCATCGGAAGGATCAAAGCTTCAGTTCACAGCCGGATTGAAGAAAACCAGAAGCAGAGATGCTTACGAGGTTCTTAGAGATGGAGTAGGAGTAGATAAGTTCTGAAGCTGTTGAACTGTCCCTGCTTATAAATTTGTTGTACTATTTCGCCTGTTTTCTGCTGGAGTAATTCCGACTTTGTAAAGTGAACTTATTTCTCCGCGATCTTATCAGTTTTTGCTCCATTGGTTCCTCTCAGTTTTTGCTGAGATTCATGTGATTAATATTGTATGTTCATTATCTCAGCTGCCTAGGAAAAGTAGCAGAAGAAATTTGATGAATTTAGCTTCTCTTTATGCCCGAGATTGTTGAATTAATGTACATTAGATACAGTAGTTTAGTTGTGTAATCTGGATGGTGATGATCAAATTTAGATTAATTAAGCTGTACTTTTTTATATTTTGAATACATTAATATGAACTCATTTTCGATTTAGATTTTTATTTGTGTGTTGAGTTAGAAGCACTTTTATGTGTCAATTTTGAATTTGGATGAAAAATAGGTAAGAACCAACTAATAGCAATGGTAAAATTGTTGATTCGGGTGTATGTATCCACATCTTTAATGTGTGTTTTACGTTTATAACCGTTCTTGATAATAATTTGCATACTATACTATATATGTTTATAACTATAAGTAAACATTTTAAAATGCATAATTACAAATAAATGCATATATTTATCTGATATTCATTCTATAAATAAAGGCATACAAAATCCTTCTCCCACAAGCCACGACTACTATGAATTTGTAATACCTATTTTTTTTGAACACAATTTGTAATACCTACTTTGTATTAGTTAACATGTTTATTCAATATGTCCATTATTCATTAACATGTTTATACAATAGTTTTGTATATTTTTACATAATATATACTACTAGTAAATTCATATTTTATTAAAAATTATATTTTAAAATTTATCATATTATCAATTATTTATGAATTTACTTAATAAAACTTATCATAATAACTCGTAACTCGACTGAAACTCAATAAAATTTAGTGATAGCGAGTTGAATTTGAACGATACTCGAATCGTCTCGCTTCATAAGCATCTCTACGCACAATTACGTCTCTGAATTCCTCACTTATATTTCATTCCCTGATTAGCAGCGAAAAAGATGCTGCATCTACCTGAATACTCCAAAAATCAAATCCCCGCGACTAGCCTTATCAATGCCACACAAAAAAAAATGAAGTTCAGTACTAACGCTCATGACTCAGGAGGCATGCATCATTATTGTTACACGAGAAAATACCTGATAGATGGACCACGCTAGAATTCTATGATGCTTTTCTGCATTCTCTTCGAGGCCACATATTAATTAAGATATCATGTTTATATTGGTATACCAAGGTCAGAACCAAAAGGCTGCCAATCTACATCCAAATAATGATGTTAAGCCTAAGGATTAAGAAAATAGTTCAGTACCTTTAAATGACCATATTTATAACGATGCAGTGTCATAATAGACCAAATGGTTTTTAAGGTCTTAAGCGCAAAGACCAGAGTGTTTCAACAGCCGTCTACTTAAGCCAGTATGCATTTATCTGATAAATGCCGAGGGGAAGCTTGATAAGAGGTAGTTGAAAAATGAATAGAAAATTTGAAATGGAGATTAATCAAATTTAAGTAACTTGGTAAGTGTTGAATAAGATTAATTATTGAGATGAGTTGTCCGCGAGTATTCGAAACTCGACTCGCCATAAATATGGTCGTTAAAATTAATATTTAATTCATTAACATGTTTATAATACAATAATTTTGTGTGTTTTTACATAATATATACTAGTAAATTCATACTTCATGCAAAAGTTACTTTTAAAAATTTTATCATATTATCACTTATTTATGATTTTGCTTGAAAAAATTGATAGTAATAACTCGAACTCAATAAAAATTAGTGATAGCGAGTTAAATTCGAGCGATACTCGAACCGACTAACTCGATAAGCACCCCTCAATCATATATCTATAAGTTGTCATGTTGTTCTCCTCCACAAATTTCAAGTCCATGTAAACCACGAATGCTTTTAACTTCTCCTGATCCTGTCCTCTATATTTAATCTTCACTGGCTCATAATATAGTACTTCACTGGCTCTTTCTCAAATTTATATTATTTTATCGTGATGTTATTAAAAATATTATCGTATAATTTTATCGTATTGTTATTGTATATGTAGTTCACAGCCGGATTGAAGAAAACCAGAAGCAGAGATGCTTACGAGGTCCTTAGAGATGGAGTAGGAGTAGATAAGTTCTGAAGCTGTTGAACCGTCCATGCTTATAAATTTGTTGTACTATTTCACCCTGTTTTTCTGCCGGAGCAATTCCGACTTTGTAAAGTGAACTTATTTCTAGGCGATGATAAGATCTCCATTGGTTCCTCTCAGTTTTTGTTGATTTAATCTACATTTTACAGTAGTTTATAGGGCAATGTTAAAACCTAACTAGACTGAAAATAAAAGACACTAAATTGTAATACATCATAGTTTCATCAAATCTCCACAAGCGTGAAATATGAAATAGTTTAGGCATTTTTAATGTGAATTTTTAATGAAATTCAAATTAGTTTAGTTCGTTTGTGAAATTTAATAACCACTGCAACCGAAATCTTCCCAGAAAAGATCAGGGTCAATATCATACAACACTATTCCCAAGCATCTCAGATGAAGCTGTTGGGTAGTATTTCTTCTTATACTCTCTCTAAACTATAACATCAGAAGAGCTGCATTTTAACAATGAAACTAAATTAGCCTGAGTACCAAAAACCTCTCCTTTAGGATGACAGAAGACATTGAATTAGGCTCCCATCACATGAAGGTGAAGATGGTTGAGAATGTAAGTCCAAATGTGATGCTGTAAATTGCTCCTAGCATAAGGAAGACCCCTCGGCATCTTCCATGGCCTCATCCAAACCCATAATGCTCTTGCCTTACTTTTGCGACTCCGGTGGACATCCAAAAGCACGGCAAGAGCATTTTGGATCTGAATGAGGACATGGAAGATAATGGCAGGAGGAATTTGCTGGAGTCACTAATCCAAATGTGATGCAGGCCGCCACTAATCCAAATGTGATGCAGCTAAATGCTCGTAGAATTGGAAAGCCGTTGTTGTAGGCATGCGCCTCGCCATCTTCTATCCCTCATTCTGCCGATCCAACCCCAGAATGCTACTGCCAAGCTTTCGCACCTCCACCAAAATGCTCTCGGTGTAATCTTGAGCCTTCTTTGAGCTGGCTTGATGCTGTAATCTCGAGCCTTCTTTGAGCTGGCTTGACGAGCAGCATCATGTTCGCTAGCCAAGGCTTTCTTATTCTGCAAATTCACAGTACTGAATTATAATGGACATTACAACATGGCAAATTTCAACAAGAATAATCAATGTTCTGTGCCATCCTTTATTTATAAAAAAAACTCAATCGCTAACACGATACACAGTAGCAACAAAACTCAGCAATTCAAACAGTAAAATCCAAATTAAGTTAATTTAGGAGTTCTAAAATGTAAAACTTACAGAGATGTCAAAAAACCATTTAGCGAGGTCAACAGAATTGAGTTTTTCAGCAGGCTTGGATAAAAAATGCTCGGCAGTAATGTCATATCCCATCTATATTCCTTCTCGAATCTTTTTAACTTCTCATCCTTCTTGAATTTTGCAAACTTCTGCTCATCCTTCCCATCTTCACTGCTATTGTAGTCTATGTGTTTAACACTGCCATCCTCCTCCTCCTCGGCATCACAACTGAAGACCACATCTTCAAGCCCATAACCCGCTGAAATGTTGATGGAATCAGTACATACCTCATGCACGCCACATTCCTCATATAAGCTTCCCGATCTTTCAGTCGGTCATAGTTTACCTAACATCATATAAACAATTACACAAGTATTAAGCCCTCCATGCCTGATGATTTGATTTTAATGTAAATCGTATCTTAACTAGGCTAAAATTTTACCCCGGGGAAGAATTCAGCAAGTTGATCACAACTTAATTCTGAAACGGCCTTTGACCTAAATGCGACGCAGCTAAATGCTCGTCGAATTGGGAAGCCAATGGTTGTATGCACTCTTGAGCCTTCTCCAAGCTGGCTTGACGAGCAGCATCACGTTCAAAAGCCAATGCTTTCTAATTCTGCAAATTCAAAGTCAGTCAGTGAACTAAGAAGGCGGGCATTACAACATGGTAAATTTCGACAAGCATATTCTATGCCATCCTCTATTTATAAAAAAACTCAATCGGTAACACGATAGACAGTAGCAATAACGAACGTCTGCATACCTTTGAAGAGTGCAAAACTCTTCATAGCTTGAACCAGAGGCCCAGGAACCAAAAGAATCACGCACAGCACTTTCAACCACAACTGACAATTCCTCCAAAATGGAAGCGCTCTTTTCCAGATATTCCTTGGCCTGTACCGATCACAGATAAACAACAATTGGTTTAAAAGACCTAATTGAGAACACATACAACCAAACAGGCCCTTAAACATCAGAATTATTTCTGAAACATTAAATAATATGCGCAAAATCATACCTCGCTGGCATCTTCTGAAATCTTTATACAAATCGAAGTAGCTGAAACCCTTCCGACCACCCTAGGCAGGAGTGGCTCGTCTAACCAACTCAAAAGGCTCGGATCTAGACGACCCGGTCGAACCCCGGTCTCCATTTCTCCGAGACCCGGCCAAATTACCAGTTTGAGGTTGGGCACCGAGGATCAATTGAAATGCTGTTTGAGTGGTGAGTGGGAGTGTTCCAGACCTAGGGTTTCAAAGAGGGGGAGGGACGGCGGCTCGCTCGGGGCTTTTATACTGCTAAATTATTGTTGAGATAATTGCTCATATACCCTTCATTTGTATGGTTATGTGTCTATATAACCTTGAGTTTTTGGAAATTGTTATTATAAGTTTTTAATCTCACATTTCAATTCCAGTGAATTTTTTATGATGTACCTCGGCCTATGTAAAAAGTACAATAGTACCCCTTGCTTCTTTTTTATCTTCTTTTACCACCTCGCTCCGTCGAACTCCATCGTCGAAATCACCTTATTCTCATTATCGATGGAATGATCAAAATTCATAATCACCAACCTTTTTATCACTCCATTTCGTCAAGAGGAATAAATGTCGTCAATAATTGATATCAGTTAATTTTCATCATTGATTTTTGTTTGGCAATAAGGAGCTATGGAATTAGGATAAATGATTGTTGTCGAGATGGTGAACGAACTTAATTGTAGCATAAAATAGGGTACTTTTTTGTCATTTTAAATGTTTAAAGCATCGAAAATCACAGTCAATACCAGTCAATGATATGTGTTTTAAAAATTAATTGCAATTCAAAATTATAACAACACATTCCAAGAATCAAGATTATAATAGCAATGATATAATCAAGACCCGGGTCATGTAAATATTTTACCCATTATTGTTCCATAGTCAAGACTTAGATCACTGATATTGGGCTGATGCAAATTTTGAATCAGCCAAACTACGTCATTCTGCTCACGGTTTTGTTAATATGAAAATTTTTGAAAAATATCACGAATTGTTTGCTCTGAAATTAACTAAATGGAAATGCCCAAACATTGTAGCCATTATTAGATACTAGTAGATTTTCTCTTTCTTTCTTCGTAAAATTAATTTTAACTATAAAGAAAAATATAAAACACATTTTTTTTTGTAAGGTTCACCAAATGGATATATATCCATAACAATAATATAGGCATGAGATAGCAAAGACGGTTTGCTCGCTTAGATCTACATACTAGTAACTATCGATATGTAAATGTACAAAATACATAATCTATTATGATTAGATTCAATAATATCAATTCAAGTTTATTATGCGACATTTTTATCTCTTCTATATCACTCCACTCTTGATGGGATACTAAGCCCGCAATTAGCTGAACGGGAGTCTGTTGTCTAAAGGAGTGCGTTATGTCCTTTACTTGCAGAATTTCAAGGATGCTTTATAGCTCACAACATATGGTATTATTACAGCAAACGAGGGTTTACAACAACTCAGATTCTAAGTTGCTTACTGATCTCCTTCGGAACAAGGGAGGGAAGCCGCTTTAGCAACTACAAGCTTTAGTCGATCGAAGACATCAGCCTCTTGTTGAACTCGATTTTAGAAAGTTTTTAGACAACATGTCATGAGTACAGCCACGCTACCTTGTTAAACTCTTTCCCGTTTTAATTTTTTGTATATAAAAATATGTATATGTGTTGAATGCTTCTGGAATTATGAGATAAGTTTTGATTCGAGTGATATTTGTTAATAAATGTAGAGATATGCTTATTTGATGCATATACCTTTTGGTTATGTTCCCGTTGGCATTACGATGGCTTAAGTGTACTTTTGTTGAATTAATCGGGGCGTTTGTGTTGGAGGTCTTGAAATCCACTTGTTCTAATCTTGCACTGGAACAACATAAACCTTCAACGCGTGAGGTGCACATATATTGTCTCTTTGTTATTAGTTTTATTTGTTATTCTTTGTAATTGGCTTTAACATTTATATGTCTCTTTGTTATTAGTTTTATTTGTTATTCTTTGTAATTGGCTTTAACATTATCGGATGTTACTATTTAGATGTGGTTTGGCTCTTGTTCTGTTTTGGTTGTGGTTTTACGAGATAACCTTAATGTCTTGATTAGTGTTTGTTCAACACTTAATCAGAATACATCGTATTGCGAGGCAAGATAAAATTATTGTTCTTGCATGGACCATCTCTCAGGTATTGCGTCGTGGTACACTTGTTAAATCAAATTTAATGATTCACGAGTCACATGTCAACTTATGGAATTGATCATGTGGGCTGGTCGATGTGATTGGATGCTTAGAGTATTCATGTGGGTACAATATCTTTTCTCATTGCTATACTGTGAACCAAATTTAATTAAGAGATCCAAAGATGTAATTGTAGAGGTGATATACAGGTAAATTGCTAGATTTTATTATCCTTTCAATCAGCATGTAATAATTATTGAAGAAAACTCAAATTACTGTTCTTGATTTGCAGTTTTGCTATTCACAATATCCACTAAAGGATTCCGCATTATTCTATCAATCGGAGTACTCTCGGAGAAATTTGGCATCAAACTTTTGGTGAACTTTGCAGTGTCTCCATCAACCCTTCAAGGCAAATGTGCATCCATGCCGATTCAATATTAAATGAAGTGAGTTCCTTGAAGATATCATTACATGTTACTTGAGTTACTGTTTCTATGTCCATCAAATCTGATCAACTCACTACTGTGCTTTTTGAAGTCTACTGCAATGCTTAAAGACAAGGTATCAATTATTGAAACACATTGCACTTTTTGCCTGCCTTGAAAGTGGAGAACTTAAGCAAATCTCCGATCAAATGGTTTCGTTATCCTAGAAAGCAGTTAAGATTTATATTACGATTGATCTAGGGTTCTTTTCTCCTTTTCCCTCTTGAGTCCTTGAGATAAGGAGTCATTCCCCTATTCTGATAAGTGGTTGATATTCAAATAGTTATCTAGCCAAGAAAGCAAGTCACTTAGTGCTTTGGTGTTTAACTAACAATGTCGACTCTTTCAAGCAACGGGTAAAGAGTGCAAGCATATTTCAATCAACAAACAAACATGTATGGACTCAATTAGAGAACCAGTGAGGGTGCCACGACCCGCAAGAGACCTGACCCAAGCGGAGCAACGTCGGAGCCTCCAACAGAGGTTGCCATGAATTGCTGGTTTACAAATTTGATAGCTTGAAGTTGGGCACTGAAGCCGATATTTTTTTTAATAATTAGAAACACATTCTAGAGATAACAAATGCACGTGTCCACCTCCTCATCTAAACTTTTTATTTAAATTTCGTTATGATGTTATTTTAACATAAAATAGATGGAATTTTGATCCATTTTATTATTTACATAATAATCATTTATTTAAATAGAAATTTGGTTGTCGTAAAGAAAGACCAAAAGTAATATTCTATATAATTTGATTTGAGCGTCACTAAATTATGACTATTTGATTTGAGTGTATACATTCGATTTACTTATTCTAAATAAATTATTAAGAAAATAATTGAATGTACCAATTAAAAAAATAAATGAATTAAAACTCAATATAAACTATATTTTATATTATAATTAAAAGTATAACCCATATATTCAAATTCCAAATGGAAACAAGTAAAAGAAAAAACACACAACAAGGCATAAGTTGGACACGAAACTACGGGTCTACTCTTATCAAATTCAAAGTCACAAAACTACATATCTTGACCATACTTTATAAAATTGCAATCAAACATCTCCGAGTAAGATTTCAGGTCACTCAAAACTTCTAGGTCATCATTGAATTCATTTTCTTAATCATCATTGAAATTACTTTTGAAATCAATATTATCACCTTAAAAAAATAAAATCAATAGTATATAAGTTTAAATTAGTGTCACTAAATATGATATTTGGAATTAAATATGTTTATAGTAAATATTACATATAGTATATAAACTTCATATTAATCATTTACTTGTATCAAGTTGAATTGATAGATGTGTAACAATCATACATAATTATGGATACTTATTTCATTCATTCATAATTAGTAGTGATTGATGATAATTAGTATACATAATTAAGAATGATTATTATAATGATAAAAATTAACAATAATTTAACATAATTTTTCGCTAAAAACACCAATCTAATTCTGGACATATTAATACCAAATTCACTTTTAAAAATGTTATATTTTTTCCATAAACATGAACATTGGGTATACTTTGAAGTAAAACGTATTTTAGAAAGCTCACCCAAATTAATAACATTTCTAATATAAAAATAAATGTAGTCCGATACTTGTTATTAATAACATTTTCAAAGGACGCAGTGAAAAAGGTAACAAATGGTACGCTTTGTTTTTACTGATGGGAAGGATCGAGAAGCGCCACGTAGTGTGAACGCAGGGAAAAGGGGTAGATTCCTCTCTAGAAAGCGACGCTCTCCAGACTTTTGTCGATACTGCAACTTTTCTGGATTAGGGAGTGAGGTCGCCACACGCCCCCGTCCCCACCACCGTACACGTGTCTCCCATTCAACGGCCCATCTTCATCTTCTCCCCACTATAAATTCCCACACTCCCATCCCAGATCTCCACATTCCAATCCGCCCTCACCATCCCACCATTTTCACGCTTTTGCCACTCACTCTGCCATGGCTCTTCTCGCCGGAGCTTCCGTTTCCGTCCCCAAATACGCCGCCTCTGCTGCAATCGTCGCTGACTCTTCGCCGTCCTCGGCGAACTTCCTCTCGTTCTCGACTCCTTCCAGCTTCGGAGGGCTCGTGCTGCCGGAGCGTCGCCGTGACGGAGGTTTCTTCGTGGCGTCTGCGACGAATGAGAAGGTGGCGATGACCGGAGTGCTCTTCCAGCCGTTCGAGGAAGTGAAGAGCGACGCCTACCTCACGCCTGCCTCGCAGAAGGTCTCCCTCGCTCGCCAGGGCTTCTCCGACGAGTGCGAAGCCGCCATCAACGAGCAGATCAAGTGAGTGATTCATCATTCATCAGTTCCTGTGCTTAATTTACGTGTTTGAATTGGTGATGTTTGATTAGCTGGTTTGAATATTCAGAGATCCTCACGTGTTTGTATATCTTGATGGTGACGGTTGATATGTTGATTATTCAGTTGGTCACGGCTTTTTGGTGTTTGTATATCTTGATGGTGACGTTTGATATGTTGATTATTCAGTCGGTCATGCCTTTTTTGTGCTTATCTTGTTATTGAATGGTGTTTTGGAGATAAGAACAGAGATAGCAGAGATCTGGAAGTTTGGATATGATGATTGGATATTCAGTTGGTGATTTGTCATGCTTGTTTATGTAGTCTAATTTCAGCTACTGAGTGTGTTTCTCACAGTGATTCTGATGTCGAGCTTGATTGTATACCGTCATTTCAGCGTGAATCTGATGTCGAACTTGTTTATATAGGTTGTTTCACTGTGAATCTGATGTCGAACTTGATTATATAGCGCTGTGTTACTGTGAATCTGATGTCGAACTTGATTGTATACTGTCATTTCAGTGTTTTCTGACTGTGATTCTGATGTCTAACTTGATTGTATACTGTCATTTCAGCATTTTTTCACTGTGATTCTGATGTCTAACTTGATTGTATACTGTCATTTCAGCATTTTTTCACTGTGATTCTGATGTCGATTACTGTCATTTCAGCGTTTGTTCACTGTGATTTTGGTGTCTAAATGGATTATATGTATACTGTCATTTCAGCATTTTTTCATTGTGATTCTGATGAGTGATGTCTAACTTGATTATATACTGTCATTTCATCGTTTTTTTATTGTGATTCTGATGTCTAACTTGATTGTATACTGTCATTTCAGTGTTGAATACAATGTGTCGTATGCGTACCACGCTATGTATGCGTACTTCGACAGGGATAATGTTGCTCACAAGGGCTTGGCTAAGTAAGAACTTCGCAGATCAGTTTCTTGGATTTTACTAGGCTGTAATGCTTACATATTTGATGATTTATCTTGATCTGATCTTGCTTGTATCAGGTTCTTCAAGGAGTCCTCTGAGGAAGAAAGAGAGCATGCTGAGAAGCTCATGGAGTATCAGGTACATAGTGTTTCTCACCTTAGTTGCGTGTTGATCCAGTTTTGTTTTAGATCTGGTCATAATTGTTTTGTGTACGAAATGTTAATTGTAGAACAAGAGAGGAGGACGAGTGAAGCTTCACCCTGTCTTGAACCCACCATCAGAGTATGAGCATGTGGAGAAAGGAGATGCGTTGTATGGTGAGTTAGAACTACATATTGCAGATTTTGTTGCAATTTCCTTGAAATGAATGTATATGTTAATCTTGTTCTGGATCACTGATGCAGCAATGGAGCTAGCTCTGTCGTTGGAGAAGCTAGTGAATGAGAAGCTTCTGCATGTTCACAAAGTAAGGATTTCTTTGCCTCTTGCTTTGATTTACATCTTGTGAGGAACAAGTTTGTATTGGTGCTGATTGTGATGTAAACCGATGACAGGTTGCTGACAAGAACAATGATCCTCAAATGGCCGACTTCATTGAGAGTGAATTTCTCGTGGAACAGGTATAACTCCCGGAGAATCATTGCTTTAGAGTTCACACTTCTGTTTATATTGGTTATAACGAATACTTTACCATCTCGTGAATAACAGGTTGAAGCAATCAAGAAGATCTCTGATTACGTCACTCAGCTGAGGATGGTTGGAAAAGGACACGGTATGATTCTCTTTTCATATCAGTTCCTAAAGCTATATATCAGCATTTCACTGTGACGAATGTTAACACATGGTTTTCTTTCTTCGTCGGGTTTCTTTCTTTTGTAGGCGTGTGGCATTTCGATCAGATGTTGCTTAACTGATGGAGTTCCCGAGGCCTGCTATCACGTATAACTAGTCTTCTTTAGTATGATGGATGGTGTTCTAGCTCGTATCGTATGTTTTCCCAGCTGATTGTTTGTTCTTATTCTGCTTTCCTCTCAAGTGAACTCCAGTACTTTGGTGTAGGGGTAGTGAACTACATGAGAGATCTTGAATCTAGAGGCTTTATATGTGTGTTTTCAGTATTATTTGGTATGGAAGGAATGATGTGAATATGGTGTTTTGTTATTGGTTATAATTCTCTCTATCTGTTTCACTTGCTGGTAAATGAAATGAAAGTCACTTTATGACCATGGTGGAGGTGATATCACCATGGCAGCACCTTTATGCTAGTAAAATTTAGACTTTAACTTGGCTGTGTAAATACATTCTTAATTGGACAAAGTAGAACAAAAGCTAACTCACTAATTATATTTAGTCTACAGTGTATTATAGTGAAATCATCTTGCCATAACAAGAATATGATATCTATGCTTTAAAAATCAGGATTAAAAATATTTCATATTTTGAACTATAAGAGTATAAACAGTCATAATGATTCATTGATCTTCGGGGATTCTCATTTCTAAGCCTATTCTCTTCTCACTAATAGCAAAAATGAAAGGCATAGATGCATCACCAAAATACACCAATATCACAAACTAAAACTAAGGTATAAGAATCCAAGGCAAACATCAACAACAAAAGGCAACATTTCAAAGCAAAATCTTAATTATTTTTGCTTTTTGAAATTAATATTATCAAAACACACACGACATTTAACTATTCGTGAGTGTCAAATAACTAATTTAACTTATAAAATCACGCAAATCCATAATTACTTCTTTAACGGTTTTGCAATGGATGCCCGATGGTCACCACTCCGATCACATTTAGCACTTTACTTTCTTAATCTGAGAAACAAAGAAAACGAGTTAAATATTTAGGAATTTAGTATTGTTATATATATTTTTAAAAACATTTTATAGACATAATAATACAGTTCACACAAACAAATCGACATGGTCTTTTATATTGCACTGTCAGATAATGCAACTTCTGGAAAAAAGCACAAAGGACGTAACGCACATTCAATGGCCATATTTCATTTCCAGCACATGAAACCGAATTCACAATATGCATGCTTTTATTCATTTAAGATTATGTTTTTCTTATTTGGGTATTATTCTTAACAAAGATTGCAATTAATTAATCAATTATTAATATGTTAATAAACGATTATTAATATATTTAAAATTCTGAATTTAAAAATTAAACCTTTTAATAAAAAATTATAATTTAAATACACAGTTATCGGAGTAAGTATATAAGACTTAGGCCTTGTTGTCTGCTACGGATTATTCATTGAATTGAACATAACTAAAATGAAGTGAAAATTACATATGTACCGATAAATTAATAATTTGTACTAGCATATAATAATTAAATTACTGAAATGTTTTGTTTTATCAAATTATTTTACTTAACTAAAAGTAAATAAATTAGTACTTAAATAAGTTTAAGAAAACATAAATTATAGAAATTTTAATTTTTCAGAAGAGTGTAGAAAGTAATCATACTCTATTTCAACTTAAAAATTTAAAATTTACGTATATTTTTGATGATCAAATATATTTATTATAAAAATACTAACATATGTGTAACTAATTAAATTATAAAATCCACACCTCTATAATTCCTATATTGACTACATCTACGTACCATGCATGATTTGATATCAACATCGCAACATGAAATTACGTTTATACCCCTGCTCCCGACTATATATACGACTCCAAAACCCCCTCATTTCCCACACCTTCTTCATCTTTTTCCTAAGCCAAAGCCATGCCTATCCTTAATGCAGTTTCTGCTTCCACCGCCTTCCCTATTAGGAACTTCCGGCCACCGTCCTCTTCTCTTCCACCAACTGGTAGTTTCCGACTGCCGGAAAACCGCCGTACACGTGGCCGTGGTTTGGCGGTGTCCGCCGATGAGAAGGTGGTGCTCTTCCATGCTTTTGAAGAGGTCCAGAGGGATGCTTTCGTGGTGCCTGCTTCGCCCACCGCTCCGCTCGCTCGTCAGGGATTCTCCGACGAGTGCGAAGCCGCTATCAACGATCAAATCAAGTGAGTAATAATAGTAATTGGACATCCAAGTATAAAATGGATTTATAATGTTTAAATTATTAAAAATGAAATAATACTTCAAAATTACAATTCCTTGTGATTAATTACATGATATGAATCATGAAAAATACATGAAAGTTTGATAGTAAACTCTATTAGTACAGGACACTGTGTCTGGATCAATCGTTCAAACATTCATGGGTATTTTATAAGAGATCGTGATTGGATCGATCATTCAGATACTCGTGAAATTTTGGATCCATTGTTCAAATACTCGTGAGCTTTTGGAGAAATTAATTAAGGAGACAAAATTTAAGAACTAATTAGATCTGGGATCTATAATTAAAATTATCAAAATTGTGAAATTATTTACTAATGAACTTGATAATTTCTCGTGCAATTTCAATTTCAGCGTGGAATTCAACGTCTCTTATGCGTACCATGCAATGTATGCATACTTCGACAGAGATAATGTTGCTTTTAAAGGCCTGGCTAAGTAATTTCTCAAACCAGTATTAATTAATTAATTAATTATGGTTTAAATAAACATTACATTTTAATAATGATTATTTAAAATAAATATATTGTATCAGTTTCTTTAAGGGGTCCTCTGTGGAAGAAAGGCGACATGCAGAGATGCTCATGGATTACCTGGTAATTAATATAATATATTAATTTATCATAAATAATTAATATGAAGGTTTAAATATTTTACTCAATAATAATGTTCTTGGATATTATAAATGTAGAACAAGCGAGGAGGAAGAGTGAAATTTTACCCCGTCATGAATCCCCCTTCGGAGTTTTCACATGAAGAAAAGGGCGATGCGTTATACTGTAAGTAATCAAGAAATAAATAATTTCTATCCAATTTAATTAATTGGTTGATGATTTTTTTAAAATAAAATGCAGCAATGGAGTTAGCACTTTCGTTGGAGAAATTGGTGAATGAGAAGCTTCTCAATCTCCACAGCGTAAGTCGTGGTTCGGTTCAGTTCAGATTAATTTAATTTAATTCGATCTGATATATATAAAATAAAATTTGATTTATGTTTATTATAATCATAATTATATATACTATGCTGCTAACAGATTGCTGGCAAGAATAATGACCCTCATCTGGCTGGTTACATTGAGAGTGAATTTCTTTCAGAGCAGGTATATTAAATTCATGTAAATTAAAGGCCACTATATATTATACTAATATTAATATTGTATTTCTGAGTAATTTATTGGCAAATATTTCATACTAGGTTGAATCCATCAAGAAGCTGTCTGATTACGTTGCCCAACTGAAGAGAATTGGAAATGAAAATGGTATGTTGTTTTTTATTATTTTTTCTTTTTTAAAAATAATTTTCACAATTAATAAAATTGTTGACATTCTTGGTTTATTTTCTTATAAATTATAGGTGTGTGGAGTTTTGATCGGATGCTCCTGAAATGATGAGATGATGCTCACTGGACAAGCTATATGATCATAGCATAAAATGGGATGAAAAATTAATTGTAATTCTCGATCTAGTAATTATATTTGATAAATGTTATAGATGGTTTTAAATCTATTTTATAATTTTTTTAAAAAAAATCTTTAACATAAAATGGACATGGTTAAGATTTTATTCCTAAAAATAAAAATAAAAATAAAACATACAGAGCTGTAAAAGTAAAATCGATTCGAAAAAATATTACCTGCATACAAAATGTATCTACACAAACACTATTATCTACCTATGCTATAAGCTATTTGTTGCATTTCATCTCCAACAAGAGACTCTTACTAAGGGAATGCCCTTCCATCCCAACACCATTTCATTCTCTCTCCCATCTTGATAGAACACTTGGTAGCAACTCTCTCTCTGATTCACTATCTGTCTAGCTTCCATCAAGCTCTCCCTGCTCATCCTGCATCCTTCCATCCCACGAACCGCCCCGCCATCTCTCGCGCTCTCTCTCGCGCCCCGCCATTGCACGAGCCAAGAGCGCGATGAGACATAAGGCGACACAAACAAGCTCTCCATGGCAATCCGCGCTTCCTGTAAGTGGTCCGGGAAATCACACTCCATAGACTCAAACAATGCCTCGAAATGCCTGAAGCGATCGCTAAAGAAAGATGTATAGTCCATACACGAAGCCGAGGAGTAGTCACCTACGCCATCGCCAAAGACTATAACACCTTTGCTATTCGAAAATGGCACTAAACCCTTGGCAACCTTCAAAAACTCATCCACATTTGCTCTTTCTCTCTGCCTTCCCATGTGTGGAAGGGCAGACATCAAGTTAAACCCTAGCCAGTCCCTTCTAGCTGAATTCTTGATCTCCATAGCTAAATCTCCGAGCTCCATCTCCTCGATTTCAAGATGCATCCCTAAAGAGCTTGCGAGATGGCATAACCGCCTCCTAGTATCATCAAACCTCCACACTGGATCATCCTCCTCGCCGGAGAATTTCACAGAGGTGATCCTTAAAGACCGGCCCGCCCTGCTCATGGCTTCGATCAGGGGAGGCCATTGAACACCTTCTCCTACATCGAAATCAACTATGCGAATCGAGAGTGCATCACAAGGCATGGCTTGGAGAATGGCTGAGTTAGCTGTGAAATGAGCAAACCTCCCATAAGGATACCACTGATAAAAGGTCTGGAAAGCTTGATCCCAGTTCCGGCTCGACTGCTGCTTCAGGTAGCTCCCCTGACTGTCCTTAGACTGGAACAGACTAAAGGCCACCCTCTCCTGAGGCTCCCCCAATGGATCAATTTTCTCCCGGATTCTTCCGACGATTACATCGGAGAGATCCTCCAAACCGTTCTCCACCGCCTCTCCGTAGGCGGTTAGGAGGTGGTTCAGGCGAACTTGGTCGGAATCCATTTCCATGGAGGGGAGGGTTACGCTCTGTGGAGTCCACTGGTCGGATTCGGTGGTGAGCTGCGAAACGGCGTCGCTTCCATCCTCGATCCACATGTCTGCAATCGAGACCTTCTCATCGCAGAAAGATGGGAGCTCAGCTAGGGTTTCTACCAAGTATGAATCGAAGGAATCTCCGGATAGAAATGATGATGAGAAATCGCAGGGATCGGATTCATCCATGGAGAAATTGAAGAGCTCCGATTGATCGAGGTTGTAGATTGCCCAGTTGGGCTGGAGAATTTCTGACTCCATCATGTTTTTTTTCTCTGTAAATTTGGGTGTGTTCTTGAAGGAGGAGGGAGGGAAAAAGATGGCTGATTTGAGAGTGTTGAGTTTTTGGATATGAATTTGTTTCTGGGCTGGGCATACTTATATACGAAATGGAGACGGGTATTTTGGAAGGGGATTAAAAAAACACAACCCGCTTCACATAGTCTAGTATTTTATTTAATTTAATCCGCATTTTCTTCTATAATAACCTTAATAATATTTTTAAAATAGTATAAACAGTTTGATATTTTATTTAACATTATCTAAAATAACATTAAAATATAACATTGTCTTCTGAATATTGTTATTTTGCAATAAACATGATAAATGAGGATAATTTTATTTATATCGTATTTTGAATTACAAAATTCTAATCCTGGATTGCGTATAGCAGCACCTTAATATTTTATACGTAAACACATTCAATTTGTGATGTTATATGAAAATTTGTGTACTATTATATGAATAATTTATTAATCTAAAAGTGTGAAATATTATACTGAGCAAAATATTGGACTCATAATACTAATCCCTAATAAAAAATTGAGAAATCTCAACTGCTCTTGAAATGGAGTTTGTGTCATTATGTGGCTTGGTTGAATCCAAGGAAGAGATTGAAGATGAGTAATGAATCTTCTTTTGTTTGTTTCTTGGACTTTACATGATATTATGCCATTTGAAATTTGATGCTTACTTTACCAGAACTTACTGAGTATATGCCAATTTCGATCTCACTGTCTTTTTGTTGCCGGGTTAACATCCCGCCGGCGAACCGTACAAGGTAAATTCCGGCCACTTATGTTCGCCGGAGTACAAACTCTACACCTTTTTTAAATCGGAGTTGACTAGAACAAATCCAATCCACACGCCAGGTCATTCTATTTTCTTGGTTATATCCTTAACCTTAACAAAAGTTTACTCTACTAAATCCATCAAAATCTTTATTAAGTGTAGTTAGATTAGTTGGTGATGCTATACATTGTCGGATATTTTGCTCTCATAATTTAAAATACATTATGAATTTACAAAAATATCCTCACTAATTTGGTTTATTTGGAAACTACACAATATTCAGGGAACGATATTGTAATTTTAATGATATTTTGGACTTCACTGAATAAAATACCGGACTGCGTATAGTATTTCAGTTTATTCTTTCCGTCTAAAATACTGTATAAATATACTAAAATGTCCTTAATTTTATTGTTCATTGAAAGAAGAGACATGTTATTCAATTATATTATTAGCATACAAAGAGTAAATATTGAACTACGCTTAGGATGTCTTTTCTTAAGGTTAATTCTTCATGGACTGAACTGTAAATTAGAATCCGTATAACAAAACTTTACTAAATATTATATATTATATTATTATCAAATAAAATTGAATTAAACTGAACCGATCTACTGATAAATTCGACACAACAGACCTTAATCTTTTCAGAATCTCTAGCATCCATGATGCTTATCCAAAAACATGGGTGATATGGTTGATATCATAAGATCAAGAAATGGTTGATTTGGTTTTGTTTTATGCAAAGATTAGAGAGAGGACAAAGACTTGAAAGTAAACAAATCCACGCAAACTCATATTTGGGAGATTTTGGAGATCTTCATGGAATTTCGTCCTCTAGCAACGTTAGCTGCTTCCTCTGGGCAATGGACTTTGAAGAAGATCTCAAAGTCTGGGCAGCCCGACTAAATTAAACTTATTTAAATTAGGTCTTATCAGGATCCGACCAATCAGGAAGCAGCACCCTCACAAGAGACAAGTTTTAATGTTTGATATGTGTCAACAATGCACTAATTACTTGAGGCATGTGGGATTAGAGATTGTTGGGATTTTGGGGAACCAAAGTTGGATGAATTACTTTGCATAGCAAATCTCTCCAAAGTAAAATGAGCTTTTGTGCAACAAAACAAGAAATTAGATATGTTTGGACTTTGGACAACCATGCTTTGGATATGAGTTTTAGATTGCTTTTATAACTTGTTTGTCATTTTGCTAAAAAATTGTTAGACGCAGTTCAATATTTACTTATACAGTCTTTATTTTGTTTGAACTGACAGAAATACTCTTATATTAATAAGGTACAAATTTTCAATCGATCCCCGTATTTGTGGTTATTATATCATTTTCGATAAGAAAGACAAAAATATCAAAAAATTAAATCAGGAAGCCAGACACATAGATCATGGACCACTTTAGTAAGGTCATATTAGGTAGTTTAGGTACAAATATAGACTGAATAAGTAATGTTAGACTGGATCCATCAATTCCCATTAAAAATCAAGCTAAATTTTATCGAATTGTATGAATAGAGACAAGGTCAATAGGCTTAATGGTTCCAAATGATTCAAACCTAATCTCTTGTTAAAACTTTTAGACAAAATTGGAGATCCCTCACAAATCCATGATGTCACCAATAAGTCCAAAATCTTTTATTTAAGGCTAGTGATGGTTGCTAAAGATTTGTTGCACCAGGCCTCATTTTAGTTTGACCTGGTAATTAAATATTAATTTATGTTTTATATATTTTTTATAAAAAATTGACGTGTTGTAAAAATTGCGTAGGCTTATCCGAGGGAATATAATTGTTTAAAAATTAGTCAGGCCTGCCGTCTGGAGATTTTACAGCCTTGAAAAGATTAGGCTACGTAGGCCGAAGGATTAGTTTTATACAACTGGAAAACAATGTCGTATTAAGAGGGAGCACTTTTGTGTCTCATTTTCCCGGACAATGATCCATATACTGTAGTAAACCAATTTTTTACCTATTTCTAAAGTCTTGACTAGTGAGTGATTTATTATATCATGTACAACTTACTTGAATGGTAATTAAAATAAAGAAGCTTTAGTAAAAGTCATGGTAAAATGACTTATTCTTATTGACTATATAGCTTAACAAATTCATGGTTAATTTTCATTTATTTTCCCTAATCAGGGTCTTATCTGGTCTCAAATCTCCTTTTTCATGAGGCGTGCAGTGGTGAATCTACAATTCTTTTTAGGGTAGGTTCAAATGCATAGAATGTAGTCATCTTAGGACAGACTCGCCTTAGACCGGAAAATTTCAATTCTTGTCAGAGAACAGTAATTTAAGTTGGGACATCAGAGGTCGCGGCAGACACCGGTCTACCCAAGTTGCAGTGTAGTTCTGCCACGAGAGGCGTGTTAAAGTGAGCTGCTGTGATCAAAATAACAGTCTTCCTTCACTCTGAATACATGATGAGACCCTAAACCTACATTCGAGACTAAATTAGGATAAAATAGATTAAATTTTATGTATGTACTATAATAAGTATTTGCAATGTATGATAAAAATAAATGAAATTACATGACATTTCAACACAAGTTTTGTATTGTTTAAGAAGGAAGAACATTAGTTTAAAGTATGGGCCGTTGTTTAAAAGCTTACAACAATGGGCTGTAATCTATAACTGGGCAGTGCACTTCCTCTTCATAGTTCAAACTTAGGTATTCTTTTTAATAGTTAGCTTTTGTTAATGTTTTGATACAATCATTTATTTCAAAATAAACATATATATATATATATATATATCAGATGACGAAATATATTTTTCGAACCTAACAAAAAAATTTCATTTAAAAAATAGAAATGTCAATCTCATTACAAATTTCATTAGCAGATAATAAGTAAAGTCAATCTCATATTAATTTTTTGTTATTAAATTCATTTTGATTAAATATTATTGTGTCGCCTCAAACTTATTCACGAAATTGTCACATCTAAATTTCTCCAATCATGGATAGAAATATCAGTTGTGTTGTGATATTAGTTGAACATTAGAAATTGTTTTTTTCTGAGTGTAATCCATTTTAATTACATTTTTAGTCGTCAAATGTTATGATCATGGTAAAAATTTCTATATATAAAAAATACAGTAAAAATACTATTGTCTACTACTAACAATGGACAAATCAAGTTTTAACTTCCTCCACCAAGGACTTTATTTTTCCACAATTTTGTCTTTTTATTTGTACTAATACATGTTGGTTATTCTAGAAGCCAAGAAGGAGGCTGTCTCCTTTTGCAAGAACATGTCCGGAATATTGAGGCAACTTCCCTAATTTGGAATTATCGAACACTCTATCAATCCCAAAACGGAAACACCAATAAAATTGATCCTTGCTTATCTGAAAACCAATGCAATCCCAAAATCGTGTGAATTTTGCGATGGCTCCAAAGTAATTAACGTTTTGTGATTCAAGTAAGAATGTTTTTAGTTCCATTTTGATTATGGATTAGTCCATAATAAAGGATATTTTACAGCCATCTCAAGTCAAAAACTTGAAGAAAAAGGATCACCATTATTTGTTTGAATATTGATGGCCAAAAAACTTCAAAACTAAATTTTGAAGTTTTTTGGCCATCAATATTCAAAATTTACAAAGTTTAACGTTAATCAACACATACAAAATTTAGGGAATTGATGATAGGTACAGTCCAATATTATTTTTACAGTCTGTATATTTAAAATAACTGATATAATCTTATTTATGATGAGAATTATATTTACTCTTGAATGAGTACTGAGAATATTAATGTCACTTTATAAATAAATACGGACTGAATAAATAAATATTGAATTACGTATAAAAATATCCAAAATTTAACGTTAATCAGCACATAATCCATGGTTTTTTATGGCTTTTGGCTGACATTTATCTTGGCTTTATCTTTCTCTTAAATCCAATTAGCCAGCAACACACCAAAGTTCCAAACCAATGAATTTCACAAACAAAATAGTAGTAACGACATAGCATGAAGTTTGGATAAAGTTTCTTTGAATATACGCCCAAATTTACGTTTGGAACAAAAATTGAAATTAAATATATTGGAAATAATGATGATACCAATAGATATATTTATATTTTATCTAAAATAAATAAAAAATACTTTTTAGGTTTTCTTTTGTGTGTCACACCTGAAAAATAACTATCTTTGGTAAATTTGATCATCAATAACTTATGTTACGTATATTAACTAAATTTAAATTTCAGATATTTGAAAAATACATGTTTAAAATTTTCCAAAAACATATTACATGAAATACTTTTAATTGTTTGGTCAAATTTACAACAAAATAAGTGATAAATAATAGTGCGTCAAACAAAAAAAACGGAAAAAGTACTAAAATGAACTGAACTAAATTAAAAAAAGTTTCAATAAAAGTTATTCCTAACTTGTCCTACTTTGATAAGACTATTATGTTTAATTTTTTTGATACAATGGAGATAACATTATTAGCAATGTGAATGCCCGACGAATAACACACTGGCATTGACTAATTATTTTGGAGTATTCTTGCCGGATATTCCCTATCTGTCGTAATTCATTCATTCAAACAGTAGCAAAATTTTCAACATTTTTATTATTTGATATTAAGTAATTACTCGTCTATATATATATATATTTTGACACCTAATTATACATTTTTATAAAATAAATGTGAACTAATACAATTAAATACAAAAATATTGCAAGAGATTTACAACCACAAACATGATATTGATGAATTAATTTCATCTTGTTTAACTTTTATATTGTTTAACTTTTATCCACTTAAAAAGCCAAAACAGAAAAGAACAAAAAAACTAATGGCCGCCTTATCCAAAAACCACAAAAGTTAAAAAACGAGAACTTAGAAAATCCCCAACTATAGCTAATCATCTCAACGGTCAAATGACAACACAAACAAACAACTGTGATCTTCGAAACTTATCTAAAATCTTGTTTGTGAGTGAAACATATATTCTCTTCAACTTTACAAAAGATTTATAATATCTGTTTTTCAACATCTTTCATAGAAACAAGCTAGCCAAGATTAAAGGAAATGAGGGAGGATTTAATTTTCCCTTAAGTAGTGACGGATCCACGTATAAATTAGAGATGTATGACTCTGTTTAAATCTTGATCCTGAAATAATATTATTATAAACATATCATCAAATTTAGAGTCACATTTTGATCAGTCTTCTCTAAAATATTTAGTGTGCTGCTGTATACAGTCTGATATTTTACTCTTATAGTCCAAAATACGGTATAAAAGTATGAAAACGTTAACTAATTTGATTTTTGAGACGCTAGCAAACTTACAGGGACAGTAATTTCATATAACTGGCATTTTGGACTATGCAGGTTCCAATACCACTACAAGGTGAAACAATGAGAATAATAAATATAATAAAATATAATTGGCATCTAATATTTTAAACACATATATAAGCACTCCAATATCCATCACATATCCTAACAACATGAACACCATGAATTCCATTTTTGATCCTCAAGACAATTATGGAGGGGTTTGCATGGATGATGATAACATCATTGATCCATCCTACTATCCTCTAAATGACAACATTAACACCAACACTAACACCTTCTTAACCACCCAAGACATTGAAACCCTCTTATTCCACAGCCATATTCCAGTTCTTCATCATCATGATCATGATCATCAAGGTGAAATCGACATCGCGACAGAGGATGTGCTCGTGTACTTTAAGGATGTTCCTGAGGTTGTTAGGACAGTGGATGTTCAGCCATCGCCGCCACTCGTACTGCCGTCAGAAGATGTTGAGATCAACCACGAGCTCAGTGTGTTCCATTTACTGATGGCTTATGCAGAAGCCATGGAAATGAGGCTGGAGGACTTAGCAGACGCCATTGGAAGCCGGCTCAGGGAGAAAGTCAGCCCGGTCGGGGACATTGTCGAAACTCTGATATATTACATGTTCCAAACGTATGACAAACAATCATCAGACTATCTTAAGGATGAGTGCATGAAGAACTTCCTCCTTGCTTTCAAGGCCTTGTACCAGATCTTCCCACATGGGAAGTTTGCTCACTTTGCAGCAAACTGGGCTGTCCTGCAATCCTTGATGATCACGAAGGATGCGAATTCCATTCGCTCGATTCATATCATTGATTTTGACATTGGAGAGGGAATTCAGTGGGCTTCCTTGATTGAGGCCGTCAGAAATGATTATGGAGGAAATGTGGAAGTTATCAAGATCACGTCGGTTAATCTATCGAATGAAGATGATGATGATGAGGATGAAGATCGGGGCGCGAAGATATGGAAGTTTGAGGACACAAAGAGAAGGCTGTGTGATCACGCGGGGTCGTATGGGATCAATCTTGAGGTGGAGGAGATTGAATGGGAGGATGGTTTTATGGAGAAGTTAAAGAGAAGAAATGATGAGTTTTTTGTGTTCAATTGTAATGTAGGGCTTCCTCATATGGGGGTGGTGAGGAGTAGAAGAGATGTTTTTAACTTTTTACAGATGTCGCAAGCTTTTTTACAGCGCGGTGAAAAGGGAATCATCACATTTGGGGATGGGGAAGGGTGGGAGAAGGTGAAAAACTGCCCTAATTACACTTCTTACTTGGATGAAAACATGGCTCACTACCAAGCCTTGCTCGAGTCGATAAAGTTCAGCTTCCCGAGCCATCTTGGAGACGCGAGGACTGCCATCGAGTGCCTGTTTGTGGCGCCGCTTGTTTCTTGCAAAGCTTGGGGTGAAAAATGGGTGGAGAGGAAGATGTATGGTGATCATCGGGTCGGGTTGGCGGGTTTGAGTCTGAGCCAGGAGAGTCTGTTGGAGGCTAAAGAAGTAGTCAGAGAAGGGGAGAGTTTATATGGAGTTAGAATTGAGGGGGAAAGCTTCAATGAAATGGTCTTGGAATGGAGAGGAATTCAGATGGTTAAAGTTTCTTGCTGGAGAAGTTGAACAATTCTTTTTAAATTTTAAACTGTATTGTAAATTTGTAATGATAAGATTTATTCATTTTTCACAAAGAAAATGCAGTTGTTATCTATTTCCGTTGTACTATAACTCCAGAGGACAACAAATACAGTCAAAGACCGAAATTTAAAGCATAAAAACCCTGCAAATCAAAAATATGCACTGCCAATCGACATTAAACTAGTTTATAAAGGATGTTCAAATTCATTTCATGCGTTTTCAAGAATTACGGCTTACACAAAGTGTGGCAAGCCTCCCACAAAACTAACCGTTCAAGGCAAACATAAAGGCAAACGAGGCTTAAACTAGAAAGGAGTTTATGACAAGAAATCTTAGAAGACACGATACTGTGCTCAAATGCTATCACAAAACTAGCAGGACATTTAGATAAGTGACCTTCACATACCGAACTGTTCATAAGCCTAAATTCACGCAAAGACACGAGCAATCATCCCTTGAGCCCAGACAGCAGTTTCTTTGAGCTGTTCATCATCGCAAACAATACATTCCTTCACCATCAACACACAGTTGGGGCAATCCTTGAGCAAAGCCCTTGAGTTTGGGCCAAATGAGTCTGCAATATCTCCAATGACTGCTACAGCTGCCTTCGTAAGGCCATCATCCCTGAGAAACAAGCATCCATTAGATCTATTCAAGAAAGACTCATATAGACATATAACAAACTAAACATCTACAAGACTGAATATTTTACCTGCAGGAGTCTCTAGCAACATGTTCCACAAACTGCACAAGATACTGAGCATGGGGCAGCATCAAATCTGGCCTGGACTTCTTGAAACCCTGCAGTATTCCCGAATAAGCTTCGAAAATGCCACGCCCGAGCTGATTTCCATAATCCACCATCTCCTCATCGTTCTTGTCAATCTGAGCACAAGCTACAGCAGCACTTTGCATCACTTGCAAGGCATCAGTAAGATACTTCTCAAAGCGATCTTCTATAACTAACGCGATGTCACCAAAGCAAGCAAAGATTGGGGGCTTTACAGAACGATTTAGTTCGCTGCTAGAAAGATCTCTGAGAAGATGAAGCATGATTCCATCACAATAAGGCAACACATTGGAATCCAGAGCACGGCAAATATCACCCACAACACCCACTGAGATTGCACAGACTTGGTATTCTTGGAAATTCTGGAGACCCATCTCCAAGTACTGATAAAATTCAGGCATATACCTCCCAAAATCAGGCCCTGTGGCGTAAGCTAGTGCACCTATGGCAAGCATAGCCTCTTCATGTACTGTAGAGCTACGGCAAGCAAAAACCCTAAGGAAGAGCCTCATAATTTGATCGGCTGCCTGAAGTATGATTGATTTGGTTCCATCATCATTGCCAAGTTTCTGAATGATAACCATTAGAACACCACATAGAGAAGCTTGGAGATCGCCCTGTTTTTCCCTGTCCTCTGATGACAAAATCTGGAGGTCGAAAGTCTGTTCCAACTTAGTCATGATAACAGGAAGAAGATGTGTTATAATTGTAGATGTCTCTGCAAGGTTAGAGGACCTAACAACCTCATTCAAAGTTTCATAAGCAGATGTCCTGAGTTTGGAGTCACTCCCATCGGTTCGATCAGCAGTTGCAATAAGACAACCAATAATATTAGTTAGAAAGGGAGTTAGCATAGAAGTGCTAGGTCCAGCATCTTCAAAGCCCTGGGCAAGATAGTAGATTGCCCCACAAATCTTCTCAGCCACATGTGGAGCATCCGTTATAGATTCCAACAAGGCTTTCACAATCTTCTCAAGATTGGAAGGGGCAATTACACTGAACCCAGTTGCTGGTGAGTGCAACAACTCAAAGATACGACTAAGAGTCCATGCCGTTGTATCCTTAACATGGGTATTTGAATCCTTCATGGCATTTAGAAAAAAATCCAAGCTAGAATGTACCATAGGGGCGAGTCTCTCAATGCTCGGACCTTCGAGAATGGATCCAAATGCTAATGTGGCTGCCTCGCGATAGCGCCATTCTGGCTTCACAATGTTTGCTTCAAGGAAAGGTATCACGAGAGGCACGATAGCATCTCCTACAGTCCTAGCAATAAGACCTAGGCAGGTTCCACCTGCCATGGAAAGATTCCAGATCCCATCATCCTGGTCTTGATCTTCGTCCTGCTTCAATAATGTATCCAGCAACATAGCCACCAAAGTTGGCAGAGCTTTCAGAATGAAATGCGAGTGTGACGTGCTTGAATCCCCTCCATCAGAAGCTTCATACTCTTGAAGCTCTATCTCTTCATCACAGATACTGCTCCAAAACTCAACTGCTTGAAGAGCAACAGCTTCCTCATCTGCTTTGACTGCATTCGATGTGAGCTCAAAGATTTTCTGCATGTAGTTCTCAAGCACCTCATAGTATGTTGATGCGATGGACACAAGGCATTCAAATGCAGCCTGCCTAATCTCAGACTCCTGTGCAACAGCAGCATCACAAACCACCTTCATGATGTAGTCCCGCTCCATATCCTTCTCAAAGTTGGTTTGTGCAAAATTAAGGGCATTATACAAAGCCCTAATTGCAGCAAGCTTGACATCTGGATTCTGATCATTGATGCCCTGAACAACTGCTGTGAGGATTAAGTTAACTTCGTCTTGGACCAAATCGCTATCAGTAATCTCCTCACACACATAACCAAGTGTCTCCAAGGTTGCAAGTCTAAGCAAAACAGGCCTATCTTGCTGATTCATGCTAACCAGCAACAGCCCAATGAGGTCAGGCCACTGCTTGGCAGGAATTTCAATAGAAGCAACCTTGGCAATGACTTGGGAGGCAGTGTGACTTGCATCTCGAACAGAAGACCCAAGCGTGTTCAGAATTAAGCTCTTAATCTGGGACCTCAAGCCAGGATCAACTGCCAGCCACTGATTGGTGAGAGTTTCCCTCGTGGCAGAATCTTTAGCATCCAAATGGTTCTTCAGCACGATACCAGCAAGCTTACGCGACTCCGTTGGTTTCCCATCATTGGAGAGTTCAACCGACAACGATAGAAGAAACCCATTTGGATTCTGTTCCCTCAGCTGATTTAAAATTTTCTCCGCATTCCCTCTGACTGCCGCGTCAGGGGACTGAGCCTCCAAAAGGAATTGCGTAATCTCAATGGCCATAGTTCCACCTTCAAACCATAAAACAGTGGAGATTATTAGAACCAAAATCACAGATTCTTCCCAGGAGAAACGCACCACAAAAAATAGCAACCATATATATAAAACCCTAACTAATACACACAAACACAAACACAAACACAAAGACGACATACATCAACAGTCAGCAATACTTAAAACACAGAAATCATCAGTAGATTCATTCGAAAACTATGTATACATCAACAATCAGGAATTACATAAAGCACAGAAGATTCAATATCTAGAACAACATATATCGACAAATCAGCAAGGAAAACACAGAAATCAGTAGAAGTGATTGCAGTAGATTCATTTCGAGAACTACTTAAACATCGACAATCAGCAATACTTAAAACACATAAATCAGTAGTTCTCAGTTCACTTCGAGAACTACGTATACATCAATCAGCAATACTAAAAGCACAGAAACCAGTAGAAATGATTGCAGTAGCTTCACTTCGAGAACTACTTAAACATCGATAATTAGCTATAACTTAAAACACAGAAATATACTTCAATCAGCAGTACTTAAAACACATAAAGCAGGAGACTCATATCGAGAACTACGTAAACATCGACAATCAGCAAACAGAAATCAATTTGAGAACTATGTAGACAACGACTATCAGTAACGACAGCTTAAAAACACATAGATTCAATTCGAGAACTACATGTACATCAACAATCAACAACCACTACTCAAAAACACACAAAAATCAGTAGATTCACTTCGAAAACAGCATATACATCAACAATCAGCAACAGCTACTCAAAACCGCAGAAACCAGCAGATTCAATTCGAGAACCAGTGTGAACACAAGCAAAACCCTAAATCAAACAGTACAGAAACCAAAATCAAAACTCAATCGAGCATCGCTCACCTCAGAGAAGGCCGCACAGAAAACCCCAATCTGATCCGACGGCCGCGAACAAACCCTAACTGAATTCGACGGTATCGATTCTCTCTGCAAAAAAAATTGAATCCCCAAATTATCTCCGTGATATGATGATGATATGTATGTGTATATGTATGTGTATATATAGGGATGGTGGCGGAGAGGTTTGGTGTACTAGTGTGTGAGTGTGTGAGAGAGAAAGGGAATTTCGAATTTGGAGAAGAAGCGGGACGGGGCAGGGGGGAGAAGTGGGCAGCTTTTTCTTTTCCACGTCTGGTATACGGTTTAAGGACCTGCGGGCAGGCTGCCCGGCTGCCCGAGATGGCCGACCTAGCCCTAAAACCCTAAACGCTTTTTGGAGAAGTCGCTGGCGTTTTTTCGTTTTCCTCTTTTGCGTGATTGTTAGGCTGTGGCTTGGCTGGGCCTTGGGGATAGATGGGCTTACTATAATTGTAAATGGGCTCTCTCTATATTTAGATGGGATTTTTATTTTATTTTTCAATAAAGGCAAGATATCATCATTTTGAAAGTTTATTTGGTTACATTTTTAATAGTACATCAAATCAGATAAATTTATACATTGCATCAAATCAAAATTAGATAATCTTTCTATTTTAGATAAAATGAAAATATATAATATTTTATGGTTAAATGAAATTGAATGAAAATGTATTAAGAAGTGAAAGTTTTATATTTCAATTTGATTATACTGAATTGAAATGATAAAAAAAGTTAAATTTGACAGAAGCCACAGAACAGACATAAATATATTGCTCCGTGTCTTTGATTTAACTATTTATTTAGTTCATTTTAAACTTAATAATAAATTAATAAACAAGTACAAATATTATCATTCGTATTATATTATACACACATTCACTCTAATTAAAACGACACAAATCATAGTAACTCAATTGAGTGTTAATAAAAATTCTACTATTCCCATGATCTCATAGTAGCATAATAACCACTTGACTATCATTCAATCTCAAAACATTTGAAGTAATCTTATTTTGTAAAAAGTATATATTTTGATGGTGAAATGTTAAAGTATATTTTAAATTCAGAGGCATGTTATATGCAGTCCGTATATTACTTATTTTACCGTCCAAAATAAAAATAAATTTTCGATTTATATGTTATGGTCGATAATTATGTATATCAGATATATGCATCATATATATTATATATACTTGCAAATTAATTACACATCATAATCATCGTATATATGATTATATAACAAAAATACGGATTGCAAATAAACAAATACGAACTGCGTAAATTTATGAAGAAACAAATAAATGACAAATCCATCAAACAAATTATTTTATAATTTTAAAAGAAATGTATATCAAGAAACGGCACAAATACATACAACTTTCAACTAATGAATTACTTGTATTTTTGCACGACCGGACTTTTCACAACACCGCATCCCAGCTTGGGCTTCACCCGCCACGGCAAGAAGATATCAAAGCCACACCCTCCCGATCCTTCTTTCGAAGACGGAAAAGGCGACGCCGGCGTTTGCCTTAAACTAACGGCCCGAGAGGCCGCACTAGTGAGGCAAACGGCGTCACGAGAGTCAGCACTTGCACCACCGTTAACGTTATTAGACGGAATCAGCACGTTGTAATTACAGTCGTAAATATTACTAGTGAACGCCGACGAAGAAGCCACCGCCATTGCCTTCGCGTCCGGCAGAAACCGCCGTATCATAAAATTCGTCGCCGGCGAGTCCACCGACATAGTAGTACTCTCATTCGTCTCCACCGAGTCAGCTAATGAGAATATGTCCAGCACATTATCATCATCATCATCTTCATCGGCGTCGCCGTCGTAGGTTTCGTCGTGATCGTATCGCCGCCAGCCTGGTGGCGGGCGTGGTGGCCGGAGGAAATGATCGCCGTCGCCGTTATCGTTAATGACATTCTTCGGCTTTCCGGGAGTTTGCTCCCAGGAGAAAGGTATCCTCTCACAAGCATTCGTCGCCGTCGCCGGATCGTCGAACAATCTGTCCGTACAAATGTTGTTTGGTCGTGATCGTGTTGATAGAAGTGGCGCGTTTAGGTTTATGAGCTTTTCTTTCAGGACAGCGCTTTTCTCCTGGTTTTCTTCCTCCATATTATACATGAAGATTCTAAGGTTGTACTGATCAATAACACTGTCTGATATATTTATGATGATATTTTGCAAAAAGCTGGTGGTTGAATTGCAGATATGCAGCTGGAAAAAACGTAAGAATCCCGTGTAAATCATGAACTAAAAAGTTTATGGTTATAAGAACATGTGAAAAGCTTTACTGATTGCACCTGATATTAATTTCTGAAAAACCTTAATTTACCCAAAAACTAAATGAAATCATTGCCAAGAACTAATGAATGAGTTCATCTTTCATGGAACTTGAAATCACTGTCTTGAACAGACAAACAAGAAAGTTCAGTGTGTGTGTGTGTTATGTACAGGCTAACTTAATCTAGTTTTTCGCAACATAGCCGATCGGGAGGGGATCGGGATATCGAGAGAGAATATTCCATACTTGATTCCTTAGCTCTTCTGCTTAGACCCGACCCGTTGCTTTGTTCTTTTGTAAAGCTCCAAGGTTTCCGCGTGGCTCGGTTCAAGACACAGTCCTGCCTGGCAGTCCCTCAGAGTGGAATATCGGTCACGCGTTGTATCATTAAATGCAGCTCTAAGATGAAGCAGCTGAATATCTGGTTTGTAACTTATGGCCTTGGTGAGCTCTGCAATTGCCTCAGCTGCCTTGTGATCATCCATCAAAACTGCAAATTTTTTGTTTTTTTTAATGTTATGAGGTTGTAAGAACATTTTAAACATATGACTAATCAAATCGCTTACCAGATGCCCTGTATCGGTATGGATATGTTCTTAAGGGATCCAACTGCGTGGCGATGGTGAGGTCGTTTTTGGCCATATCGCGGTCGCAGTACTCAGATCGCTTTTCATAGGCCGATGCATTGTTTCCCGCTTTCTCGATTAGCTTTGTCATCTCATCGTAAGCCTCTTTCCTCATGTTTTTCAGATGGTACACCCGAGCGAGCCCTTGGTGCGCTCTCGTGTGCTTGATGTTCAGAGCGTTCGTGTAGCAATCGACAGCGTTGTCCAGCTTCTCGACATCAACATAGATTCCAGCTAAGTTGCTCAATGCCTAGGATAACAAAAACATGTAAGATTTTCCTCAAAAAAAGTTGTTTTTTTTGACAAATTTAATGAGAGTAACCTCTGACCTGTCCTTTCCTAAGACCATCTGAAGGACATCTCAGAGCTTCTTCCAAGAGTCCTATAACATAGGCAGAACCTTCAGCATCGCGACTGATTTCAGACAAGATGAAGGCTTTAAGGAAAAAGGCTTCGAATGATCTCTGGATCGAGATGGACTCCTCGGCTTTAGCTATCGCTTCCTCGCGATGGCCAGTGTCGTATAAAATCCACCCTTCATAGACAAGCCTTTCATGGTCCGAGGATGCATGATTGCGCGCCATCCTGAGACTTTTCATAGCAGCCTTGTGGCAATTTATCCTTAAAAAACCATAAAAACCATCAAAAAATCAACACGAGATCGCGAAAAATGTAAACCTTAAAACTCACAAAAACTAACCTTAAAAGCAGAAGAGACTGTCGGAATCTCCAGAGGCTTTTCCCCGGGTCGATACTGAGCATATGGTGCACCACGGCCAGAGATCCGATATCGTCCACACACGACCATCTATCATACAGCTGCATCCAGCAATCAGCCTGATTCCATTGCTGAATGTGATTTTTAAGGATCTCCACCAAATGCTCCCCATGAAGCTTTTCATGGAACATCATGTAATAAGGATCTAGTGTCAGCAGCGCTCGGACATCCCTCAGAGCTGCTTCATAGTCCTCCATCGCGATCAAAAACCACGCGCGAAGCTCAAGACAATCGGGGGAAACCTTAAACCCGATGATCTTGTTTACCTCGGAGATAGCTATGTCGAGGTTGTTCCTGTCCCTCTCCACCATCAAAACAGCCCTCTGCTTGTAAGGATACGCGAGAGTCGGGTCCAACTCAGTTGCCGAGTTTAAATCCATGGCTTTCTCGCTTCCATGGCAGTACAAAGATCGCTCCTGATACATCCATCCCGATGGCGCGTGGTCAGAAATGAGCGAGTTCATCAACTTATACGCGCGATATTTATGCCCGCGCTTATACTTAGCCCGGGCAAACCCGACAGTTGAGTAGACATGTCCAGCTTCTGAAGCTTCCCGAAACCATTTCTGAGCATCTTTATACTCTTTTCTCTCGAGCATCACGCATCCTAACAGATGCAACGCTAGCTGCTTTTGCCAGGTTTCGCTCGCGCAGTCTGAGAGCCGTTCCAGCAGCATAACCGTCGTGTTAGACTTCAAGTCCTCTTCCATGGAAACCTGGCTCAGCAAACTGTACAGCAGAAACGACGAGTGCCCGGCTGAAACCAGCCTGTCCTTGGCTTCCAAGCTGCAGAAGAGCTTCATCACATTAGGACTGTGGATCGAGCTCGGGAGCTCCCTCAAGAAGACCTGAAGACAAGCGGCTACAAGAAGATGAGCGGTTTCTTCCAAGCCGTATTCCATCAAGGTCATGGCGGTTTCCAGGTCGGTGATACGCGATGCAAAGTAGACATCACAGGCAGACTTCATTTCCTCACAGCAGAACATATTGGCTAGGGATAGAAGTTCCAAGACGGTTTTTTCATCGAGCGAATCCACGCTCTTTGTCCTGCTGAACACCTCAGCAGCCCTCACTGCCTTCACAGACAAGCCAGTCTTGGAGAGATTGATCTTCTCTCTTCTCGACTCCACGAAGTCACCATACAGCATCGCCTTGAATGGCCTCGAGAGCAGCCCGATCTTGTGCCTGCTACATGTAATCTCCTCCTCGCCTATGATAAACGACATGTCCAAATCAGTTTCATCAACAACCTCGTCAACAACCTCGTCCTCATTGTGCAAAGAAGTCGAGCATTCTCCATCTTCTTCCTCTACCTCTTCCTTGCGAGTCCCCGGGCAAAAACATGGATGGCCGATGGATTCAGGATTGTAACCGGAAACCAGTGTACTCAGAGGGCACTCCATGCTTCGCCCGGAACAATCCATTGCTGATATCCCGATAAGCTCATCCTCTTTCCTCTCAAACCTTAACCAGGCTGAAAGTACAACCTTGGAATGAACATCAACAGCATGCTGCCTAGCTGCCCTCAAGCTCTTCCTAAACAGCTTAGGATCAGACAGCCCCTTGAAAACAGCAGACTGCTCGAGATACGCGCTGGATTTCTCGGATTCTGGCGAGCTCTCGATCCTCCTGTAAACATTAGCCAAGGCTTCCACACAATTGACAAATTTAAGGTTAGGATCAATCTGAGGTTCGATGAGATCACTCTGGGGAACCCCATACATAACCATAGCCTCTCTCAAAGCACTAGAACTAGAATTTGCATAAGAATTCGCATTCTGATTCGGATGGAAGTTCATAAAATTCCTACTTGATTTGTTCCGGATAATCGAGCTAACCCTCCAATGATCGCCGAGGTGGTTCAGAAAGCCACCTCCTCCTCCTCCGGCGGCACCGCCGCCGCCGGAGCTGGTTATGTATAATTGGGAGCCTCTGCATTTCTGCATCTTCCTTCCTCCTCAAACCAACCTTATGCACACATAATATATCACCTGATTTCTCAAAACACCTCCTAACCTAGGTTTCTACGAATTCCGGGCAAAAACAACAGAAAACTACGTCGGAGATTAGGATCAAGCGCATTACCTGCAAACACCACCGCCGCCGGATAATCGGAATGTATATAATGGTGTTGCAGGGAGACGATCCTCCTTCTGGATTTCCCCGAATATGATTGAATGAATGTAGAATGTAAGAAAGAATCGTTCTTTTTGCTTTTCTTCCTCTTGATTTTCTGTAATGTTGAGATTAGCTGAGGAATTTCGAGGATGACGATGATGGGGCGGTGGCCGTTCGTGAATTATTCGATCATTACACAACAAATGTAAGGAGGATTCGATTACTAGGTTCGAATTTGATTCGTTGGCAATGTGTGTGTGTGTTTCCGGGGCTCCGTTTGCATTTCTGCAATGTCTGCAATCTGGGCGGCATTCCGCCATTGATGGAGGACCAGTGAATTCACAGACGGAATGTTCTAAGTGGCGCGTGAACTTACCGCCCTTTCCCCTAAAATGTTCTTTTTTAAATAAAAATGTTCCTAAAATGTTTAAAGTTCATTTCGAAAAATTCGTGCTCTACAATATTTCTTTCTTTTTTATATTTCAGTTTTTTTTTTTGAAGTGTTTTTTATATTTAAGTTAAAAAATGTATTGTGGTAGTTTAGTCTTTGGAAAGAAGACAATTAAATGAATGAATATATTTCAAAAAAAAAATCCAAACTTGAATTTAATCAATATTTTCATGTAATTATTAAAATATCATACTTATATTTTAATATCAATATTGTTATTAAATACAGTGTCAACCAAACTGAATTGAGTGTAGATTAAAATCGATCAAACAATGAAAATATATCATGAAGGTTATCAACCTAACCTCGAACTATGATAGTGTGATATGATATTAGAAGAGATTCTATATTTTTATCATGAAATTAATTGACGCTACATAAAAATATGTAGTAATTCAGTAATTATAATCATGCATAAATTAGAGAACTGTGTATATCACTACAATAATTATAATTCGACATATTTCAATATAATCCAACGTAAATTATTAAATCGGCCTGTATAAATTATTGAATTGTATAAATCTGGCATAAATTTTATTTTTTTGTTCGTACGTGTCTGCTAGACGAACGTCGCTGTAACGACTCAAAAATTGGATGGATTTAATTTAGACCAAAACAGCGCGCCCGCCTTTAATGACCAAAAACCAAACTATCTCCACTTTGTTTAGTGTGTGACTTGATTAAACATATCATCATGACATAATAGCATGACTATTATTAACATACCTCACCACTCACAATAGCATCATCAATAAATTCTATTTCTACTTCTAGAACATTTGTATGGAAAATATGTGCCAAAGTTATACATTTTTAGTAGAGAAAAATACTATAATGGATAAAGAACTCGTCGTTCTATTAATTTTGAATAATATAAAGAAATTGACAAAGAGGAGTCTTTCACGTATTATTAATTATTAATGTGAAAGGAAGCCAATGTAGGCTTAAATATCACACTCTCACAATATATATTATTATATTTTTTTGATCTTTTTATTTTGAGATTTATCAATGAGTAAAGTTCTGATTTTATGTGATGATATCTGAAAAAGTAAAGTATCATGAATTCAAACAGAATTACCCAATCCCAAAAATGACATTATAGTAAATATTTCTATTCAATTTGATCCATTTTTATACTCCAACAATTTCCATATTTTAGTAATTGGACCAATATTGCTCGAGCAAGCAAGGCAATTATCTAGCACATCTAATCTTAAGTGCCCCTCATACTCATTTGTTGGACAACCTTTCACGGGGCCAAATGTTTTGGTGTGAAAGTCAAATGTAACGATACTGCATGATCCATACCAATACCATCAATAATAACTTCCATTAACATACACGCCCTGATCGAAATCATAATCTATAAAGTGAACGTCAAAATACCTTCACCAGTTTGTACTAAGTTTATAAATATCAACTATATATGTCTTTATGGGCCCTAACTAGCCATAGTAGATACGAATTATCTTATGATAGTTATTTGATGTATCGAAACCAAAACCATAAATATCATGCTTATGCGAAAGATTTATGGATTGGAGTTTCTTGTATTCAAGAGTGATGGGATTGTACAAGTGTAAATTATCCAAATGATCTTTATCTCCAAAGAAAATGATTCCATTGCATTCTTGAATTTCCTTATACCTCAAGTTTCGGGGTAAGTTCACTAGACAAATATTCTCATAATCATGGGTTCGTATTTGGTACTCATTGTGGCACTCATGGAACACCATGAGACAACCAATGTGAATGTGACTATAGAGCTTATCACTGAAAGTTCGCCTTTGATAATTTCTAATCCATTCATATCATAGTTTTTGCATACGCAACTCAGTCTCACCGCTGAATTTAATGATAATTTCGATTGAATCTCAATCACCAACTCATTCGGCAAACTCATAAAATCAAAACTTGTACATTTGGACATAGGCATAATTGGATTCCATAGCAAAAACATATATCCATCATAGGTGACATACAATTTGATTGTATATATACACTCAAACCCTTTCCCTAGACTAATGCATGTCAAAAGAAGGTTTTCTTTATTGTTTCCAAATAGGATTTAGCTTTTTTGGAAAAATCACGATGATAAATATTGCTTATAAGAATGCAAATCACAGTAGAAACATGACTTGTATATGATTATATAAAAATAATAAAATACAAAAAATGATCAAATATGATATTTACTTTACAACTAAATTATGAAAACAAGGCCAAACAATATCGGGAAAAACAACTAATTTTTCACATTCATATCAAAATTTGACCGCTATCCAATAATTATTGAATTGTGAATTTTTTAAATACTTTAACTTATTAATTTGTCATAAAATTATAGTACTAAAATTTGTTAAAACAACTAATAAATATTAAATTTTGAAATTTAAATTAATTTAACTTGTTATCTATCACTATCATTATTTTTAATCGTTCAGTCATATTCAGATAAGTTTTCTACATCAGCAAAAACATTAAAACTAAAAGTTCATGTCACTGCTAATTAGTCTCACATTCTAAATGATGAATATCAACCACCACAAGTCTTCATTTGACGCGGTTCTTTTAAAAGTCTTCGCCGTTGACTCATCAACCACTCCCAATATAAACACCATTCCACCCGCACTTGACCGTACGTACGTTGATAATTCAACAATCCAAACAAGCCTTAAAAAATGGGCACCCAACTCGCCGGAGCGTACCAGGCGCACCTGCCGGCGGTGCCGGACTGGCTGAACAAAGGCGACAACGCATGGCAGATGACGGCGGCGACGCTGGTGGGGCTGCAGAGCATGCCGGGACTCGTCATCCTCTACGCGTCGATAGTCAAGAAGAAATGGGCGGTCAACTCTGCTTTCATGGCTCTCTACGCCTTCGCCGCCGTCTTGATCTGCTGGGTTCTCCTCTGCTACCGCCTCGCTTTCGGCGATCAGGTTCAACACTTTATTAATACGCTTAATTTTAGTTTTGATTCAAGTCGGCTTTAGTTTAATTTCTGAACAGAGATA
Organism: Sherardia arvensis; assembly: GCA_948330725.1. Lineage (NCBI taxonomy): Eukaryota > Viridiplantae > Streptophyta > Magnoliopsida > Gentianales > Rubiaceae > Sherardia > Sherardia arvensis. The sequence continues at coordinate 25,996,228 of OX415245.1, read as the reverse complement.
CGCAGTCTAATATATTATTCAGGATAATTTAGAATACTATTGAAATTACAATATTTTTTATTAAATATTATTAAATTTCATAATAAACATAATAAATGAGGTTATTTTCATAAATTCATCTCATATTTTTGATTATAAAAGTAAAATGTCGGACTACGTATATCAATACCTTTAATTTGAAAAGTCAAATATATTACTTGTATAGATTAAAATACAATATGAATTTATGAAAGTATCGTTCATTATAATGAACATGGAGAAACTTAATAATATATTTGAGACGATTTGATAATTTTCATCAAATTTTGAACCATTATAAATAAAATATCAAACCGCATATTGTGTTTTGGTTTAATTTAGATTTTAGAGCAAAGATCTAAATTTGGTGAACATTTTAATCTCTAGAAAAAGACTTTTTAAAATTTTGGGTAATATATTTCATCATGTTGAAAAGAATTTGATATTTTAAATTAATTTTGGCCGGAAAATGCTTGAAAAATTAACTCAAATTCAAGAACATAGTGGTCGAGGGAATTTTAAAATTTTCTAACATATGTTTAAATTTCACCCCCGGCGACCAGCTCCTCCCATTCTGGGGAAAAGGTGCACCGGCGCTGGGGCAGAAGTTCCTCCTCCGCCGCGCCGCCGTGCCGGAGAGCACGCACTACTACGATTCCGGCGAGGTGGAGACGCCGATGATCGAGCCGTTTTATCCGATGGCCTCGCTGGTGTACTTTCAGTTCACGTTCGCCGCGATCACGACGATCCTGGTGGCGGGGTCGGTGCTGGGGAGGATGAATATCAGTGCTTGGATGGCGTTTGTGCCGCTGTGGCTGACTTTTTGTTACACCGTCGGGGCGTTCAGTCTGTGGGGCGGCGGTTTCTTGTTTCAGTGGGGAGTTATTGATTATTCCGGCGGCTATGTTATCCACCTGGCGTCTGGAATATCCGGCTTCACCGCTGCTTATTGGGTACGTACTCACTTATTTTCACTTTTTTAATGCTAAAAAATATCATAACTCATAGTTTATTTTGTGGAGCAAATTTGTGAATCAATTCAGTTATAATTTTAATAAAATTCAATTTAAGTATACCAAATCTGTTTTATAATATTTAATTTTCAATTTAGTTCGGAAAAACATAAATTCACGAGGAACCAGGCACACAAAATCTAAAACCTCATCTATTTCAATCTTTTATTAGTGCTTTCGGTACTTTCATTACCATTCATTTCAATTCGGTCCAATAATTTCAATTCCGTTCAATAATTTTCAGGTTTAGTTAAAATACAGACTTATGGAGGGAAATTAATTCTTTCGAACTCATTTGAATTATTTCTTAAATTCTATAGTCGAAAAATGTGCACTACTTTGGCTAAATGTGAATTATCACCTATCAATATATCCACATTATTTACTTTTATTATTATTATTATGAAATGTGTGGAACTATAATTATCTAAATTGAACTGACATATGAATTTATTAGATCGTATAAGTTCATATATTTTATACTAAGAGTGTATAAATTAATGAAATAAATTAAATATTTAGATTGTATTCCTAATTTATTACAATTTAGTTGAGTGTAATATAGATGAAATGAACTGAAATTTAATATATTACAATTTATTATATTATTTATGAACCGAACCATGTATTAGTTTTAAAATAAAACATGATCTTAGATTATATTATAAATATTTAATTAGTTACAATTAAGTTGGATCTAATCTAAATAATCTATTTTAATGCAGGTGGGGCCGAGGTTGAAGAGCGACAGGGAGAGGTTCCCTCCGAACAACGTGTTGCTGATGCTCGCCGGAGCTGGGCTGCTGTGGATGGGGTGGTCGGGGTTCAACGGCGGCGCTCCGTACGCCGCCAATATTGACTCGTCAATTGCCGTCCTCAACACCAATATTTGCGCCGCCGCCAGCCTTCTGGTGTGGACCTCGCTCGACGTTTGGTACTTCGGGAAGCCGTCGGTGATCGGAGCTGTTCAAGGCATGATGACTGGTCTTGCCTGCATTACACCCGGTGCAGGTAAACATTTTTTTACCGCTTATTTTTGCTAAACATTGTAAATAATAATATCGGAATTTCACATGAATTTACTTGAAAATATTCCTTCCCTTCTTAAATAAAGACGCACACTTTTATTTTATGGTTACATTTATTCATTTTTCTTCATGCATCTTACTCATTCCCATGTTAAATTCAATTATTACCTCACCTATTTCACCATACTTATGACTTGCATTTTTTCTCTATAATTTAGATGGATAGAATCGGGGCGGATGTGTGGATGTACATAGTTGGTATGAATCCAATCATAAAAAAATTATCGTAGCAGCTATAATTATTTAGTTTTGAAATTTTTTAGTAGTTTGACTTATTAATCTGTCACATAGTCATATCAAAATTTGTCGAACAGATTAATGTTACTGAGTTGACAAAATTTTTAACTCTTTCATTGTTTTGACCCATCATTGTTACTGCTGTTATTAAATATTGTCCGGTCATATATTAAGACGTTTTCTGGGTCCGTCGCTGGATAAAATATTGAATAGAGAGGAACTGTTTTTTTATATGTCGAAAAAACTCGCCTAATAATGTGTGATAAATGACAAGTTTGATTTTTCTTTGCAAAAGTATGACTTTTATTTTGTAGGCAATTTATGTTTACATGCAATAATTTATAAACCGGAATTTGTTTTGTGCAGGAGTGGTTCAATCGTGGGCGGCCATAGTAATGGGAATGGCTTCCGGCAGCATTCCGTGGTATTCAATGATGATTCTTCATAAAAAGTCCACATTGCTACAAAAGGTGACAGTTTAAATATATTAACTTGATCATAATTATAGTGATTTTTATAGACAGTTCATTATGATTTAGTATAATTATTTTAGTTGAGTAGTAATCTAAATAAGCTTTAATAACACTTTCTTATTATTGATGAGGTTCGAATTCAAGCTATGTTTTCTTAAACTCATATTTATTGAAACAAAAATGAATGTATTGAATTAACAGAAAAAATTAATTTAGCATAAATTTTCATTGAAAAATAGAAAATTAAAATGACCATGACCTTATAGTAATTTTCACTCGTATCAAGTAATTTAAATAAAATCCTTCTGATTTTTTTGTATTGAATTACAGTGAAACATCATGTATTGAAAAATGAAACCAATATGAATAAGTATATCTGAATTTCATAAAATAAAATTGAGAACAAGGCCTTACATACAAAAGAATTTAAAATTTAATGATTCCATTAATAAGGAACAAGACATTTTTATTGATAATTTGTTGGATTATAGAAAGATTAATCTTCCACTCCATTTTTTTTTCAATTGAAGTTTTTTTCCTACCTAATTGTATCAAAAAGTCAAAATTTTAATTTTTTATTAATATTAATTCATTTTACCATAAAAATTCTTTTTGTCCAATAATTATATAGGTGGACGATACACTGGGAGTGTTTTACACCCATGCAGTGGCGGGGCTTTTAGGGGGGCTTTTAACAGGGCTTCTAGCAGAGCCCCGGCTGAGCAAGCTGAGCGTGCCGGTGACGAACTCACGGGGTGCATTTTACGGCGGCAGCGGCGGCGCACAGTTCGGAAAGCAGCTCGTTGCGGCGGCGTTCATCATCGGCTGGAACATTATGTCCACCACGCTCATCCTTCTCTTCATAAGGTTATTCAGAAACATTTCATTTCTTTTAATTTTGCCATCCATATGTTTTTTTATATGTTCAGTAAAAATAAAATTTGATAATAGTACAGGTAAATTTAAGCTATGTTCCTTAAAATTTATTTATTTTTGTTGAATTGAGATAAACTGAACAGAGTTGAATTAAGTGAAAATCTATATATTAATAGAATAGTACAACTAAATTAACCTTAATTTCATCAAATTATATTTCACTAAATGAACTAAAACTTTTAGATCTACAGAAAGTTCTATAGAACGGGATATTAGTCATATAATTCTATTTTCGAAATATGTACACTAATTCTTAAAATTTTAGAAATATATATATATATATATATATATATATATATATATATATATATATATATAAAGATTTTAGACTAATTTTCAGTCCAGTTCATTAAAAATAACCTTTAAAAAACAGGGCATTTTATTGATTTTTTTAAAAAAATATGTTTTTGTCCACCATGCTGATTCTTTCATTAGGTTATTCATACCTTTGAGAATGCCGGATCACCAGCTGATGATCGGAGACGACGCCGTCCACGGAGAAGAAGCATACGCCCTGTGGGGCGACGGCGAGAAGTATGATCCGGCCAGACACGGCTCCACCGCCGGAATTTTTGACGGCGGACCAACCGGTTTCGGAACAAATGGCCCTGCTAGTGGAGTTACTATAAATGTGTAATGTGGTGCCCTATTTTTTGAATTCGTTATTAACACGTGTATTTATTTATCATTTTTAGACACCATGTATTTTCAGCTTTTGTAAATGTCTGATGTTACTGAGATTATTTCTTACTGAACTAATTTAAATTGAACTGAACTCACTAGTGCAAAGCATTTTATTGTCGGCGGCAAATGGCGGCGTTTCCCTCCGAATTCGGGCAAAATGCCATTTTGCACTATTTAAGAAGTCTAAAATGCAATAGATTGACGTTTTAATAACAATGTGCGGCGGAACGTTGAAAGTGCCATTATTTTATGAAATGAGCTTTCTTAAATGGCTGAATAGATTGTGATGTAAATTTTCAAAAATCTGGGATGAGTAAACGATTGAATTTCCGATCTCTGAAAGCAATCTATTAGATATAAGATAGATGTTTTATCTGACCAATATCGATGTAGTCTACATGAAACGAAATAGTTTGAGACTCGTTTAGTAAGAGCAATAGTGAATTGTCTGAACAGTGTCCGCGTTCAGTATGCGGTTAGATATAAGAATTCTGAATGCTAATAGTTTATTAACCGAATATGTTTCATACTGCTGAAATGCGTCGGTATCTATATCCTGATTTTAAAAAAAACAGAAAAATCATTGTTATTCTGTAACCGATTGATATTAAGAACTCTGAAACCAATCTATTACGAATACGAGGGTGTTTTATGATATATGGAAAAGAAACTATTGCATTAACGATTTCTTCAACTGAAAAGGCTGGAGATCTAAAATTCAGTGAATTTATAATTAATTGTATATTGCGAGACGGATATAACCGATTGATATTAAGAAAGTGGTTTGTTGATAGTTTGCTTACCTATTAGGTTAACGAAGTATCAAACCCGTCCGCAATTATACATCGGCATGCGTTTAAAAAATTGGACCAAACATATTTCGTTAATTAAATAAACAACATTTAACTCGAGAGCACCGTTTACCATTGCGAAGTAGATTTTAGGATAGTTTGTGTTTTTGATGCATCTGTTTGTATTAAGATATCTCATTGTCGGTAGTAAGCTTTGTACCGGTTATAGATTCGAGTTCTTAAACACAAAAATGAGTTTTCGAAGGATAAAATTCAATAGTTTAGTTTTCTATCCTACTTTTCGATATCTACATTTTGAAAGGTTTGGAAATTCATTGAAAAGTTAGAAGTCGCATTCACCAAATAGAAAGCAAACCCCCAAAATAGATTAGGTTTGTTGGGTTTGATTTCCAATAGTTTAGTTATCTTTCAAGTTAGGAGTTTCTTAAACCTAATAGAAACATATTATAAGTTTGAAAAACGTCATAAAACATCAAATTCTGACTCTTAAACATGAAATTTTTGATGATTATGTTAATTTTATTATGTATTATACACTTTTCATGTAAATTTACTTTGATATTAGCAAAATGAAAGATATGTGGAGTGAGAATTTAGTATCATGAACCTTAGAAGCACTAATAAGACTAAAACTTGTTACTTAAGTATATATACTTTAGAGACATATTTCCACCATAATTGTGATCAATTTATTTCCATTTCTAAATGAAGTTAAGTTTATTTGAGTGTTAGTGATGCCTTTTAACATATAGTTCATGAGTTAGCATTGATATAAACGTTTAGTTCAGTAAAAACTTGAAAATGTCATTTAAACATCAAATCATAACTGTTTTTTGGTATATGCCTTGAATGTCGTATTAGCCGCTACTACGAGTTAGCACGGGGTCTCGCTGACTAGTCAGCGAGTGAGGGGTCCAGGGGGCGGAGCGCACCCTGGCCTTGGGGGTCCGGGGGAGCGGAGACGCCTCCGGCCCATACGGTATTGGTTACCTCTTTATTGTGGTGTTGGTGATTTGGGCCGGAAGTGTATTTTTTGAGCCCGATACCTAGGGTTTAGTGAAGGAACATCTATACGACTCTTTCTCTTACTGTAACTTATTCATTATATTAGAGTGTAAGTAAGATATCTTAACATAAAGACAATGAAATGACATTGATATGAATGTTTAGTTCAGTAAAAACTTGAAAACAATTCATATAACATCAAATTCTAACTATTAAACCTGATTTTTTGATGATTATTTTAATATTATTATGTATAATACACTTTCCATGTAAAATTACTTTAGTATTATCTCAATGAAAGGTACGTATGTATTGAGAACTTTAGTATTAAGAACCTGAAACTAAGATTAAATTTAGGTCAAATCTTGATTACTTTACCCTCCATAAACACTAACTAAACTAAGTATAAGGGTAAGTACTAACTAAACTAGTGTACACTAGTTAAAGAATATAACATTGTTGGACATTGCTAAAAAAATATTGTTGGACTTTCTATAAACACTAACAAATTGAATTCTAACTAACGAAATAAATTACATTGCTTTTCTATAAATACTGACTAAACTGAATATATAATTATTGGTATATGTCTTGAATACCATAATAGTCGCTACTGCGAGTTAGCACATGCCTAACAATAAAAAATTACATTACTTGATTTTTATAAACACTGATTAAAGTGAATGTATAACTAATTGAAGAAAAGAACATTGCTTCACATTAATTAGTTAACTTTCTTTTTCCTCAAAAAAACTATTATTTAATTAACTTTCTTTAAACAAAAATAATAATTCAATTTAAAATCAAAATTAACTTTATTTATATATAACTAAATTGCATATTGCTGATCTTTAATATTTAGTTGTATACTGATAATATTTTATTAAAAATGACAAAAGCAATAATATGTAGTTTTCAGAAGCAACAATATTTATTTATTAGAAGAAGAAGAAAAAAAAAAGAACTACTGAATTACAGCTATTTAATATTTTTTGGAAATAATAACAAAACCGATTCCAATTTGGTTTAATCTGAACCGTTAACTATTTGAAATACAATCCCATCGGTCCAAACTAAAATCCCAACCTTATCTCTCCACCTTTCCTCTCTACTCCTTACCTTCAGTTTCTCATCTCGGTCTTCAGCGGCCGTTGCTCGACGTTGGTCTCTCAAATCCATCCACAACCTCGGAGGTGGTGTTTAGAGGTTGCCGAGTTCGCCGCCTTGCTGGAGCTGCACTTCGAGTTCAACCCAGTGGAGGGGAAAGTCGGGAACGTCAATGCCTGAGTCAACTCCGGTGAAGCGGTGGAGGAGGAGCTATGGTTGGCGGGGTTCCGACCGGTGACTCTGGCTGGGAATACGGCGGCGCAGATTCAGGGAATGCCTACCATAATTTCTGGTGAGTCATCAATTCCTAAGTCCATATGGTGATTCCTGGTATTTTCCTTTGAATTACTGTGTGACTGTGTGAATTGGGTACCCGTATAGACATTTACAATGGGCGACATCCCTGGTAACCTTGTAGGGGAGAGTTTTTCATTTATAGCCGACTTCTCGAGCCCTGCAGGCATACACAGCTTCATCAAGAAGAGACAGGAGAGGTAATAAACCATACATTTATTTTTATTTCAGTTCAGTTAAGCAAAAGTAGGTCGGGGCAGTAACTATAATGGTATTTTAACAGGTATGGAAAAGTGGTTAAGAGCTCGGTTCTCGGGAGAATTACGTCTTCTTGACTAGAGGAGAAGCGAGCAAGATCTTACTGACTGGTAAAGATGGTACGGTGAGCCTAAACCTTTCATATGCAGGAAGACAGGTTCATGGTCCCACCAGTTTGCTTCATCAGAATGGAGAAGCACACAAACGGCTACGAAGGCTGATTGCTGAACCACTCTCCATCAATGGCTTGGAGAAGTACTTCAACTTCATCAACAATCTGGCTATTGAAAAACTGGATCAATGGCACGGACGAGAGCTGTTGGTTCTCGAAGAGGCTTCAACAGTAAGTAACTTCTTTCGAGTCATTGAATCAGAGTTATTTGGAAACTGATTCCTTAATATTCATCTGCAGTTCTCGCTTAAGGTGATCAGCAACATGATAATGAGCTTAGAGCCAACCGGGAAAGAGCAGGGAAAATTCCGGTCCAATTTCAAAATCATGTCTTCCTCATTTTCAGCTCTCCCAATCATGATAAGTTTTGCTTTGCTGGAAAATTTATTTAAGTTGATAATTGCTGGCTGTGGTGAATAATCGTTCCAAGTATGTATGTTTCTTGTCGATTGTGCTCTGAATTAGTAGAATTTGTAACTGATTCTTGCAAAAATCCTATAAAATCTTGCTTAAGAGCTGTGCAGCTGTATTTATGTTTTTGCTTTTGAATACTGTCTTTTTAGTCGTGAAAAGGCTTGTATATTGACTGTGATGCGGTTTCTTTTAGCTAATGACGCTCGTTAGTTTTCTGTTGTGTGTTTGCCTATCTAGGCGTAAAAAGGCTTGTTTGTATATTTCTTTCGTAGACAACTTCCCTCTCCCTGAAGCTAATTATGTGGCTCTTTTGCAGAAATATAGAGAGATAATGAGTAATGTACTCGACCTGAGCACGTTAATTGCGAGTGAGAGGTTTAACTCACGTTAGAGATTTGCAGGAGGAAAGGAGATGCAAGTTTTCATTTTGTAGACAACTTGAAATTCGGTGAGTCCTTTTTTTTATTATCTTCTGTGTGCTCATTTTCTATCACTTTGGTTAAAGATATCCCTGCTTTAATACAACCTTAAAATGCATGAGGATTACATGTATGTGCAACTAAGCTTATTGATCACTACAGGTAAAGTATCTTAAGGGTGTCATGACTGCACCAACACTTAATGGAGGGAATGCTGGGAGGCTTGGAAGGTAGAGGCTGTTGGTGGTGGTGAATGTAGATATGAATTTTTAGAGAGCATGTAGATATGAGTGTTTGTAGAATTAGCATGTAGAATGATTCTGTTCCCAATTGGGTAGATTAAGATTAAATAGTTTCTTAATCTGTATCTGTATACTATTCCATTTCATCTTTCATACACATACAATATACTATTCGCATTACGCTCTATGAACATATACAAACTATCTTAATTGCTCTGCGGATCTTCAAAAGATTGACCAATCAATTGAAATAATCTATTAATGAAACGAATTCGTATTTCAGCACCAATCTATTGAATTTTCGACATCTTCAACATGATTTCCGACCACTATCTTCCGGTGACGGTGAACCTATTCTATTCTACTTTCAGGCTCTCATTGGTAATAGTTTCGTATAACCTATTGATATTACGATTTCTGAATCTATTATTTCAGATATCGTAAACCAAATATTCTGAAACTGGGCAACTCGCGTTTACGCTTTCTGAAACACTAATCTATTGGATTTTAGATTTCTAAAATCATTCTCGGCGGCAAAAAAACACCGCGTTTAGGATATACGGCGTGGCTGGCTAAGGCGGTTATTTCCGCCGCGTATACCCGGATTCCCCGCCTACAATTAATTCATCCTGCACTAGTGACTGAACTGAAAATTAATATATCAAAAATTAGAATCAATATATTTAATTATACCTAAATTTGATTGAATTATACTTTTGCTAAACTAAACTGAATTAAATTAAATTGAACTAAAATAAACAGCTCAACAAACAGGGCCTAACTATAAGTTCCATCAAACATATCCTAACTATCATACTAGCGGGACTTGACTCTTGAAAATGGTATGTTCAATATTAGAGTGTGTGCTAATTAACCGTTGATGATAGAATTCACGTTTATCGATGATAACAGTGAATAATATATATTTTACTGATAACAGTCTGTATTTTATATCTTTGTTGTCCGTATTTTTATTATATAATCACAAATATAATAATTTGGATATATATATATATACATATATATATATATACATATATATATATATATATATATATAACTGATTTACAATTGTATGTAATAGATGTAATATATATGATACATATATCTGATATAAATAAATATGGACTGTACCATATATATATATATATTTATCACCGATGACAACTATAGTTGGTCTTGTCTTGATCGATCGATTATAGTGTTTTCCGATGAAATCGTCACTATTGATGCTACCAGCTTCCAGTCCCGGTCCGGATCGATGGTGAGTCTCCGGTCCGGATGAGACTTTTGTCCGTGCTACGCGCGCTCTCACCTAAAGCCCTGCAAAACAACGCCCCGGAATATCCCGAGGATAGCTACTCCGGCGTGATGATGAAAGAGGGGCCTTTGAATAGGAGAGAGAATAAAGATATATTGAGAGAGTTTTTATCTGATAGAACATACCTTTCTCCACAAGTCCAAAGCTGTATTTATAGGTGTGAGTGGTCAGCCCCAAGCCCAGAGGCAGTGGACCGGATAACGCCATTCTAGCTGACGTCATGTGGGCCGGACTACTCTCTGGGCCGGAGCCTAGATATGGGCCAAAGCCCCTATCACCACTAGCCCCCCGAGACATGGGATCCGTCCGAAGGTCTCGTCCGGGAGATGGGTCCCGTGTCTCTTCACGTCTAATCTAACCATCGGGATCCGCCCGGGGGCATGCGATCCGACCCGGATCTCTATATCTGGATGGTGCGCGGTGCGTTAGAACACGCGCTCGGCGCTTGGGTTTCCTGCGCGCGTGTTTATGGGCGCATTTATGAGGCGTGTTATACCGTCATAAATGAGCTGTCTAATCGAGAAATTCTCTGTTCACCCTTTTTTTCAAAAAAGGCAATCATGTTGCCTTGGGACTCGGTCCTGCTTTTATGCGACTTCTCTTCTTATAAATACTGGACCATCCCTTTCACTCTCAATTTTTCACTCTTTGCATTGCTTCTCTGTTTTCCCCTCTGCGCTATATTCTCTTTTCATATCTTTGGACAAGCACGTTAGCGCTCTTCGCCCTTCGCATACAATGGAAAATGAAGATAACAAACAGCTCGCCGGTTTGTCGGGTGGGGAAGTGGAGATCGGCCTAAATCCGGAGCCGGAGGTTGGCGATCCCGATGAGGGTGATGATGTCGATATCACCCCGGGCGGTAAGGGAATTGGTGGAGGCGATGGTGGTTCCGCTCGCCGTCGATGCCAAACTGAGCTCATTTCCGGGCGACGTTACCACTGTTGCAGCCATCCCCCGGAGCCATTTCCTTTATGGGATAACCTTCCCACTTTCCCCCCTTTACTCCGCCATCTTTCATCATTTCGGCATCTCTCCAGCCCAACTACAACCGAACAGAGTTGCCGTAGTCCGGGCGTTTCTCTTGAATTGTTACAGATGCGGGGTGACGCCATGTATAGATTTGTTCCGGGCCTTCTACCACTTGGAGGGCACTAAAGATGAGGGGATTTTCACTTTCCAGAGGCGGAAGGGGGTAAAGGATCCGAGCAAGGGTCGGCGCGATAGCTACTCCAATTGGCAGAAACATTATTTCATCTTCGACCTCGACAAGTATCCGTGCCCGGTCTGGGGTCACACTGCCAAGAAGGAGGAAAAGACGGTGTTCTGTTCGGAGGGGCAGGAGGAGAACATCGCCAAACTGGCCGCCAATCAGATCGACCTAGATCCGTTCTGGAAAGGAGGGAAGTACGTTTTTCCTTTGAGGGCATACGAGCCGGAGGTGTTCGTGAAGTGTCGCTTCTATGTCCCCCGGGATCCATCAAGTAAGTTGCTTTGGTATCTTCTGTTTTACCTTATGCTTTTCGCGCTTTTTTCTAATCCGTTTCGGGTGTTGCTAGTTTATCCGGAGATAGGGAATGGCGTTGATCCGTCCGGACGCCAACCAAAGATAACCAACAAGGTGGAAACTCCACCAACCGGTTCGGTAACCGGCATGAAAATACCGACAGACAAGCAATCCGAGACGGAGAAGAAGAGGAAGCGCGCTCAAGAAGATGCGCTCATCAAAGAGAAGGAGACCGCGAATAAGAAGGCGGGGGAGGCGTCCGTCAAGGAAAAGGAAGCCTCGGTTCGGAAGGGTAGGGAGGCCGCGACCAACAGGGAGGATGAAACCGTGCCCAAGAAGGCGGATAAAAAGGCGGGAGGAGCGACCATTCACACCACCGCGGATTCGGCCGGGAATAGGGCCGAACTCCTTCAAATCCGTGTTCCGTCTTCTTCCGATGAGGAGGGAGGGGAGTCCTCCCGTTCCCGCAAGCGCGCAAAGCTCCGGATTCCTAAATCTCCTAGAATCCCAGAGCAAAGTGAGCATTCCCGCGCTGGTGATCATCAGGGGGATGGGAGGAAACTGGCGATCGATCCCGACAGCACACACCCGGAGCACACTCACAGCGGCAGCCGGGGCGATACTAGCAGGGTAAGTGACATTTCCTTTTCCGTTTCGGCTTTCTCGTTTTGTTCAGAGTCTCATTGTTTTCTTTCTTTAGGACTTCGCTGCTTATTTAATCGCTCAGCCGGGGGTGTCCGAGGCCATCAACAAAGCCTTTCATGTTCAGCAAACGAGGCAAGCTCAGAAGCGGAGCGCACTTGAGAGGGCCAATGGGGTTCTCCGTCGCCAGCTCGAGGCGTCGGAGATCCGAGCTGCCGAGGCGGATGCCCGGATCAAGGAGCTGGAGAGTTTGGTGTCTCCGTCCGCCCAGCGAGAAATGTGTGTTGCCTTCACCGATAAGGTACTCCGGAGCCAGGCTTTTGAGAGCAGCCTGACTGGCCTTCTCCGCTCCTCCAACCAGATTTCCGCCCATCAAGTCTACCAGAGCATGAAGGGTTGGGTCCCGGAGCCTAAGAGGGAGCGGTTCTCCAAGTGCTATTACAAACCAACAGCCGCCCATCAGTACAACTTCGATGTGGATCAGTTCTACCGGGGCGGAGTTGAGAAGATGAATCCCTCCGTGCTGGGGATCTTCGAGGAGAATGTTGAAGAGCCGGTGTCGGCTGGGGCCATCCGCGCCTATGGCGAGGGGTTGGTGGATCTAAGTATTGCTGTACCCCCGCCTGAAGAGAGCAGTCGTCTGGAATCCCCTGCCAAGCCCAAATATCTTGAGGTCTTGAAGATGTATCCCTCCGTGGACGAAGATACCGATCAGGGCGAAGGTGGAGGAGACGGGGATGGTCGTCAGCCCGGTGGCACGGACAGCGAGGAGACTGATGTAGAATAACTTCCTAGTCCTTTTTCTTTTGTAGTTACCTCCGTCCTAGTTCTAATTTTGCTTTATTTAGTGTAGGAAGGATGGTAGCGACGACTCGGATGGGGATGACAACCCTCCGAACGATGTAATTTTCTTCTATTTATAAAACGAGTTTCCTTCTACTTGTGTGTTTATTCTCTTTATATTGTTTGTCTATTCTTCTCATATCCGTGCTTGTCCGCAGCCCAAAGATTCCGGTCCGGTGCTCCGAAGCGGAGATGCGGATGTCCGTACTTCACCAGCCAGTTCTCATTCAACAAGCCCTCCGTGCTCCCGATGCGCGGAGTTGGAGTCTGAACTCTTCGGGTGGACTATGGGTGGAGAGCGGACTCGTGAACTTTTTATTCGCTCCGGAATGGGGCCTCTAATAGAGGAGTTCAAAGACATTCCGTCTCTGGCCACTTGCCTCCGGGAGATATCGGAGGAGTTCGGTACTCTGTCCCAATGCCGGGATTTTGCTCGCGAGCGGATCAGCGCGACCAGTGATGCGGACGAGACGATCTCCATGCTGCAAGCGGAGCATGAAGACTACAAGGCCAAGCTAAAAACCGAGTTGGATTTAGTCTGGTCCTTGCTTCCGTTCTATGCCGAGAAGTTGAAGTGGCTGGCCAGCCGGACGGATTTTCAACGAGATTATCTGAAGCTGGAAGAAGAAAATGAAGTGCTTGCCGGCCGGGTGATGGTCCTCCGAGAGAATCTGATGACCCTGCAGCTCTCATACCATCTGACCGGACTCCGCCTCGGACTCGTCACTCCGACCATATACCGCAACTTCCCTCGTGACGTCAGTGCTTTGATCGTCCGGATGTTCAAGTTGGGGTGGAACGATCGGGAGTCTCCGTATCGTCCTGCGTTCGAGGAGGCCGTTGAGTGGTGGAAGCGGATGCATGCTGGCAGTTCTCTCCCTCCCTCGCTGACCCTGATTCCGAGCCAGGTGGCGATAGACTTCACCTTCGAAAGGTATACTGGCATCCAGGTTTCTGTTGATCCGGAAGAGTCTGCCCGTCGCGTAGATCGGCTCCGTCAAGATGCCTCCGTCATTCGTCCCTTCATCATTAGGGAACTAGCCGAGTTGGCGAGGCGACGTCAGGCTCGTCTCCGGGGGCAACAGAATACTCGTGTCCGGGCGAGTCAGAATTCTCGTGGCGGGAACAGTCGAGGCCTCAACTCTGTCCTTAACCGAATGGCGAAGCAGTCAGCACGGGGAAGGGGGAGGAGTGCCCAACAGGCGGCAAGGGGAAGGGGAAGAAGCATCCAACCAGCTCGCCGTCCCCAAGTCCCCGTTCGGATTCGCTCTCCTTCGCGATATCCGAGCCAGAACCCCTTCCGTCCGTCTCGAGCTGGACCTCCGGTCAAGGGTAAAGGAAAGGCCAAAGCCACAAAGGAGACCATGCAGTCCTCCGAGTCTGACTCTGACGAGATCTTTGGCTCTGATCCGGATGGAGCTGGCCCATCGGAACTTCCGCCCATTCCTCCCTTTCCGTATCGAGGACCAGTGGCTCAAAGCAGTGAGAATGAGGTCCACGATCTTGAGGACAACACTCCGGAGCAGACTCCTACTGCCCTGAATCAGGAAAGGGTTCCAGACGCAAGGCCTCCATCTCCAGAGAACGGAGCTATGTTACCTCCTACTCCGGAACCTCCTACTCCGGAGCCCACCTCTCCTCCTATCGATTGGGATATACCGTGGCCGAAATAGATAGGTTTTATTTTTCTTGTTTCTGCGTCCGTCCGGATGTAGCAGATTGTACCAATGTATCATTTATTCAAATGTAATTTCCTTGTATGTCGAGATAGCTTATTCAAGCGCTTTTCCTTGTTGTCCGATCAAACCATTTTATCCTTTTGTTTTGCTCACCTCCGTTGGTTTATTCAAACACTTCGGAGGACTTTATTTATTCGACTTTGCTCACTCCGTCCGTTTGTCCAAACGATCTGGAGGATTCTAATTGTGCGGAATTGAAAAATAGTACATAGTAAAATAAAATTTAACAACTCTTCATTCGAATAATCGTACTCCGGCTAGACATACCCTTTGTCTAAATGCGGCCGGAGACAAGTACATAGTAAATAGATCGAAACGGAATCCTAGGCTCAACCCTAGCCAGAGGACCCGGAACTACATGTTGAAAATAAAAGTTTAAAGAACTCTATCGGAAAGCATACCTACTCAGGATGCTCCGTAAAACCTTCGCAAGTTGGTGATGTTCCACCTTCTGGGGATTACACGTCCGGACTGATCCGCCAGCTCATAACTCCCACCCGGATATGAGGCTGTGACTTGGTACGGACCTTCCCAGTTAGGTGCCAGTTTGCCAGTGGCCTCCTTCAAACTTTTATCATTCCTCCTCATCACCCAATCTCCGGGGACGAATGATTCCTTCCTGACACGCTTGTCGTGGTAACGCTTCATCCGCTCCTTCACCTTGGCCTCATGCAGCGCTGCCTGCTCTCGTTTTTCCTCCAGGAGGTCCAAATCCAGCAGCCTGCTTGATCCGAGCGGAGAGCTCCGTCCGGCCTGGTCTTCATCCCAAGTTAGGGTCCGGAGACTGGGGACTCCCACTTCAGCTGGTATGACTGCCTCCGTTCCGTATACCAAACTGTACGGCGACTGGCCCGTGGCGGATCCTTCGGTCGTCCTGTATGCCCAAAGAACGCTTGGCAGCTCATCGATCCAGTTTCCTCGTGCCCCCTGCAAACGAGTCTTCAATCCGTTCACCACTGTCCGGTTGGTAACTTCTACTTGACCGTTGGCCTGCGGGTGGTAAACCGATGTGAGTCGCTGCGTAATTCCGTACTCCTTACACCAAGATCGAAACGGGTCATTCTCAAATTGAGCTCCGTTATCCGTGACGATGTACTTGGGGATTCCGTAGCGGCAGATGATGTTCTTCCAACAAAACTTAACGCAAGTGCTGCCACGGATGTTCGTGAGAGGTTCGGCCTCAACCCATTTGCTGAAGTAGTCGATTGCTACTATCAGGTACTTGAATCCTCCCGGAGCGGAGGGGAAGGGTCCGACCAGATCGATGCCCCATCTATCAAAAGGCCACGAGCCGGTGATCCCGACCCTTTCTTCTTGCGGAACATGAATGAGCGGAGCAAACCTTTGGCACTGCACACAGGAGCGGACGTACTTCTGTGCCTCTTCGAACAGGGTCGGCCAGTAGTAGCCTGTGCACATTATCTTTCTCGCTATAGTCCGGGCTCCTTGGTGGCTGCCGTTCGGTCCTTCGTGCATCTCCTTCACAATCCGCGCTGCCTCATCCGAGTCCACGCACCTTAACCATGGTTGGAGATATCCTTGTCTGAGCAGGGTTCCATCAACTATGGCGTAGTTCGGTGCCTTCTGTCGGATTTTTCGTGCCAGTGCCTTGTCTTCCGGGAGCTTTCCGTGCTGCAAATAGTCGAAGAAGGGGCCATCCAAGACCCCTTTTGCACCTCCACTGCTGCCACTAGCGGGACGTCGTAACTCCGGGCGGATAGGGTTTCCATCATTAGGTTGCTCTCCGCGTCTGGCTTGATCTCAGAAGAAGCAAGTTTGCTCAAAGCGTCCGCCTTTCCGTTGTCCTCGCGAGGGATCTGTGTAATGGTAACGCCACGGAACTTGGCCAGTACTAGCTTAACCGCCTCAAGGTACTTCTGCAAACTCCGCTCCTTTGCCTCATATTCTCCATTCACCTGCTGAACCACAATCTGAGAATCACTGTACGCCGCAACGTCCGTGACCCCTATCTCCAACGCCAGTCGGAGTCCGGCCAGAAGTGCCTCATACTCTGCCTCATTGTTAGTTGCCCGGAAAGCGAACTGGATAGCATACCTGTACTCCATTCCTTGTGGGCTAGTAAGCAGGACACCAGCCCCGCCCCCGTTAGCATGCGACGATCCGTCCACATGCAACTTCCATTTGTCAGAGGGTGGTTCCGATCCGGACGGCTCTCCTGAAGGTTCAGTCATTTCTACCAGAAAGTCCGCCAGGGCTTGTCCCTTAATAGCCTTCCGGGGATGGTACTTGATCTCGTGCTCTCCAAGCTCAACTGCCCACTTCATCATCCGTCCCGAGGCTTCTGGTTTCAGCATGATCTGTCTCAACGGATGATTTGTCAGTACCGTGATCGGGTGGCCTTGGAAATATGGTCGGAGGCGCCGAGAAGCATGGACCAATGCCAATATCAGCCTTTCCAAAGCGGTATACCTTGTTTCCGGACCTTGGAGTGCCCTGCTCACAAAGTAAACCGGACGCTGTACCTTTCCATCTTCTCGGACCAGAGCAGAACTTATAGCGTGTTCCGTTGCTGCTATGTAGAGGAAAAGCTCTTCTCCGGGCAGCGGCTTGGAAAGGGTAGGGAGGCTTGCTAGATGAGCCTTGAGATCCGTGAACGCTTGGTCACATGCCTAGGTCCACTCGAAAGGCTTGGCTCTCCGGAGTATGTTAAAGAACGGGAGCTGCTTCTCAGCCCCCCGAGCGAGAAATCGGCTCAAAGCGGCTAGCGACCCGGTCAGTTTTTGTACGTCCTTCACCCCTCTCGGAGGAGGCATCTCCATAAGGGCCGATATCTTCTCCGGATTGACGTTGATTCCTCGAGCCGACACCATGTAGCCAAGAAACTTCCCTGCTCCTACTCCGATGGTACTTTTTCCTGGGCTGAGCTTGAGATTCGCCATCCGGAGCACGTCAAACATCTCCCGGAGGTCGGACAAAAAAGATTCGTACGTCCGGCTCTTGACCACCATGTCATCCACATAGACCTCCAGGTTCCGTCCCATCTGGTTCCGAAACAGCTTGTCCGCCATCCTTTGGTATGTTGCACCTGCGTTTTTCAGTCCGAAAGGCATTTTCCTGTAACAAAAGGTACCAAAATCAGTGATAAAAGATGTTTTGGGGCGGTCATCCTTGGCCATCGTAATCTGGTGGTACCCTCGGTGCGCATCAAAGAATGCCAACACTTGGTAACCAGTAATAGCCTCGACCAGCTGATCGATGGAGGGGAGTGGGTAGCTATCTTTCGGACAGCATTTGTTTAGATCTGTGAAGTCAATACACATTCTCCACGAGCCATCGTGCTTCTTCACCAGAACTGGGTTTGCTATCCACTCGGGATATGATATCTCCTCCACGATTCCGGCATTCAACAGTCTACCCACCTCCGCCCGGATCTCCTCCACGCGTTCCGGGGCGAGGGGCCTCTTCTTCTGCCTAATTGGTTTCAGCTCCGGAAAGACATTGAGCTTGTGGACTGCGATCTCCTCCGGAACGCCAGTCAAGTCCTCCGTCCCCCAGGAAAACACATCCTCGTACTCCGCCAACAGGCTTCTCAACTCCATCTTAACGTCATCCGGCATGTTCTTCCCCACACTGACTACCCCCTTCTGACCGACCATCATATCCTCCACTTCATAAGATGGTGCTTCTCCGTGGATAGCTCCTACCAAGTCCGCTTTGGCTTTTCCCTTGTCCGAGGCGGACAGCTTGGGTTGGCCCTCCCCGGATCGGGCATCCTTGATGGCGGTCAGCATGCAACTTCGAGCGGTTTGCTGGTGGCCCCGAACGGATGCGATACCGTTTTCCGTGGGGAACTTCATGATCAAGTGGAAAGGTGAACATATAGCACGTGCCTGTGACAGCCAAGGTCTTCCGATGATCATGTTGTAAGGGGAAACAGCATCAATGACGGCGAAGTTACATTCCACCGTAGCCCGCTTTGTTGGGTCCTCGAAATCCGTCAGGGTGACTTTCAAAGGGATGACTCCGAGCGGATGGACAGTCCGTCCGGTGAACCCTGAAAGGGGGGTCTGACACGGTTTTAGGTTTTGTCGTCCGATCCCGAGCTGATCAAAGCATGCTGCGAACATGATCTCCACACTGCTTCCGTCATCTACGAACACTCGTTTGATCAGCACGCCTTCGACATCCGCCATTACCACCATCGGATCCGAGTGGGGAACCTGTGGGGGTACCGGATCCTCATCCGAGAAGGTGATAGTCTCGTTTGGCTTGAACCTCTTTTCTTGTATCTCGCCCGGAGGCACGTATCTGCTTTTGGCTTTGATCGCCGTCATGGAACAAAGTCCGTCGCCGACGATTCCGTTTATCACATTGATCACCCGAGGCTGAGCTGGGGGCGGAGCTGGTGCAGCATGTCTTGGTGCCGGGTTTGCCGGATTAGCTTGATTCCCCCCTCGGGGGCGATTGTTCCTATTCCTTTTTCGACCCTGTCCGGCCGCCGCTGCCGGGGCTTGGGCTGGGCGTCCGGGTCCTTCTCCCGCCACGCAATCTCTTAGCTGGCCTGCTCCGATTAACCTTTCAATATCCCAACGAAGCGCCCTGCATCCCTCCGTGGTATGTCCATGTGACTTATGAAACTCACACCACTTATCCGCATTTGCTGGTGCCGGCACGCCAACAATGGGCTGCGGATCCGTAAACAAACCTCGGTGAACTGCAAGGATCTCCGTACGAGTCTTTGAGAGAGGGGTATAGGTCGGACGAACAGCGGCGGCTGGTGCTGGTGCGGCCGTCGCTGGTGCGGGTACTCGTCTGACTTGATCCGTCCGGGCCGGAGCCCTTGCAGAAGTGGTTTGGGTCCCTGTCACCGTGAGAGACCTTTGCTCGAAAAAGCCCACTGTTGTCATCCGGACTTGGTTGGCATCATGCACCGTACAATGCATCTCTACTACCAACTGGAGGTGGTAATATGACGTAGGCATATTCTTCATGAGCTCGATGTAGAAAGCGTTGTCCCTCAGTCCGTTGACGAAGTTATGGATAATGGCCTTCTCCTGCAAATGCCGGTCCACCACCTTCATCGTCGCAGCTATGTACCGGGTGTAGAATTCCCAGGTAGTCTCCGTCTCCAGCTGCCTCATTGCCAGGACCGTGGCGAGGTTTACAAATGTGTGCTTCATAGCGGAATAGCGCCGGACCAGGGCTATGGCGAAATCCCAAAAATGTCGGAGTGTACCGTTCGGCAGACCCTTGAACCATGTTAAGCAGTTGCCCCGTAAGTATGAAGGTACCATCTTACACTGTAGCTCTTCCGGAATATCCCTAGCAATCATGATACTTGCATAAGTATGAACGAACTCCTCCGGATCACCTTCTCCGTTGTAGGTAGGTAGTCCGTCCGGAGCCTTGGTTCCGGCTGGCCACTTAAAACTTAACACCTCCGGAACCCAAGGTGACTGTGGCCCGATCCCATTCCGTCCGATTAGGCGATTGAGTCGGTCTTCAATGGAATCCGGGCAGAAAGGTGTTTGAAAACCAAAACCTCCAGGGAATCCTCCTCCGGCAGGCTGCATCCCATACATCATCTGCTGCTGACCCCCGGGTCCTCCGGCAGGTTGCATCCCAAACATCATCTGCTGCTGACCCCCGGGTCCTCCGGCAGGTTGCATCCCAAACGTCATCTGCGGTTGTCCCCCGGGTGCATCCCTCACATAGCCCTGCTGGGTACCGTATCCCTGCTGGGTTTGTGCTCCCCAGTAAGGCGGTGCGTTCGGATTCAAACCAGCCGTCTGCTGTTGATGTCCGCCCGGGTAAGGGTTTAGGTTTGGTGCTCTTGGTTGGTCCGGAGGCGGCTTGTCTGTCTCACCTCGTTGAGCGGCCTTCCACTCCTGGAACTGCTGATACTCCGCCATGTTTGTCCTCAGGATGTTGCCTCCGAGTCCGGAATCATGACGCTTACGCTCCTCCCGTCCGGCCTTCCGCCCAACTCGAGGTCGAATCGAACGGCTCTGAGCATCGCCTTCCGTGCTATACCCTTCCGGAGATTCCTCAGGTTCATAATTCTCGGCTTCCTCAGAACCAGATCCCTCGGGGCGATTCGGATCGGGCGTCTCATCCCCTTCCGACGACTCCTGGTCATCATCCTGATTCTGATTCTGCGCCTGTCGTGCCGCTCGCTGACGCTCTCTAGCCTCGCGTTGTATATCCGCCAGAGTTCGTTCGGAAGCCGGCCTCTTCCCTTTCGCCTTTTCAGCTGCTAGGCGCTGTCGCCGACGCTCCTCAGCTGCGGCCTTCTTCTCCGCCGCCGCCTGTTTGGCTTGGAGAATCCGTTCCTTCTCGGCCGCTATCTTCTGAGCTCTAACTGTAGCGGCTTTTCTGGTTTTTGGCCCTCCTCCTGCATCCTCCTCCGCCGGGAGAGGGTTCTTTCTTGGTCGTCCGCGCGGCGGCATGAACGTAACCTACAACTGGAATTTTTTATGGATCCCACTGGGCGTGCCAACTGATGCTACCAGCTTCCAGTCCCGGTCCGGATCGATGGTGAGTCTCCGGTCCGGATGAGACTTTTGTCCGTGCTACGCGCGCTCTCACCTAAAGCCCTGCAAAACAACGCCCCGGAGTATCCCGAGGATAGCTACTCCGGCGTGATGATGAAAGAGGGGCCTTTGAATAGGAGAGAGAATAAAGATATATTGAGAGAGTTTTTATCTGATAGAACATACCTTTCTCCACAAGTCCAAAGCTGTATTTATAGGTGTGAGTGGTCAGCCCCAAGCCCAGAGGCAGTGGACCGGATAACGCCATTCTAGCTGACGTCATGTGGGCCGGACTACTCTCTGGGCCGGAGCCTAGATATGGGCCAAAGCCCCTATCACCAACTATCGATCTCTTTCCGGTAAAACTTGGACAGACGACGGAATTTAGCTACATGCACCGCCGGAATTCTCAACAGTATTTCGATAACTACATCGTCGGGAACGCTAACCGGCGGCGGCTCAGAAGATCGCCAACGGGAACAGGCAGCGCCCATGCTTAATTCCGACGCCCGGCGCTTTAAAGTACGATTAAGGATATACTAAAAAATTATTTAAAAAGTATTTTTAAAAATTATTTAAAAAATTAATAACATTATTTAATAACATTTAAAAAGTAACACAACAAATAAAAATAAATAAAACTATAAAATGAAGCAAAATCAAAATATAATCACGCTAGTAACAAAAATAAATAAAAACAAAAATTGAAAAATTACATTATGGCATAGTAAAAATGTTCTAATTAAGGTTGCCTCAGACTATCAGTGAATTGAAAATGTTGGGTGAATTCAAAATACCGGTTTGAACTCTCCTCTTTGAAAATGTTCAAAGGATTAAACGGGCAATTTTTCGGTAAAACTTTCTTGAGATCCTCTTTTCCAACATCGCAAATATATAGTTGCGTCTTCATCCCATCGAGTGACGCAAGCAGTTGATGACGTCCATTGTTAAGGAAAATAAGAGGCTCTAAGTGTGACAAATGGGGTTCACAAAAATGGAGTCGAAAAACATAAGTCCAAGAATCTTCGAATCCATATTCCTTCATGACCCAAATATTCAAATAACCAGATTCGTAGTTGTAAAAACAAAGACAATCATCCAAACTCGAAAGATTTACATTCCCGACGTCTTTAGACAAAGAAGGCAAAGAAAGATGGTTGAACAACTCATTTGTATAATCAAAAGACAAAATCGTCTTCCGTATCAATATGTGTACACAATTAGTACCTTCCAGAAACACGTGATCATGATAATGATCAATGTAATTGTGTATTTCCGACATCAATCTTTCAAGAATCCGTCTTTGAACTATACAATGATAATTCTAGTTTTTCTAAACAATTCACGACTTTAAGTACTTTTAAATCGTCAGTTACGGAATCGTATCCCACATAGTATAGAGCACTCTTATTCATTGACATGAATTTCGGGCCCCTCCGGAAAGCCCTAGTGAGCGGATTCCAAAAGGCGAGATGCGTTGACCGAGGCGTTGACTCGACGGCATAGCATATTATTCCCCGGCAGCACCCAACCAGACGAGCCTCGGTATTAATATAAGGGCAGATCAGTTCATCGGCGGTTACGTCTAACCTTTTCCGATCAATATTGATCATGAGATAATCAGTTCTGGGGTTACTTACTCCACATCTCTGACCGATGATAACACTAGATCTTTTCTTGATTGCTAGATCGTAATGTTTTCTGATGAAATCGTCGCTATCGATCACTTGCCGGAAGAACTTCGACAAACGACGGAATTTTAAGGCATTCTCGGCCGGAATTCTCAGCAGTATTTCAATAATTAGATCGTCGGGAACGCTTGTTTTATCGTCTTGTGGCCGGAGGGAAAAGACCGCGCCCATGATTTTCCGACGGTTTCACTGAGAGAATATTACATAAAACAGTGTAATATGGTTTATATATTAATATTGTGGGCATGTATTCCTTTTCTGAATATCGTGAAATAAGGAAAATTGGGGTAAATATATTTTATGGATAAACGTAGGTAAGTATTTTCCAAATCAAAGGACTAATACCATGTTTGCTAGAGTTTATAAGCAGAGTGCACTTCAGTTAGGTTATGTTTAATTCAATTCAGTTCAGTTTAATTCAGTTTAATACAATTTAATACAAGTGAATTGGTACACTGTGTATTGATTTGGTTGATCGATTTAGTGTTTTCTGATTAAATCGTCACTCTCAATTATCCGGCGATAGAATTTTGATAGCCGGCGACATTTACAGGCATATTCGGCCGGCACCATCAACAATAATTCAATCACTAAATCGTCGGGAACGGGGATTTGATCGGACCCGGCCGATCGTTTGTTAGACCTAATCATGCTTCCGACAGTAGCTAGGGTTTAAGGCAATAAGGAAAACTACTACTCTTATTTATTTTTTATTCAATTGTTACCAAAAATTTATTATTGAATTGAATCTTATAATTAATCATAGTTAAAATTGGATTTGTTAATTAAGGATTTGTTTGGGATGATTCACATCTCCCACCAATATTGTTTGAGAACTCATCACACACAAGAAGATTATGTTTAATTTGTGCTATTTTTTTTTGGAAGAACAATAATATAGACTGTATTTAGAATTTTACGGGAGAAATTCTCCTGAGATTCCAACTTTCCTGACTTTCCATAAGAGTCTTTATACGTTTTAACTTATACAATGTACCTTTTAATTTGAACTGTAAAATTTTTTATTTGAATTTTATTAATATTTTAATGTAAATTTATGAATTTTTGCATTAAAACATGTTTTACTATATGTTCACTTTGATACTATCAATGTTTTAACACAAAATAGTATCACTTGACCTTAAATATATAGTGATAGTTCCATAACACTTAGGAAAGTCGGACTTTCTAGAGACTTTGCCATTTTACGGTAGGCCTTGACCAATCAGGACCTCTGAATTGCGCCCAGATTTGGTCGGAGAAAAATAATCTAGACTGGATTTTGAATTTTAGTGTAGCCCTTGACCTTACCCAAGCCTCTAAATGGTTCCGCCCAGTGGTGGATTTAAAAATTTATATTAGGCCAGGCTGAAATAGATTAATATGAAGAAAAAAATTAAACACAAAACGGGAGAAGGCGCGCCTGACTTGAAACTCATCCACATCAGCCCGGTGAACAGTGATTTACGGCTGTTCACGACGAAGGACCAGGCGGACGCCTGATCCAGCATGAAGGTAATTAGTCCGTCACTGGTTCCGCCACTGATCAAATTACCATTAATTTACACAAAATCATCATTATTTGACAAGATTTAAAGATAAAAGTAACATCAATATATAATCACGAAAAAATAACGAAGATTTTGTGTTCTATGTGCTAAAAACAATCCAATATAATGCTGAAAAATTCCAATATATTTATGGCTGAATTACGTGTGACTAATGCATAGACAGCGTTACCATGAATTGCGATCTGTCCTTGAAAATCACGGGACAACAACTCTAACCGTTTCATACGCACTCGAATTCGATGATCTTGACGTTGCGTCATCATCACGCCCGAAATTTGCAGTATCATGGCTGTAGCTCGTCCAAACTTGCTTGACTTTGAATGTAAAGACCAAGACTTCGGAGAGATTAATGAATTACAGGCAGAGATCTATCTTTCTGGAAACAATTAAAGCACGTCGACTAACAGCTTGTGATGTCGGATGTGATAGAGGCGAGAGTTATCGTATTTTGCTCCGTGATTCGTCGGTTTACAGACAATATTTTCCATGCTTCGTGGAAGTCTTCGCAACTTGACACATGATGTGATGTAAAGATTCTCATCACACTTAATAGCCAAACAAGTTAGATTCTCTCAAGATCCCATTTCCACAAAGAGAGTGCTTATAAAACTCACTCCCAAAGTGTGAGTAAATTAACCATTTTCTCGATGGCTATGGCTAATGCTTCCGTCCTCTTGCCGGCGGCGGCGTACAGCATCTCCGCCGCCGTGCCGGAGTGGCTGAACAAAGGCGACAACGCGTGGCAGATGACCTCTGCAGCGCTTGTGGGCCTCCAGGGGATGCCCGGACTGGTCATCCTCTACGCGGGCCTAGTGAAGAAGAAATGGGCCCTAAACTCGGCCTTCATGGCCCTCTACGCTTTCGCGGCAGTCATGCCTGTTTGGGTGCTCTGGGGGTATAAGATGTCATTTGGCCACCGCCTTATCCCGCTCTGGGGCAAGGCGGGGCATGCAGTCTCGCAGGATTTCCTGATCAGTCAGGCTCTCCTGCCTTCAACTCACTACATCGACGGTCTCACTGAAACCGCAGCGATTCAGCCTTTCTATCCAACGGCTACGATGGTTTTCTTCCAGTATGCATTCGCCGCGGTTTCTGTTATTCTGTTAGCTGGTTCCGTGCTCGGAAGAATGAGCGTTAGGGCATGGATGGCTTTCGTCCCGCTCTGGATCACATTCTGTTACAGTGTCGGCGCGTATAGCATTTGGGGAGGAGGCTTTCTGTTCCAATGGGGAGTTATGGACTACTCAGGAGGTTATGTAGTTCATCTTGCTGCTGGAGCTGCAGGTTTCACAGCAGCTTATTGGGTGAGCGATCTTGAAACCGCTTAATCCGCGGTTTCTCAGTGCTAAAAAGTTCAATTTAGTTCAGGAAAGTTTAGTGTTTTTGCTACTGTTTTGAGCAGGTTGGACCAAGGCTGCAAGAAGATAGAGATGAATTCCCCCCAAACAATCTGATAATGGCACTGGCCGGAGCGGGGATACTCTGGATGGGCTGGACCGGGTTCAATGGAGGCGATCCGTTTGCTGCGAATATCGACTCTTCCATGGCTGTTCTCAATACTCATATCTGTGCAGCAACTAGCCTCCTCACCTGGACCTGCATGGATATGGTGTTCTTCAAGAAACCATCGATCATCGGGGCTATCCAGGGCATGATTACAGGCCTGGTCTGCATTACACCTGCTGCAGGTAACTACATACCAGAATCATCTCTGAATACATAGTTTCTTACAGCCTTCTTACATTAAAGTTCACAGGTCTGGTTCAAGGATGGGCAGCCATTGTAATGGGGATTGCTTCGGGAACCATACCTTGGTACACCATGATGAGTTTAACCAGTAAACTGAAGTTCCTGCAAAGGATAGATGACACGCTTGGTGTCGTCCACACTCATGCTGTTGCAGGAATTCTCGGAGGAGCTTTGACAGGTCTATTCGCTCACCCGACCCTCTGTGCTCTGTTCTTAGCCGTGCCAAATTCCAAAGGGGCCTTCTATGGGAGCAAGGGGGGCATACAGTTTCTGAAGCAGCTTGTCGGGGCCGCCTTCATCATCGGGTGGAATGTAGTCGTGACTTCCATCATTCTGCTGGTGATTCGGGTTGTGATTCCGCTCAGAATGTCTGCAGAAGAGCTCAAGATCGGAGATGATGCTGTCCATGGAGAAGAAGCCTATGCTCTTGCTGGACAAGGACAAAAGGAGAAAACTACACATAATGGCGGTGGACATAAACCACCATATCTAGATAGCCACATTCCCTAATCATAACATGACATACATATAGCCATGGAATATAGTTGATATGTAAAAAGATCTTCATAATGTACAGCAACGAAGAATACCGAAAGATGATATAAATCTTCGATTCACGACACTAAAAGAACAAAGCAACCACACAATGAGAGGGGAATCATGCTACTATACGGAGAGATTATAATTTAGGCAAATGGATATTAAAAGAAGAAGAGAGACTAGATTCAAGAATGGTAGTAGGTAAAAGTATATTCATAGCATGCAAGCGTGGTGCGAGTACACATCAAAATACTTAGAATCTCCTAAATAGAGAGAGTTTAAAGTGGTAACTACTCAAATCGTTCCCACTCTTCGGTCACTTTAGTAGAAGGCGGCACAGGTGTTGAAGCATCAGCGTTTGTACTGCCAGAATCAAGTGAAACTGATTGTGCTGGTGTACTGCTGCTACTATCGATGAAGGGATTGGAGTTTATGGCCTTCAGATCATCTACTTTATCCACAAAGCTCTGAACCCGACGAACCTATGCAAAACAAAATATGGCATCAGATAAGCAAGAAAAAAAAATTGGAATTAGAATCTGAAAAAAAAATATGGGAGCATCTGAAACTAACCTCTTGCTTTCTTAGTAGTCTTCCCTCTCCTTCAGCTTCAATGCCGTCCAATTTCAGCAACTGTCTCATAAGCATCTCTGACAAATAAACAATTTGCTTGTCCTCAACCTTGAGCCCACCATTCAATACCGTTTCAAGCGAAGACACCTGTGAGAAGGAAAACACGAGGCTTAATATCTATGCAGCAAAACAAAGCAAATGATGAAAAGAACATATCTGAAAATTAACCAACCTGCTCGGAGAGCTTATCAACTTCCGCTCTAACCACAGCAACAGCTTCACCACCTCTGGATACTTTAACCTCGACAACAGGTTCAGGTTCAGGTTCAGCTTCTCTTGATAATTGAATAGGTTCATTCATCTCTTTCGCTTTAGGAGTCTCCATGAAAAGCACCTGCGATCCATTCTTGACACCTGCCTTTTGCAACTGATCACCGTCTTCTTTCTCTTTACCTCTGAACAAAAGCTTGCCAGTTAATTCTGGGATCATCTTCTTCAAATCTCCTGGTTCCAAAAACAAACACAAAGCATAATCAAACACCTAGCCTTCATCCCCCTAAGTTGGAATCAGCTATACGAATCATATATTGGCAATCTAGTTCAAAATCCCATCTTTTCGTAAAACAATAACATCTTTCTCATTCCTTTCCCTGAGTATACAATAATCCAATCGCTCATATGAATTTTACATCAATCATAAACCCAAGGTGCTTAATTTAGGTAAAAAGACTCCGACTTTGGTACAATAATCACAGTGTCTGACCAGAAAACAAAGCAACCCTAACTCAGTAAGATTCTGACGTAGCCACTATAGTTCATATCAACTAGGAAGTGAAAATAAACACAACATAATATAATAATCAGCTCCTGAGCTTATACAGAAATATAAAAATCACTACTTTGAAACATTAAACGCAGAAATAACGAACGGGGAATCGAAAGCAGGCAAAACTGAGAAAGGGGATGAGTAAATACCGAAGGTGGAATTAGTGGGCACGCAGATGTCGTGAACGGTGGAGCCATGAGAGAGCTTAATCTTTAATCCGTCGTCGCCGCCGTTGACGGCGGCGCCGGCGGGTGTTTGTGGGGCGGCGCTAGTTTCAAGTTGCGGTCCTGAATTGAAACCTATCATCGTCTCTGGTCGTCGGATTGCCTCTTTGGTTGTCTATTTGTTTTTTCGTCCTTTAAATAAGTGGAATATTAATACTTACCCTAGTCTCAATTTGTTTTTTGTTGGCTATATTTAATTGCACACTAGAATACTAGATTGATTAGGTTTTGGAGTAAAACCTTATTTGACTTTTAAAAGGATAAAAAAATTCAAATAGCATTCAACAAATAATCCTGATATCGTTGTTTAATTGGTTACTATGAGGATATGATTTCCTAACATTTTAGTAAATTGTAAAAACAAATCTGATAAATATTAATTTTCTAATATATTTACTTTTATAACATTATTGAATGAAATGAAACTAATACTATGTAAATTGGTATATTGAGAAATAAAGTTAAACATGACTAAAATAACTAAATTTCATTACAATATAAGTGAGTTGAACTAAGGGGGTGGTTCTGTAGATTTTTTTATAAATTATATAATTTTAATATATTTTATATTTTTTCAGTTCAGTTTAAAATATTTTTATTGTTTCAATTAATTTCCGTGAGATTTTATTTTTAATCACAATTATGTCTGGCGAGGTCTCCATTAATTAGGTCCCCTATCACTTATTCAAACTTAGGTTCCAAACAATGGATGTTCAAACCAATTAATCATACAACAAATTTGACACAATGGTATGCTTAATTCAAATTCCAAATTGGCTAGAAAAAACCACCTCACCTCAAAATACAAGAAAAAAAGTAAGTGAGAAACTAAACTTTATTGGTGGAGATAACTTCATTAGCAAGGGGCCGTATACATTTGCTAGATCTTGGCACACAAAGTCAAATTTTATCAGCACTTGATGAGAGGTGATCATGGTTTGAAATATGATATCTTCCCATGGTTTTTGATTCGATAATATATAATTGATTTAAATTAAGCAAAATTGTAAAATCTAAGATAAGTGTTTTATTTTCCTATACTCTCCATTCCAATCGAAACTGCAGAGATAAAATAGAAATTGAATTAAGAATTATGAAGATCGAATTTAAGAAAAAAATGAATGAAAGTAAGGAAGAAAAATGGTGAATCATTACAAGAAAAACCGTGCAATTTGAATTGGAACCCTACATAAAATAAAAGAAAAATGTAAAATGTGCGATTTTGCGATTTCAATTGAAATAATGAATGCCTCGAAACAATTGAAGAAGTTGGGTAAAATATGAGAGCATCTCCAATGGTTGCATTTTGGACTTGCTTGGCAATTTTTATAAAGTATTAAGCACTAGCTTACCATTGTTTTACCCTCCACAAGCACTAGCTTTACCAAGCAACTAGCCTTGGCAAGCAACTAGTTTGAGTCTCATTTGGTAGACCCCACATCAATAATTCAATGTATTTGGATGTGTATTAGAAATCGATGTGTATTAGAAATCTGTAGGGCCATACAAGCTAATCTATACTATTGCTAACCATCGGAGAATTTTGTAACTTGCTAGCAAATTAGCTTGAATTAATGTAAGCTACCATGTATTGTAGTTTACCGTTGAAGATGCTCTCAGTAATTTATTTTTTTGAGTAATTTTTTTTCTTGAATCCAAATTTTGAGAATGTATTGCTAACTTGACTTATTCCTATTTTGGGATGTCCAATATTTCTCATGGCAATATTTTATTTGTGTTTGATTTTTTTTTTTTAAACAATAACCTCGACGATCGATACTCCAAATTCCAATGGACAAAAGATGACCTCAATAAGATAAAAGTTGAGCAATTTATTCATTACACTTATTCAAAAACAAAAATAAAAGTTCATACAACAACGTAGAAATCAAACGATCAAACAATCAGTAAGTTGCCATCAAAACAGCTTCTCCAAGAACATGCCCCTCGATCGCTTCCAGCAACTTATCCCTCGACACCTTCAACACAAAAATCAATTAAATGCAACCAAATTAGTTGCTTCCAAAATTTATATAATAGATAAAAATACTTGACGTATATTATTCAAATCTAACATTTTAATATTATTTCTCGTATAATACTTTAAATTTCTGGTAAATATGGTGTTCTAATTTACCTTGTTTCCGAGATGTGGAGTAAAGTCCAAGGCGTAGAGCTTGAACTCAAACCGATGGCCGTGCGAAAACGCCGGCTCCGGCAGAATGGGCCCACTCCAGCCAATGATCTTCCAATCGTTGTGGCCCTCCTTCACGCCGGCGAGCTCCCCCTCGTGCTCCTCCTTGCCGGAGAAACTCTCCGGCAGCCCTTTCGCCGTCGGCGGGATGTTGACGACCACCCAGTGGCTGAACGGCCTTTGGGGCCCGTCCGGCTCCGACCCGTCGAGATCCTGCACCACCAGCGCCAAGCTCTCCGTTCCGGCAGGAACGTTGTACCTGAAAAAATGTTTTAAGTGAATATTCATAAAATAAACCTAGACAACATATGTATATATTTATATATTATGTATATATCAGTACCACTCCACCGGCGGCGAGAGGTTTTTCTTCGCTCCTTGGCCTTCGCCGGTGTACTTTCTCGGCAGCCTTCCTTCGTTGTCTATCGCCGGCGACACCAGCCTGAATTCTCCGCTTCCATCTTCTGCCATTTTATCTGTTTCTTCAGGATTGACGATGATGAATATGTTTCAGAAAAAACTGGATCGATATTTATGATATTTGATTCTGGATAATGGATGTGCTTTATCTACGGAGATGTGGAAGGGTCTGGATATTTTTGAAAACGTAGCCATGTCGGTATGAGGAGATCTGAGTACACGTGACACGTGGCGTGCTGCGATGATGTACACGAGTACCAGGACCTTGCATTCGCCGACGCGTGTTAGAAGAGAGTTTTAATTAGAAATGATCTATGAAATTCTATTGGTCACATGCAGATATTCTTTTCCTTTTAAAGTAAGTTTAAAAGGTTATCTTCTTCGTTTTTATGGAGTATATAGATTTTGCATAGAGGGCTTTTTGGTTCAGTTGAGATATAGAAAAGGCTGGGCTGGGCTTTCATTATAGCCAATGGATTCAGATGCAAGTGAGTTGAAGACTAGCACACTAGCTAAGTTTGTAGTATGGAAGCCCAAATGACAAATTTATGGAGTTTTATGTCATGATCAATTCGATTTATTTTCACCACATTTCAGTTCAGCTCAACAGTTCATTATCTCATAGAATAAGCAGCTGTAGCACCTTTTAGCTCAGTTCCGTTCAGGTGAAATGAATATGGTCTTAGCCTTCTAACTTCTAGGCACACCTTTTCATCATCCACAATTCCAACTACAATTAAGCCTCGTTAACGCGAGTTTATTTTTCCTGAACTAATCTGACTAGACTGAAATAAAAATTTATGTATTGAAGAATACAATTTGTATGCTCAAATTTGGTTTGATTATCCTTTACTAATTTAGTTATATTGGATATTAATTTCTTCTATTGTAATCATTATAAAATAAGTTCGATCTCTAATACATAATATTTTTCTGTTCAATTTAGTTCCGTATTTTTTTTTTCATTTTTTTTGGATCAAAACCCATGAGAGTTGAGAGTAACAATGTAGTGAAAGCAGCAACACATGTATGCATTTCTTACCTTTACAAAATTCCAAGTAGTTGATCCATCTCTTTCAAAAATGGTCAATCTCACGCATAGGCACGAGTCAAACCACTAGACTCTCCCACCACCACCCCTAGTCGGCAAGCTACCACCATTGTTTTCTGGTCGTCCATCATTAATTCTGGTTGATTTACTAGGTTGTGCCATTTTACAGTTTAATAATTATTGTAAAAACTCTCTGAAATCTGATTATTAACTTGTGAGTTACTATGCACAAACATGTTGAATTGAAACTAAACTGAAATGAAAGATGTTGAAGATGATTATAAAAGAAATCACTATTCTTTTTAACCAGTCACTAAAAGACAATAGAATTAGATCACCCTGGTCGATTTTGTGTGAGTCTGACATAGATATAACACTCAGTTACTCACATCACGTGTTTTTCTTTCTGTTTCACTTTTATGAGTTTTCCCTCATCTATCACCAATCATTCATATTTTATGATTTCTTTAAAAACAATCCGATCATCGATGACGAACATTTTAATTTTCTAGTGAAAATCGAGATAAATTATTTTCACTTCGAAGAACTTGTAAATCGCTATGGACAAACTAATTGAATTGAAACTTGGTAATTAACTTGTGAGTCGGTCACTGTGCACAAATTAATTAAATTGTACTAAACTGAAGCGCGAGGTATTGAAAGGTGTTGCAATGTAACAAAATAAATCGTTGAATTAAAGTAAATTGAAAGCTACTAGCATTAATAAATTGAAATGCATGAAAAATGGTTAAAAATCAACTGAACTAGACCGGTTTATTTTAGAAATGTGAATCCTTTCTAAAAATAGATGCCCACTGTGCTATATTTGGGTACTGTTGAAGTACTTGGTAGCATCACATTCATAAATCTAGCTATGGTCAGCAGCAGGCAGGCCTCCAACGTTAAATCTTGTCAAGAACAATGTTTTGTGTGATGAACTGTTTGGACTTTGTCAAGCTTTCTTTTCCCTTCTTTTCATGTGTTTTGGTAAAGAATCCAATCATGCACTCTGACTTCTGGTTTTTTTACCCTTTTAACTTTTGATTTTTAACTCATTATCTTATAATAATTAAAAAATCACTACTATCCTATAATCTTGATTTGTAAAGCCAGAGTTTATTTTATACCAAGAGAATTGAAAAATTATCAATAATCAAAATTGAACTGAATTGTCATGAGTAAAATCATTTCATCAAATAAGTGGCACTTGTAACAGGTTAATAGGTTAAAATCAGTTTCACTTAATTAAATATTACAGGTTAAATAAAACTACATGCAGTGGTAGAACCACATTAAAACTCGGATACGTAGTTCTTAATCTATTCTAAAATCTTACATCCAAGATAAAATTACTCTTTCATAATGAAAATTGGGATTTTCCCGCCTAAAATAAATCTATCCTAAATTCTTTAAACCATTTAAATTTGCACCAAAATAAATTTGTGGTCCGCCGCTGACTACATGTTGAAGAAAATTCAACAGGTTGCTAAACAGCTTATGCCAAAAAAACAGAGGTTACCGCAATCTGAAATCACCACCGCACCGGCGTAATCTACAGTAAATTACTAGCTGTTTGCCTCCGTCACCTCCGTCACCTCCGTCAAACCCTAGATCCGCCACTGCCTCTAGATATCAATTGAACTTGTTTATATCAAATAAATTTCATGGTTTTCATTGAAAAAAATACTTCTGCATCACATAATTCACTCAATAATTGCTGGTACTGTTTTATTCCGATTAGAATAAATGTCCTAATTCTCTGGTGCACTGTACTCCATAATTTCCATAATTGCATTCGCATGCATGCTTTTCTGCTCGTTGTGTCAAATAAACGTCCTGTATTATCAGCCATCGATCAAAGGAGGGCTATATTTTAAATATCTTTTGTTGTTTCTGTAGATATGAACGGCAGTTGAGAGAAGAAGCGGTTGGTAAATTCAGTTGTGCAAGAAATAATAATTAGGGCTCCCACCAACTCTCGACGTGAATTCCGGAGCTTCATGTGCTCTTGCCGGGTCCCTCTTAACCGTCCATTGCAAATTTACAATGTCTGATTTTTACCCGCGGTGAAAATTTTGGAGAATAACCCTTATTGGGAATACATAACTTACAAGTCGGATTTGGCAGCGGATATCATGATTTACCTCTCCACGATCATTTGTAGTATTGGACGGGTGATATGAATAAGTGTATATCTTTTGATTATATTAAGTCGTGAATCGTGATCAACTTCAATATATCACTCACTTGACCGAGGGAAATGAAGATTTGAGATGAAATGCGAAAATAAATATTTATAAGCGGAATTCATTTGAGCAGATTAAATATAAACATGAAAGCAGAGTTAGATTCGTGTAACGAGAAACCAACGAAATCCCTTGGGTTCATTAGTTCGGTTGAACCCGTGATTGCTACTTACTACCTACTGTCTGACTCGTTAAATACAATATATAATAATTCGCGATTTTATGTTACTTATTGTTCATTTTAGTTGAGCATAGTTCCATTTATTTAATAATCTCTTTATTTGAAGAATTAATTGTATAATTTTTATCAATCATAATAATAATAATTAAAATTAATAAATTGTACAAAGCAAACATGTAAGAAAGGTAGCCAAACTAATTAAAACGTTTTAGGCTTTGGTAATTATTTGATAGATCCCGGCAGCTTGGTCCAAAAATAACCCTTTAGAAAGTTTATATTTTTGAGGAATAAATCGGCCTTTGTGCTTTAAAAAAAGAAGAGCTAGCACTAATTAAAAGTGATCCTTAATAATAAAAACAATAATAAAAAGTGGTATAGAAATCGTTTTGAGACTCCTTTTTTACCATTACGAATTACTACAGTACATTTCTTTTCATGTTATAGTTTGAGCAATTAAGGGGACCCTGGTCACACATTGAATAAATCAGACAAAATAAAACGTACCATCTTCACATGTTTTTCTATTCATCGTCTGAGTCAAAATTTCTACCATTATTAGAAATGTGACTGTAGGAGTACGTAGCAAGTCACACACACAGTAAAATCTTTTTCGATTTTGGGTGAGAGGCCCCTCCTTCTCTTTGGGGATTTGGCCCTCTCTAGGACCCCCACTTCACTTTACATGGATTGGGAATTAGGATTATGAACAAGTTTAGAGTAAGTAAAGATGTTTAGTGGACAATCATGGTAAAATGTTTCAGATGTTATGTCCATTTCAGTTGAAACTGTTAAAATTAACTGAAATGCACTGAAATCACTGTAAATAAGTTGAAATGGATATGATTAGTCTGTTTCCATATGTCTTTCTAAATACGGACGTGTGCTGCAATGTGAGTGTGATGCTTAATTTAATATACCTGTTAATTAATAATTTTCGCGACTTAGTTGAGTATACTTCATGTGAAATTGAAGACTTGAACGTAATTTTGAAGGGGAGAATAAGACTTTATCCACTTCAGTTTCAGTTAACCACTCTTTCAGTTTCTGTTCGATTTAAATTGAACGGGTCAAGTCAGGAGCGAAACTACACCCATACTCGGGTAAGTCAGTGCCTGTCCTGAAATCATGCGTACATGCATGTTCCCAGCGATAATTGAGGTTTTCTGGCCTAGTGTGAGCCTATTCTATAATTATTTAGTCATTTGATCATAGTTTAATATAAACTTCTAGTTCCGTCATTGTATGTGTGTAAGGTGGAATTCATTTGTTTTAAGGTGGTGTCGACATAAGTTATGACTTGTGAGTATGAGACTAGCTAGGGACCAAAAAACTTGAGTTGAAAACACACCAAAACTCAAACCACGCCAAGTCTTCTTCCCGAGGGAAGCCCGCGGCTAGCATACCTCTCTTTTCACCCCACTTGCCCTCTCGTACCACAAAACCTATTCTTTCATAGCCTATTTATAGCTAGACTCTAGACAACCGTATCCTTCAACAAAGATTGTGCTCGACACTCCATTTTTTCTTAAATATCTCCATCTAGAGCCATGTGGATCCAATTCAGCACCTTTCAGTTTAATTTAACAGTTTACAGTTCAGTTTAGCACATTCCAACTAATGCTAGTTTAGGGTCTGTATGTCTAGACTTATTTTTCACTGATCTAAACTGAACTGAAAAATTGATATGCGCTAAACTAAACTAAACTGAACCGAAGTAAAAATTAATGTACTGAAAATAGAATCAACGTGTCTTAATTTACCTAAATTTGAAAAATCCATTTTTTGCTAAATTTAATTGAACTGAATTAAACTAAACTGAACAAAACTGCTCTACTTATAACTTTATTCTTTCAAATTTGAGCACATTTTAGTTCAATACTTCAGCTCCTAAATCACTTTTTAACACAACTCATTTCAATTAAGCTCATTTCAGTTTCAACCTATCAGAACAATACATAACTCTCTCATTTATTTCCCTTCACCTAACCCCACCAATCCCCTTGCATGCATGAAGATGAATAACCTCCGAACCCCACATCTATAAATACACATCCCTCATTCACCAAATAACCGCTCACTCTGAAAAATGGAAACAAACTCCTTTTCATCATCTCACCCTTTCCCGGAAGGAAGCAGCTCCACCACCACCGCTCCAGCGGCGCCGGAGAAGAAGAAGACAGCGAGGCTGTCGACCGACGCGCAGAGCGTGGCGGCGAGGGAGCGGCGCCACCGCATCAGCGAGCGGTTCAAGATTCTGCAGAGCCTGGTCCCC
The DNA here is from genome assembly GCA_948330725.1 of Sherardia arvensis. Lineage (NCBI taxonomy): Eukaryota > Viridiplantae > Streptophyta > Magnoliopsida > Gentianales > Rubiaceae > Sherardia > Sherardia arvensis. Next base: position 25,958,972 of record OX415245.1, on the reverse strand, counting down.
GGCGGGATGAAGATGGACACGGTGACGATGCTCGAGGAAGCCATTCACTACGTCAAGTTCCTCAAAGCTCAGATATGGCTTCATCAGACCATGATCTTAAACTCTGGCGGCCACTACAACGCTGCTTGTCTGGACGCCGCCGGTGCATATGCTTACGGTGTCCCCGATTATTACAGTCCGACGATGACGTCGCACGCTCCTCCTTATAACTACTACGATGACGATGAAGTACGAGGATATGTTGATCCTGCGTTCTTGCAGCAGCAGCCGGAGTTTCTGAATTCCGGGCCGGAATATGATCAGGAGAATATGCTTTATTACTCTTGATCTTTAATAATCAATATATGATAATATGTATAGTTAATTAGTAATAATAATTATAATTAGCGTTCTGGTTTGATTTTTGTAACTCCATGATTCTGCTTTAAGAAGCATGCATGGCAGGAAAAAAAATCGCTGAAGAAACGATGGTGCTTTTGTATTTTTCGATGTTTTTGATAATTAGCAGTACGGTTTCCTCTTTGTTTCTTGTTTAAAATAATTGAGTTTTTGACCATAAAGAAAGGGGGGACATAATTAGCTAATCAGGAATTGTTGCTTTTGGATCAATCGAGACTCGAGAGTTAAAAGTAAATGAGTTATCATGTGACAATATGGAGTGAAATTGACATGAAAATAATAAGAGTTATAATATATTTTTTGATTTTTTTTTATTAAACTATAAAAGCTATTGCTCTCTAGTTATATATAGTTATAATCTTTCATTTTTAAAGTTATCATTGCTAGGTGGTAGATATATGTTTTTTAGGCGGAAATATAAATCAACACCAATTCATGTGAGAATTGTTTATCCAGTGGTAATTATTTTCTTAATAACTTGTGTCTGATATAATAAAACTGTCTCATACACTTATTGATGTCATTAAATTATCTAAATTTGAAAAATGTCTTTGTAAAATGAGTTAGCAAAGAGAGTCAAACTAAAGTTTACAAAGAATCGACGAATAGCTAAACTGTAATTGTATTTACTTTATGTGTTGATCTAATCAATGAAAATGTATCATGTTAATTTTTTAATCTATCAAATCTATATAAACTCATTCAATTAAGCTTTGCATAACTTAATTTTAGCCCAAAAATGCATAGCAAATACAAATTAAGTTAATTAGTGTATACATTTTTTCATCTCTTAATGGATCTCTGTAGACCACCTCTTATTATTATCCTCATCTCAATAAACTACAATTCAAATCCCTTGCAAGTATTAGTTCACACTGTTCATAAATTATGGTGATTAAACGGAAACTGAGTTTAAGTTTAGGGACCATTGACGCAATTAACCAAAGGCCGAGCATCATGAACATGGCCCATGGACCTATATCGAAGCGGCTCAAGCCCAAATCTGCTTGACGTTCATGGCCCGTGGACCTATATTGAAGACGGGATAAGCCCAAATCCGCTTGACACGTCACCCCTATCTTTTGGCGCCAAGGAAATGGCTTCTTTCAAAATCAGTTGCAGAGATCGTCTTCCCGCTTCGCCACTGAGAATTTCTTCCTGCGATCTTCGGTTATGCTTTCACAGGTTCGCTTATTTATGTTCATCATTTCAAATGTCAGCTGGTTTGTGAATGCTCTGGACTTTTATGATCTTCGTTGATGATGTTCAATTGCGCAAGAAGATTTCCGATTGTTCCTAGTTATTGCGAATCGAATTCATTCTGTATATATATGTATAAATTATGTTTCTGTTGATTGATTGAGTCTGAAAATTGAAATATTGCTATCACTGTGTGTTGTTGTGGCGTTCGTCTGTGATTTTGTCAAAGCGTTTCGGTGAGGTTTAAGTGTTTGTCAAAATGCTGCTGTGAAGAAGAAGATTTCCGGTTGCGATTGTGCATATATCTTGCGAATCAAATCCATTTCGTTTATTTCTAACTGCTGTATATGTTGATTGATTGAGTCTGTGATTTGAAATATTGCTATCACTGTGTGTCATTGTGGTTTCGTCTGCGATGTTGTTGGAACGTTTGGGTGAGGTTTAAGTGTTTGACGAAATGCTGCATTGAAGATGAACGGGAGAAAGTGTCTTTCTGTACTAGCTTCGTTTGTTTATTTTTCCTTGTTGATTGAGTCTTTCAATTTCAATTGGTTGCAGATTCATTTCCCGCTTTGCTGCAGAGACTATAGGGGAAGTGAGTTTCTACGCGGTTTCAGGTTCTGTTATTGAAGGTGCGCTACTTTTGGTTCAGCATTTCAATTTTTAGCAGCTTTTTGAATGCTCTCGGGTTTTTTTCTTCTCTTTTCTTGATGATGTTCAATTGTGTGAGAATATTGTGAACTGTGTTTATTGTGAATCATATTCATTCAGTATATAGAAAGTTTTGGGTGATTTTCCTTGAATGTAATGGTTGCTGAGTTTGTTACCACTAGGTTTGTTGATTGAATAAACGTTTTAAGTCACCCAAATCAAGGGTTCATGCTACCTGTATATATACGAACCAATTATAATACAAAAAGAATTCAAAAATTCTTGTGATACAGGTGTAACAATGAAGAAGAAGATGTTGGTGATGTGAGATATACAGGTTCTGCACTACGACAAGTACATTTTGGATCATGCACCACTTTCTTCCTGTGAAGATCAAGCTTGCTGCAGTACACACAGTACTTGCCCTCGAATGTTTCATCATCCTCCCCATGTTCATCCTCATCAGAATATTCCGTGTCATCTTCAAAGGTATCCGATGCTTCAACGTTCCCTTCTTCATATCTGATGTAATCATACCTAGATCTTGGAAAAATCTTTTGAAAAGCCCTGTCCAAATTCTGATCAAAACAAGCCCGTACATCCTTGCAGACAAATTGAGGTGCGAGGATAAAGGCTAGACCCACTCCGAACCCCAGACCAGTGAATATGAACTGCCAGTCAAAGTTGGTATCACATTCTGGTGACTGTTCTGGTGCCAGTGCAATGCTGTGGCAACTTCTATTTAAGGGGAACCCGCACAATTCAGAGTTTCCCTCAAAGGACATTTCCAGAAATGTTCCAAACTGGCGAACTGATGGGATCCTTCCAGAGAGCTGATTAAAGGATAGGTTCAAGAATGAAAGGAATGTAAGATTTGTCATCTCCACGGGTATATTTCCAGTTAGTCGATTGCTTGACAGATCCAATGATTCGAGCTCTGCTAAGTTTGCAATTGAAGATGGGATTCCGCCACTCAGACTGTTGTGTGATAAGTTCAGGACATAAAGTGCCCTGAGCTCCCCTACGGTATCTGGTATGTTGCCCTCTAAATGATTGCTTGAGAGGTCAACAGATGTGAAGACCTTCAGACTTTTTTCCAGCTCTAGCTCTAGCCCTTTGAAGGTCACTGTAAGAGTGTCTTCATAGTACAAATTACTTAGTTTCAAAAAGGTAGTGCTCAGATGGTCTTGAGTTGATTGCCCATTTCCTCCGAGGCTCAACATTCCTCTCCAGTTAGAGATGCATCGTGAGGATAGATTACCACTGAATTTGTTCTGAGCTGCATCAATAATTTGAAGATTTTGCCAGCTGTTATTCTCAAAGGAACAGCCGAGATCTCCATGGAACAAATTGTCCCGCAAAACTAGGACACGCAAGCTATTTGAGTTCTTCAACATACAAGGGAAGGTGTCTTCAACTTTGTTGTGGCCAATGTTAAGAACTTCCAATGAAGTGCAGTTGACTAGGGATCTTGGAATGGGTCCTTCTAGAGTATTTTCACTGAGGTCTAACGTTCTGAGAGAACAACGGGCATGAAAGGTATTAGGAATGATGGCATTTAGGTTGTTAGCACCTAGATGCAGCACCTTGACACTCTGAATATTAAATAGACACTCAGGTATTTGGCCTGTCAAAAAATTGTTGGAAAGATCGAGGACTTGGAGGTAACTTGCATTGCAAATGGATTTTGGGATGGGTCCTGTCAAATGGTTGTTCGAAAGAGAGAGAAATAGGGCAAACTTTAAGGTATTACCAATAGAAGGTGAAATGGAACCGTTGAAGTTATTGCCTGAGTAATCCACATAGACTGCTGTAGCTGGTAGCATTGGAATGTCTCCCTGGAGTTGGTTAGAGTGTAAATCAAGCGCCAAAAGTTCACCAAATGAGTAATTGTCCTCCATACCCACTAGAAGGTTACCAGAAAGATTCAAATGTTGAAGACCCCCCTCACCGATTTGCCAGATCCACCTCGGTATTTGTCCTGCAATGTGGTTTCCTGAGAGGTCTAGGTTTATCATCCGGGACTGATTCTTAAGATCCGGGAAGTATTGTACATTACAAGATGCCAATCTGAGAGCACTGAGTTGAGGGGAAATGGAGTTACTGCTATTCACATGAACGGATAAGTTATTATAAGAAAGCTCTAGCTTTGTAAGATGGGGTAGCCCGTTTATACTCTCTAGCTGCATCGAGCTGTTGAATCTATTGTTGGTGAGTGATAGCACATTGAGGCTTTCAAGTTTAAAGATAGAATTCGGAATTGAACCATCTAGTAGATTGCTGCTCAAATCAAGCGTGTCCAACTTAGAGGCAGGTGCATTGGGAATTTCCTTAATTTGACCTACAAACTTATTGTTTGGAAGTTGAAGTTTGGCCAAGGATGGGAGAGTAAACAGAGACAGGGGAATTTGCCCTTCTAAAGAATTGAACCCCAGGTTAACATAGGAAAGATTACTGAGGCCTTCAAAGTGAGTGGAAGGAATGGTGCCCGTTAGACCATTCCGAGAGAGATCCATGTAGCTAAGGCTGATGAACCATTGAAATGGCGGGATTGAACCATTGAACTTGTTGGACGAAAAGTCCAAATGAACCAGCCCCGTGAGGTTTGCCATTGTGGATGGAATTGGTCCACTGAAATTGGCATTTGACAAATCTAGCTTGGACAAATTCCTCAAGAAACCAATGGAATCTGGTAATATGCCCGAAAAATTTGTATAGCTTAGCTCTAGTGTCCTAAGCGACCCGTTCACAGGAAGCTCAGGAACAATGCCCTTGATCAAATAATTATTCGACAAGTCTAGAATCTGCAATGTTGGTACCTGGAGGATTTTTTCTGGGAAATATCCCAGCAGGTTGCATGAGCCGAGGCTTAACATCGTCAAATTCGTGAAATCTGCAAAGAAGTCTGGAACATTGGCTGATAGATTGTTGTTGGCAAGGTTGATGACTGACAGTGAACCTAGTCCTGAAAAGGCGGCATCAATAGGACCTGAAAGATGACAAGTAGACAAGCTCAACACTCTCAGATTAGACAAAGAAGATAGAGCTTTGCACCAGACATTTCCAGGAGCTGAAATGTTGACACCATCCAGGTACAGCCCTGTAAGCTCAGTGAGATTCTGAAACAGCACTTCGAAATTCCGTTCTTCAAATTTCAGCGGCTCAACTCCAGGGAAGCGTGCCGAGAGATCAAGAACAACCAGCCTCCTCAGAGTTCCCAAATCCCTACTAATCTCCCCACCAAAACCAGCATTTGACAGGTTCAGGTATGACAGATTTCTGAGCTTAAATAATCCACTGGGAATGATGAAGCCAAAGAAGTTGTTGTATGCTAAATTCAAGCTTTCCAGGTACTGTAAATCAAACAGATGACTCGAGTTCAAGAAACCTGCTGACAACGTTTGATTGTCGAGTTCCAGCTTGATCACGTGACCAGAGCTGTCACATGCTACTCCATCCCAGTGGCAACAATCAGTGGAGCTGTTCCAACTCAACAGCTTCGAGGAATTTGAGGATGATTTCAACGTCAGTAGCAGCGACTTCTGATCATCACGGCATTGGCCAGAGACGACCACAACACCATCTCTACCAGAAAGCAGCAGAATTGAGAGCAGCAAGAAAGGCCAAGAAAGGAGCTTGATCATCATTGGGCGCAATTCTGGAAGATGCAGAAACCCATGAGGAGCTCAGGTAACAAGATTATAACTCATCAACCTGTTTTCCTCGTTTCATACTTTACCTCGTTATGCCTGAGTACCAGAAAAATATCTACTTTCTGGTTTTTTGTCTGAATGATGGCCGAAAGGAGACGACTACAGGATTAGGGGTGAGTGGTGCCCAGTATAGCCGTCAAAGCAAAGGTTAGAAAAAATGTGATTTACGCGTTTGTTGTCGGCCTGATTTTTCTTCTTAGGATTCTAGGATGACTTTGATCTCTAACGAACAAACGTATATAGTGTGAAACAAACGACCTCAGGAATTTAGTGAAATGTAAGAACTACGAAGAAATGCAGTGGATTAATTTCGTCTCCTCTGCGTTGAATCGTTCTTGCATAGTGGTCGTTTTTGACTAATTGTTTAGAGAGAGTAGGTTATTACCTGTTTTCTAGTGCTTTGAATATTCCCATGTGCAAATTCTATGAAAGTGATGAGACAACGTAAGCCATTATGTGTGTAGGATCCGTGTTTATCACTCCTCTGAGGCCAAAATAATCCGTCAATTGTTTTTTGGATAAGAATTAAATAAGTATTTCATTTGCATTTTCATACTGCTTAAAATAGAAAATGACCTTAAAAAGAGACATTAATTTTGAGGATAATTCCTTTATATCATGATTTCATTGGTTTGGTTTGGATGTATTAGGAAATTACAGTGAATTTGTGTAGAAATTGTCTTGAGTGTATTCTAGTAAGAAGACGAACTAATTGTTTTTTGTTTTTTTCTTCACTTAAGTTAAATTAAAATAGTTGAATATTTTCTGAGCCAATAGAATATTGGCATTATTTTTTGTACTTTTCTTATATTTCTATTCTGTATGACTCTTCAACGTTTACCTTTGAATGGGGTTGGCATCATCCCGGTATAGAATTACGAGTTGAACGTAGAAAATCTCCTGAGCTAAAGTCAGGAGCAATTGCAATATTCATGATTTGATATTGTTCCCACATTTATAAAATTAATTTTTTTAATGAGAAGATGTAAACTTGTAATTCTAAATAGTAACAACATGAATTAATTGTAGTTTCGAGGAGTAATAGGAAAGTACAATAGATTAGAAATATGTTAGTGAAACTTATTGGTAGTTTAAAAAAATGACTGGTAATGCTATTAAAGAAAACGAGGACAGACTGAACAAGTTGGTTTATTGGCTGCATCATTCATGATTAGATAGAAATTGTGCAAACTGAGAAAAAAATGGAAGGGAGTGTCTAATTGGAGGTCTATATTGAATTTGTTTGTAGAAATCTATTTTGATAGAAGTTCGGTTTTGTTTTTCGAAAGCAGTCTGCTAGATTGATCTGAATTTGCTCATAGAATTGCAGGAAAAAAGTATTAAGAGAACTAGAGAAGTTATACATTCAGGATAACTTACAAATGAAAGATAATGAAGTTCAGATTTGATATCATAATAATACATATACCATAACAATAACATCACAATGTGAATCCAAACACCCGAACTTCCGGGAAGATGATTCTACGTGCTAAATACATCCCCAATCCAACACCAAAACCCAGAGCAGCGAAGATCTTAGTACCGGAATCCACACCATTTCCGGCAGGTGTTGATGGTTGAGGTATTGGCTCTGTATCACCTTTGCAGCTTCTATTCAAAGGGAACCCACACAATCCCATGTTTCCCTCGAAGGACACTTCCTCAAATGTTGCAAACTGGTGACCTAATGGGATCCTCCCAGAAAGATGATTGTAGGACAGGTTCAAGAATGAGAGAAATGTAAGATCTGCAAGCTCTGCTGGTATTGTTCCAGTGAACTGATTGCTTGAGAGATCTAGTGACTCAAGCTGAGTCAAGTTTCTCACTGAAGAAGGGATTTCACCGCTCAGGCGGTTGTTGGATAACTTCAGAGAATTTAGTGCCCTTAGCTGTCCTATTGTATCTGGTATGCCCCCTTCCAAGTTGTTGTTTGAGAGATCAATGGATGCGAAGATCGTCAGGCTTTTCACAAGCTCCATTTGTAGCCCTTTGAAGGTCACCATCAGCGTGTCTTGATAGTACAATTTGCTGAGTTTCAAAAATGTAGTACTCAGATGGCCTTGACCTAATTGTTCATATTGGCCAAGGCTCCACATTCCTCTCCAGTTAGAGATGGATCCTGAGGACAGATCGCCACTGAAATTGTTCTGAGCAGCATCAACAATTTGAAGATTTTGCCAGCTGGAATTGCTGGAGGTACAGCTGAGATTTCCATGGAACAAATTGGCTCGTAAAACTAGGACACGCAGACTATTTGAGTTCTGCAACATACAAGGAAATGTATCTTCAACTTTGTTATTGCCAATGTTCAGAACTTCGAGAGATGTGCAATTGACTAGGGATCTTGGAATGCCTCCTCCTAGGCTATTTCCACTGAGGTCGAACATACTGAGAGAGCAACTGGCATGAAAGTTATCAGGAATGATGGCATTTAGGTTGTTAGTGCTTAAATGCAGCACCTTGAGACTCTGAATATTAACTAGACACTCAGGTATATGGCCTGTCAAAGCATTGTTGGATAGATCGAGGACTTGGAGATAACCTGCTTTGCAAATGGATATTGGGACGTGTCCTGTCAAACTGTTATGCGAAAGAGAGAAAAATAGGGTAAAGTGTAAGGAACTCCCAATAAAAGGTGAAATGGAACCGGTAAAGTTATTCCCTGAGTAATCCACATAGACAGCTTCAGCTGGTGGCATTGGAATGTCTCCCTGGAGTTGATTAGAGTGCAAATCAAGCGTCAGTAGATCACCAAATGAGTAATTGGCCTCCATACCCACTAGAAGGTTACCAGAAAGATTCAAGTGTTGAAGACCCCCCTGACCGATTCCCCAGATCCACCTCGGTATTTGTCCTGCAATGTGGTTTTCTGAGAGGTCTAGGTATATCATCCTGGACTGATTCTTAAGATCTGGGAAGTATTGTACATTACAAGAAGCCAATCTGAGAGCACTGAGTTGAGGGAAAATAGAGTTACTGCTATTCACATGAACGTATAAGTTATTATAAGAAAGCTCTAGCTTTGTAAGATGGGGTAGCCTATTTATACTCTTTAGTTGCAAGGAACCGTTGAATCTATTGCTCGAGAGGGAGAGTACATGGAGCCCTTCAAGTTGAAAGAAAGAATATGGAATTGAGCCTTCAAGTAAGTTACAACTCAAATCAAGTGTGCTCAGCCCAGAGGTGGATGCATTGGGGATTCCGACAGTTTGACCTACAAACTTATTATTTGAAAGTTGAAGGCTCTGCAAGGATGGGAGAGTAAAAAGAGATGGTGGAATTTCTCCTTCTAGAAAGTTATAACCCAGATTAACATAAGAAAGGTCTGTGAGGCCTTCGAAGTGATTGGAAGGAATGGTGCCTGATAGACCATTTCGAGAGAGATCTATGTACTTGAGGTTTTGGGACATGTGAAATGGCGGAATTGAACCATTAAATATGTTAGATGAAAAGTCCACATGAACCAGTTTTGTGAGGTTTGTCATTGTTGATGGAATTGGTCCACTGAAGTTGCAATTCGACAAACTTATCTGTGAGAGATTTCCCAGATAACCGATGGAATCAGGTAGTGAGCCTGAAAAGTTTGTATAGCTAAGATCTATTATCCTAAGCGACCCATTCTTAGGAATTTCTGAGATAATGCCTGTGATCAAATAATTATTGGACAAATCTAGATTCTGCAATGTTGGTACCTGGAGGATCTTCTGTGGGAACATTCCCTGCAGATTGCAGGAGCTGAGACTTAGCGACGTCAAATTTGAGAACTTCGAAAAGAAATCTGGAATTGAGGCTGATAGATTGTTGTTGGCAAGATTAATTACTGACAGGGAACTGTGCTGTGAGAGGGAGTCGTCTATTGGACCCGAAAGATGACAACCAGCCAAGCTCAGCACCGATAAATTGGACAAAGGTGAAAGATAATTGCACCAGACACTCCCCGGAGCTGAAATATTGACACCGCCAAGGTGCAACTCCGTAAGCTTTGTGAGATTCTTAAACAGCACTTTAAGATTTGGGTTCTCGAAATTCAGGTGATGATCCAGATATCCAGCGAATCTATCAGAGAGATCAAGAGTAACCAGCCTCCTCAGATTCCCCAAATCCCTACTGATTTCCCCAGAAAAACCAGATTCTGACAAATTCAGATATGTCAGATTGGTGAGCTGATACAATCCACTGGGAATGGTGAAGCCGTAGAAGTTGTTCCATGCCAAATTCAAGCTTTCCAGGTACTTTAAATCAAACAGACTACTATAGTTTAATATTTCACCAGAAAGCGTTTGATTGTTGAGTTCCAGCTTGATCACATGACCGGAGCTGTCGCAGGCCACCCCATCCCAAAGGCAGCAGTCTATGCCATCTTTCCATCCCGCCAGCTTGGGTGAATTTGTCGGTGCAGTTGTGAGATTGCTCTTCAGTGTCAGTAACAATGACTTCTGATCCTTAAGGCATTGACCGGAGACCTCAAAAACACCATTTTTACCAGAGAAGTACAGAATCAAGAAAAGCCAAGAGATGAGTATAATCTTCATGGCTTGCAGTTTTTTGCAAAGATATGCGGAATGGCTGAGTAAGAGCTAACTATAAAGCTGAAATAAGGGATTGGGTCTCTCTCTCTGTAAGTCTTGTATTAGTAATGGTGATGTAGATGTTCCCACTGAAGACTTGAACAAAATGTTTGACTTAGGAATCTTGATTTTTTATTTCTTATTTGTAGTGACTCTAATGGTAGTGAGTGACTCAATAATGACAGACAGTTAAAAGTAAGAACATTTTCCATGTGAAAGATAAATGAGCAAAAAAAAAGGGACAAGGGTGATTGCATACATTTTTACATTCACAGTTTCAATTAACTTTAGTGTTTATTGTTTATTCATCTTTTTCTTTTCATACAATTTGCAGGAAATAAATTCACAACCACTTGAAGACTAGGCCAGCTGACGTTGGGATGATGGCATGCATTCACTGGTGAATTTTGTTGTGGTCAAGTTTCAATACCTTCAATTCTTTGCACTTATCCAAGGATTTAGGAGCTTTCCCTTCTAACATATTGAAGCTCAAATCCAGTGTCTCCAAGCTGCATCCCTCTGGAAATCTGTCCGGTATGCTCCCGCTTAGCTTGTTCCCGTGCAAGTTCAGCTGCTCAAGAGTTTTGGCCTTCTCAATGAGGCATGAAGGTATTGAGCCACTCAAACTATTTTCAGACAGGTCAAGTGTTTTAAGAGCACTTGGGATACATATTGAAACAGGGATTTCACCAACAATGTTGTTTCTTGCTAGTTTGAAGGACATGGCAGATGAGAGATGATCGCCGATGTCAGCAGGGATTGGGGAGGTGAATTTGTTGTCTGAGAAGTCGATAAAGACACCTGATCTTGGCGGCAGAGGGAATGCTCCAGAAAGCTTGTTTGAATGCAAATCAAGGTACTGATGAAATTGAAACTTGTAAGGCTCTTGTAACTTAGTGAACTGGTTATAAGAAAGGTTGACAAAAGGGAGAGAACCAGAATGCAGATCCCATAGATAGTTTGGTATTTCGCCGGTGATCTGGTTTAAGGAAAGATCAATCATGTTCAGCCTAGTTTGGTTCTTCAAAGATGGAAACTTTTTGATCTGGCATGATGACAACATTAAACTGTTGAGCTGAGGAAGTGAAGCAAATGCAGCCTCACTTCCACTAGTCTGAACTGATAGCTTGTTATGGGAAAGGTCGAGGTCGACAAGATTCTTAAGCTCTGCAAACTTGGTCAGCTCCACACTGCCCGAAAACTGATTCGAAGCAAGGGAGAGGCCGGTTAAAGTAGTGATCTTGAACAAGAATTCAGGCAGGGGACCGTTAAGGTTGTTCCCACTCAAATCGAGGCTTTCCAATGGAGAAAGAGGGACACTTTTCAGTTCATTGATTTGGCCGGAAAGTCTATTGTCTGAGAGATCCAAAAGCTGAAGCTTCGGGAGTGAGAAAAGAGATGACGGAATATTTCCGACCAGATTGTTACCACGAAGGAGTAAAATTGAAAGATTTTTGGACAAGCTCAAAACTGGAATATAGCCACTGAAATGGTTCACGGACAAGTCAACAAAAACAAGGCGGGAAAGTTTGGACATTGAAGATGGGATTGGCCCAGAAAAATTGCACCCAAAAAGCCCCAGCCTTGTCAACATTGCAAGATTACCTACAGAGTTCGGTAATTTTCCGGCGAACTTCGTGAAGCTGAGGTCCAGATTCCGCAGGGAAGTTCCGGCACCGGAAGTGAATTCCGGCAATGAACCGAACAGCTCCCGGTTGTTCGACAAGTCGAGAGTTTGGAGCGTTGATATCTGGAAGAGCTCTGTCGGAACCACGCCGCCGAGCCCACTGGAGCTGACGTCGAGGCCGATGACTCGGCCGGATTTGTCACAGCTCACGCCGCTCCATGTGCAGCAATCTTTGCTTTCGTCCCAGGTGGAAAGCTTGGAGGGAAGTGAAGAATCATACGTAAGACTCTTCCTTAGCTGAACCAAAATCTCTTTATGTTTGCTCAGGCATTGGCCTGAAACCAACTGGTTTGAATTTGATACTACTAGGAATATAAGACACAGGCATATCTGAATTGAAAGTCTCATGTTTCTTGCTTTTTTCTGTGATGATTGTTTACAGAGGATGCCGAGGTTTATATACAGTACGATGACGATCAAGATCTCTCTGCAAGAACCGAAAAAACGCGTGCGGGCGGTCTACTATTCTGGGTGGAGTCAGATTAAGACAGCGCCGCAGGATTGGCAGACAGCTGGTAATGCGATCTGATTTTTCATTATTATATTAACTTATCCATGCTTGTCCACGTTCAAGATATGATCATATGAATGCTTTCTTGAATTTTTTTATTTGCTTATTTTTCTTCCTGGTGTTTAGTTTATTGTGTTAGCTTGCTTTTGTTGAAGAATGAAGACCATGCCGAGGATTCAATGATTAAACTACGTTAAAAAAGGGTGTGCCTGAATGTGAATGGCTTCTAGAAGCTTCTTAATGCATGTCGGTGAGTGATGCAGGAATAGTAGAGTATGCCATGAGTTTCATATGTGGTAAAAATGAGTAGATGAAACTATGAATTTACGATAAAATAAGATTGCAAGAAAATAATGTAAAAAAGTCGATGTGAATATGAAAATGGAGGGTAAATTAAGCTGAATTACCACCTTTCTTTCCATGCTGATCTATTTTGCTGACCAAGAATTCTAACAACAAATCTATCGAGATGATTAAGGTACCATTTCCTCCAATTTTTGTTGCAGAAGATTGAGCCATAGATGACTGTTAGGCTCACAGCAAATCCTATTGCAGCACTGATGTAGATTTCACTTGCAGAAACAAAACCTTCATCATCGTATGGTGTTGGATCCGGTAACCCTGGTGGTGGAGAGGGAGAACTGCAATTTTTGCTCGACGGATAGCCACACAATCCATCATTCCCTTGGAAGCTATTTGCTTTGAATGTCTGCATTTGACCACCTCCAGGTATCCTTCCGATTAGATCATTGTTAGTCAAGTTCAAGAATGATAGGAATGTGAGCCCGGAAATCTGTGAAGGAATCTCCCCACTCAGATGATTGAATGAGAGGTCGAATGCCTCCATTTGGTTCAGGTTACCGATGGATAGTGGAATCGGACCAGTGAGAGCGTTGTGTGAAAGGTTAAGGAGATGAAGCTGTGGAAGATCTCCAATCGTGTCGGGCAAATTCCCCTGGAAATGATTGCTTGAGAAGTCGATGGAAGTGAAGATTGAAAGGATCTTTTCCAGTACTCTTTCCCTTCCTTTGAGGACGAGTGAAACCGAATCCTGATAGTAAAATCTATTACCGAGGAAGGTGTTGAACCGCAAGTGATTAAGTTCATCATTGGCCTCCGTTGTCATTGCCTTCAAACTCGAGAAAAGAGCTGCTGGCAAGCTGCCATTGAAGCTGTTTGCTGCAAAATCAAGAATCTGGAGATTTGGCCAGGTATAGTTGTTTCCCGGACAAGCAATGCTTCCATGGAAGGTGTTGTTGCGCAGCACAAGCACATGCAGGTTGGTCAGTTTGTTTATCCAGCAGGGAAACTCGCCGTCTATTCTGTTGTTACCGAGGTTCAACACTTTAAGATTACTGCAGCTGGACAGAGATTGGGGAACATGTCCTTCGAAGCGATTCCAGCTCAGATCATAAGTCTCTAATCTAGAGCCGGAAGAACAGTTTCCTGGTACAAGCCCACTGAGGTTGTTACGTCCCAGGTTAAGCACTCCGAGGAAGTTGCTGGTCTGCAGCAAACACGTCGGGATGGTATTGCTCAGGGAATTGTTGGACAAATCAAGAACTTGTAGCATGCTTGCATTGCAGAGGGATTCAGGAATATCACCAACAACCTTATTGTTCGCAATGGAAAAGAATTTCGCTTGCAGGAGCCTATTCCCAGTCTCAGCAGGAATTGAAGAACCAAAATTATTGCTCGAAAAATCCACAAAGCCGGCATTTGGTGGAGGAGCTGGAAGATTCCCAGCTAGGGAATTTGAATGAAGGTCAAGAAACTCCAGGTATCGAAAGTTGAAAGGCTCTTGAATTTTTGTCAGCTGATTATGAGAAAGATTCAGCGAGCGAAAATATATATCTCCAACTTCCCATAGCCAAGACGGAATTTCACCAGATATTTGGTTATTCGACAGATCTAACATCGCAATCCTGGATTGGTTCTTTATGAAGGGCAGGTTGCGAAGACCACATGAAGCTAAGCTCAAATAACTGAATTGGGGAAGCAAAGAAGGCTCAGCATAACTTCTGTCAGTGTCAACAATCAGGTCATTGTATGAAAGGTCAAGCTTGGAAAGCTGGGAAAGCTTTCCGAATTCTGTTAAATCCAGACTGCCATTGAATTGGTTCCAAGAAAGATTGATATCGGTTAAATTCTGCATATCGAACAGAAACCTGGGCACTGGTCCTTCTAAACTATTACTTGCTAAGTCAAGGTATTGCAGCTGGGAAGGCCTGTTGCTAGCTACTTCGCTAATTTGACCAGAAAATTTGTTGTCGGAAAGTGCTAAAGACTCGAGAGATGGCATGAAAAACAGGCTTTCGGGTATGTTGCCCTCTAAAGAATTGTTACTCAAGTCCAGAATCTTAAGATTATCCAGAGTTGAGCCTCGGAAGAAGGAAATGTTACCTGAAAGCTTGTTCCTTTCGAGTAAGATGGAAGTGAGATTCCTCGACAGATTCAGAGATGGAATCGAGCCGTTGAACTGGTTTTCAGACAAGTCTATTTCAACAAGGTTGGTGAGATTCTCCATTGAACCTGGGATGGCCCCCGTAAACCTGCACTTTCTCATTTGCAACTGTGACAACATCCTGAGATTACCAATGGAGTTTGGCAAGCTTCCTGAGAACTGTGTCGTTTCAAGAACCAGTTTTTGAAGAGATGAATCTGCAGGAAATTCAGGCAGGGTTCCCTGAAGATCTCCATTATTCGACAAGTCTATAGTACGAAGAGTCGGTATCTGGAAGATTTTCTCAGGAGTTTTTCCAGAAAACAGGCAGGAGGATAAACTCAAGACAGTGAGATTACGAAAATCCCCTAGGAATTCCGGGATCACCTGACCTGAAAAATTGTTGCTGTCGAGGTTTAGCACAGAGAGAGACTTCAGCTTTGCCAGTGAAGAATCAATTGGGCCAAAAAGGCCACATTCTGCCAAGCTCAAAACCTGCAATTCGGGCACCGAAGAAGCCAGAACTGCACTCCAATCCCCTGCTGCTGAAATGTTGATTCTGTCGAGGTACAGCTCCCGAAGCGCGGTGAGATTCTGAATAAGTGTTCCAAAATCCGGGTTTTCAAGGAAAAGGTTACTATAAGGTTGAGGCGAAATCGAAAGATCGAGGCTAATCAAGCTAGTCAGTTTTGAAAAAGCAATCGGAATTTGCCCGACAAAGCCTGAATCAGACAGATTCAGATACTGCAATGAACTGAGCTTCTGAAAGCTCTCTGGCAATGGAACTAAACTCAAGTAGTTGAAAGCTAAATCCAACCTCTTCAAGAACCTAAGACCAAACAAACTGCTGGTCTCATTGATGCCTTCGGAGATCGTTTCCTGGCTGAGATCAAGCTCAACAACACGGCCCGAAGAATCGCATGAAACACCTGCCCAGAAACAGCAGTCGGAACTGCCCTGACTCCACTCCACAAGCTTAGTGGAAACCGAGGTATCATACGTTAGACTGTTCTTCAGCTCCAGCAACAATGTTTTCTGATCAGACCGACATTGTCCAGAGACCAGGAAAACATCATTGCAGTAGAACTGCACCAAGAACAGTATAACTAAATGCTTGATCATATTTTTTCTCAGCAGTTCTCTCATCTGGGGAGGCTAATTAAGGATCCAGGATCTTTGTAGTTTTCTGGGTAGGTAAAATATACATGAAGAGATAACATTTAATAATGGGCACGCCCATGAGGCCAGCCTTAAAATTTGTACAAATATGCATTACAAATTCACTAATCTTCGCTTTTTTCCAGGTGATGATGAATTTTTGTCCTAAGATGACTTAAATATTGTTGGAAACGAAATGGTTAATTATTACAAGTGTGGTAATGAAATTATTAGATGTGCGTCAATTGTAGTGGTTAGGATTCCAGTGATCAAGAAAAGTTTATACAAATATTTTGGTGATTTATCAACTGTGAGCAAAATAGGGACCTGCCAAAAATGGCAATATTCGGCTGATCAGGACTTTTAAGATAAACAAATTAACGTCGTTCTCAACCCAGGTCCCCAACAAAAGTGTTCACTCTACTAGAGCACCTCCACCAATGTGTGTCAATTTTTTTACTTTCAAAAACACTTTCGTTGATGTATAGATCAAATTATTAGTGGAATTCACTAGCATAATAATTTGTTTGAAATCACTTATAAAATTATTCAACTTTGACTTAGTGTGTAATGTGATTTCAAAGAAATTTGACATTAGCTATGCACCAAGTAAAAATTTTGCTTGTTCACAATCTATAACTTTTTCAAAGGAGTCGGATACGGATCATAAATATATTTTATTACGTTAATATTATCAATTTCAACTAAAATATTGTAAAGAATATTTCAAATGAAGATAATGTGTAATTGCTAGAATTTATGCATGAGGTAATGGGAAAATATTATCATATTATTATACTCTAGTAGTTTTAGTAGAAATAAGAGTATCTCCAATGAAAGTCCTTATTATCGCAAGACACATTTTTCTGCAAGGCTGAGACTCCCCTTTAAACTGAAACTAAAGCAATCATTGATGGATATCACTTTGGTTCATTTTATGGACATGATATATTATGCAGTGAATCTGACTCTCTCACAGGTATATCCATGATCAAGAATCCAGTAACAGCCCACTGGAAACTCTTCGGATTGTGTGACCAGGCAAGCAGACTCATGCATGCACCAATTCAACATGCTATCAGACAGTGCAATCTTGTGGCAGATGGACTTGCAAAACTTGCTCTTGCCACCAAAAGTTCTCAAATGTTTACCTGGGAATTGTTGCCTTCTGATATCAAGGCTACATTTCCGTTGGACCAGTCTCAGATGCCTTCAATCAGATGCTAGGTTATTCCGTAACTTATTCAAGTACCTTTTCATTCCATATGGCCCCTGGGATATACTAGGGTTTAGTTTACTTGCTATGATATGGATGTGTCCATTCTAGTTCCCAATTTTTTATCATTCTTTCTAAGTCATAGCCGCCTTGAGTTTTGCTTGCAATTTTCTAATATGTTTAGATTTAGGATGAATGGTTATGTATCTTTTGTATAGAGTTAGTTAGCTCTATTCTTTTGAAAGCATTAGAGTGTTTTTTAGGACTTATGTCCTTGTAACAAAACTTTGGCCATTTATGACATTTGGTTTGGGAAGCCTAATACTAATATTCCCCCACTCCATGAGTGGTTTTACCTTATAAAAAACTCCTTATTACCACTTTAGCATTTACTACCAGTCTAATTGAAATATTATTAAGGAGCTCCTTCTTCACAACATCACTTTTATTATTGTTGGGTTTTAAAAAACACTCATTATTAGGTACATACTCCTTACTTATGGAGTAATACCATCTTGGACATAGGATATTTTGAAAATTTTTATTTGATAGGTTGGTTGCAATCGAACGGCGTTTTTAATCATCAAATGTTTGTTAATAAGAGCTAAATCTGACGGTCGTTGGACAGTCTAGTGAACGTTTAGGGCACTGAGTACGTTTCTCACAGTGAAAATGAAACTAGTAACTATGTTATGGAATCTGGTAAGTACACTCTATAGTATAATAGACTATAGACGTTCCCTTTAGTAGTGCACGTATCCAAAATGAGAAATTAGTGAATACAATTTTTACAATATTTGACGTCCGAATTATGTACTCGAGATCTTTCGGTGTTTTTCTTAAATCTTTTGTTTCAAATGTGTAGTTTTCTTACATAGGATCATAGTTCTTTAAAGCTGCAACGTTTATGTGATTTGATAATACTTAATAGTCGTGTAGGTGTTTGTGTGAATGGTTGTAGATTCATGGTGAAATTAATATGATTTGTTAATGTGATTTGTTTTTGGTCTTCTTTGTCATGCTGAACGTTTTCTAATCTCGAAAAGTAATAAACAAAAGAAAAAAGAAGTAAATCATCGGTTGAAAATTTGATTTAATGTTTCAAAATTAATTCAACATGCTCAATATGTGATTGAATTTCCGAAATAAAAACCATTATGAAAGAAAAATATAAAATAGAGTGAGGGTGGCCAGAAAAGACTTAGTTGTTGGGCTTTTCTGTAAACAAGAGCCCACTCGTCTCCTCACCCAGTCCATGAAGGCCTAGGGTTTTATTTCTCGCTTATAAATAATTCGACAAGCCTTAGGTTTCATTCTTAGCGCAGCTCACTCAACTCTCCCAGACAGGGTTTAGCTGAACAAAACCTTGAAGACCGCCGCCGCCGCCGCCGCTACCGACCGCTCACCATGAGGGCCAAGGTCAGATCCTTAACGATAATACTTCGCAGCTTCATTATCTGTTTCTTTTAATGATGAATCAGTTGTCTGAATTTTGGTTTCGATGGTTACTGATCTGTGTCTGTGTTTGTTTCGATTGCAGTGGAAGAAGAAGAGAATGAGGAGGCTGAAGAGGAAGCGCCGAAAGATGAGACAGAGATCCAAGTAGATCGAGGTCGGCGCATCTGAGGTTCAAGCAGGATGACTATGATTCGGGACTTATGTAATCGTCGTAGGGTTTCATGGATAATGGTTATGTAATTCGTACTTTTCTAAAACTTTAAGTCCCGTTCGTATTTGTGAGGATGTTTAAGTTAATCGATTATGCTTCAGACATTTGTGTTATGATCTTGTGATGTCTTTTTTTATTTGATTTGATGATTGTTTGTTTGGTTTTAATATTGATTTGATTTGTGAAGCAATGTTAGTAGATTTATTGATTGTTTGTGATTTGTTCTTGATTTATAGATTGATTGTTTAGTTGTTTTGGCCTATACAGCAGTGACTGTTGTCTGAGTTCATAATGTTGATGTGTTAACTGTATTTGTCTTGTATGAGTATGCATATTAGTCTTTCATGGTTTCAACATATTGTATCAGTGTATCTAAGATAGCATGATCCTGGAATGGCATGTGTCTATGGTCTGTTTGCCTTTAAGTAGTGTATCACATGAATGGAATTTGATTTGGATAAGTAGGTTTACGTGTCTTGTATGATTTTGCATATTTGTGTTTCATTGTTCAATCACATTGTATTGGTGTGATAGTATCTATCCGTCACGTCCTGGAATGATGTGTCTATGTTCTGTTTGCCTTTGAGCAGTGTCTTGTATCAATGGAATTTGACTGGGGATAATAATGTTGTTTTGGTGTAGTGTCTTGTATGATTTTGCATGTAAGTTTTTCATTGTTCAATTAGATTGTATCAGTGTGATAGTATTGTATTCTTTTGTGCTGGAACGACTTGTTCCTGTGTTAGCCTAGGTTCTGTTTGCCTTTGAGGTGTGTTACGTGAAGGGAATTTCTATGGGATGCTAGAGTTGTGAGTCTAGATTAGGATGCC
This sequence comes from Sherardia arvensis, assembly GCA_948330725.1. Taxonomy (NCBI): domain Eukaryota; kingdom Viridiplantae; phylum Streptophyta; class Magnoliopsida; order Gentianales; family Rubiaceae; genus Sherardia; species Sherardia arvensis. The sequence goes on along the minus strand of OX415245.1, from coordinate 25,938,924 downwards.
TTTGTGTGTTGTTTTCCTTTACTTGGTTCTTGTTTAGTTTTCATGAACATGTAGTAGGGATTAGGGTGGTGGTATGATCTGAGTGTCATGTTCTTTCTTGTCGAGGTTAAGGTTCATATATTTGTCTTTTGGCAGTGCCTTTCTGGTGTGTTTTTACTTTTGGTGGTGTGTTTCGGGCACATTGTGTGTTGGCATTGGAAGGGTTTTGTAGTGCATCTACCCTTTCTTGATTCTCTTGCTTCTTTGTTTCTAATATTTTTGTGTTGTCGGTCTTAGAATTTCATCTTGATATATTGGCGTTTTTTTGCTTGATTTTATAAACATGTATGGGTCTACTACCTCTGTTTGATGTCTTGGTGCTTCACTTTTATTTGATTTTTATACATGTATGTTTGGTGATGTGCCAAGTATAGATCCTACTGTATTTCCTTCTGTGCTCGTTCATTTGGCTTGGTGACATGTTAAGTGTAGAGGCTGTTGGTATTTATAATGTGATGTGCCATTAGTCTTTAGAGCTGATGTGATTGTAGCCATTAGATCGGACTTGTTGAATAGGTTTATTATGCATATTTCCTGCTTTGGTATAAACTGTTACTCTGAAAAAGTTAAACCAGACATTGTTGCATCTCTTTATTGTATGTCACCTCGTGTCTTTCTGGCTCTCTGTCCATGTCGATTCTCATGTGTTGATCGGTCTCTGTTCTTTGTTTTGTTGATGAATGATAACTGAAATTCCTTATTCCTTACTCCTCAACTTGAAGCTGAATTTTTCGCAATGTTCTCCCCTTGTTTTGCATATCTGTTGATTTTATTGCTGAAATTATGTGATTATAGTACTCTACATTTGTGAATGGTTTCATCAATTTTTAATACTTACTAGTCAGTAATGTATGACGACTCTCTAGAGATAGTAGAACTTCTACTTGTAGATCAATTGTCCGATTCAAGAACAGCTTCTTATGGTCTTGCAAATGTGATCCTAATCATCTTATTGACTTACCGATCACCAAGGTTGTCGCTCTTATACCTGATTTACCTAGCCTGGATTTCATGCCGATCACTCGCAACAATATAATATTCGAAGTCTATCTCAGTCTTGTTCTAGATTTAATTTCAAATTATGAATCCATCACAACATGAACCCTCTTTAAAGTTTACTCACTCAGTCCTAGATTTAATTTGGTTTAAAATTACAACACGAACTCTGTCTTTTAGTAACAGGGAATTTTAAAATTACCACTTCAATATTTCTGTCTTTTAATAACACGGAATTTTAAAAAAATTACGACTTCAATATTTCTTGAGAATAAGTTTCTTTTACTAGCACGAAATTTTAAAAAAATTATCCCACTAATATTACTAAATGAAGTTCTAATTCTAGTTATGAATGATATTATCAAAATTTCATCAAATTAAATTTTTTTAATCAATCATGTCTTTGTTAGGAATATAAGTTCATGGTATTCGTAAAAATTTTCAAATTATTTTCACCTACAATAAGATGAGAGAGGTAAAAAAGATCTATTTTATTTATAAATAATTTCAATCTCAACTCAAACTTAATTTAAGTCGCGTTGAATTATGGAGAGTATGTCAATATTATTCTGATAATATCAGATAATCACCTTATAATTCCCAAAATTAGACAAAAATGACGAGTCGTTACAATTTTCGAGGAGAACAATGAAAAGTTAAACTCGGAGTCCAGCGCCAAACCCCTCGTCTCCCTCAACTCCATCGATTTACAGTCGCGCCACCATGGAACCTATGGACCTTGATCCTGCAACCGCCTCATCACATTCAGGTATTACCCAGTTTTCTACGTTGCCTGGTTTGCCGATAAATATCGTGTGATAGCTTCTGTTTTGGACATCCTTTTTTGAAACAGGCAACGGAGAACCGGAAAACCAAATACTGGTGATGGTGATTGGTCCTCCGGGCAGTGGGAAGTCCACTTTCTGTGAAACCGTAATGAAAGCCGCCTCCAACCGCTCTTGGGTTCGCGTATGCCAGGTGCTCGATTAAATGCCTCATTGAATATTTAGAGCAATTTTGATTTGCTTCCGTAATCAGTGAAAATGTTATTCCATGGAATTTTGTTTGATGATTTTGTATGATTCATGTTTAATTGGAGACTATTGAAAACCTCTGTGCAAGTTGCATTGTATTATTGTTTGAGGTTCTTTGTTTTCTGTGTGGTGTAGGACACTATTGGCAAAGGAGGTAAGGCCGGGCCGAGATCTCTGTGCATAGCAAGTGCAACCAATGCACTGAAAGAAGGCAAGAGTGTGTTCATTGATAGATGTAATATAGACATAGAGCAGCGGGCTGACTTCTTGAAGCTCGGGGGCGTACAAGTACAGAAGCATGCAGTGGCTCTTTATCTCCCTGCAAAGCTGTGTATATCGCGTGTTGTGAAACGAGTTGATCACGAAGGGAAACTGCAGGGTGCAGAGGCTGCTTCGGTTGTGAATCGGATGCTGAAACATAAGCAGGCTCCCAAGCTGAGTGAAGGGTTCAGTCGAATTTCGTTTTGTTACAGTGAGAAAGATGTTGAAGATGAAGTCAGTCGTTACTGCAAACTTGGCTTGGGAGATACCCTTCCACAGGGCTGTTTTGGCGAAAAGATAACAGAAGCCAAACCTCAGCCCGGGATCAAGAAATTCTTCAAAAAAGTTGATCCTCCTAGTAAATGTGGATTGGTAGAGAGTAGAGAGAAAACCTTGAACTTTCCTACTACTAAAGCCTCTGAAGAGAAGGAATCTGGTTCAGGAGGGCTAGGGGCTAAGGTTATTGCAGTTTCTCCAGATGGTGTTCTAGCTTTGGCATTTCCATCTATCTCTACAGCTGATTTCCACTTCAACATTGAAAAGGCTTCTGATGTTATTGTCGAGAAAGTAAAAGAGTTCTTGGATAAGTTGCCTGAAGCTAGACTTAGGCTTGTTTTTGTTGATATATGTGATCGTTCAAAAATACTGTCTCTAGTTAAGGCGAAAGCTGAGCAGAAGAAAATTAATCCAGACAAATTCTCGACATACATTGGAGACATCACCCAACTCTATTCAGTTGGGGGCTTGCGTTGCAGTGTGATCGCTAATGCTGCCAATTGGTATGTCTTGCAATATCCATAATTTACTTGTGTAATTATATCAAATGCTTTTTGTGTAAGGAATTGTGTTAAGTGTGGTCTCTTTTATGATCCCAGTCGACTAAAGCCTGGTGGTGGAGGAGTAAATGCAGCTATTTACTATGCAGCAGGACGTGAGCTGAATACCGCAACCAAGGAAAGAGCATCATCTCTTGCACCAGGAGAAGCGTTGATTGTTCCACTTCCTTCAACTTCACCATTGTCTGTGAAAGAGGGGGTAACACATGTGATACATGTCCTAGGGCCAAACATGAATCCAGTGAGGCCAAAGTGTCTGCACAATGACTATGTCGAAGGGTGCAGAGTATTAGGCGAAGCATATTCCTCCCTGTTTGATAGTTTTGCTACCATTGTGGCTACAGGAAATCAGTCCATTGAACAAAGTAGTGAGGCATCAATAAATTCAAAACATGGTAGTGGTCAGAAAGTCAAGAGGGATGCTTTCGATGAATGTGAAGCAAACAAGAAGCCGAAGTCATTACTTGAAGAAGTTAGACTCAGTCTTGGTCCTCCTGTGCATAGAAATGTGAACCCTGAGAGCACCTCTGTTAGCTACTCTGAAAAAGCTGATACTTCTAAGGGAAAAGGCAAAGATGAAGCGACTTTGAACAAAGTCTGGAACCCATTTGTGCAGACTCTTCATCAAATCGCCATGCATCCTGAGGAGCACGAGAAGGATACGCTAGAAATCTTGGATGATGTTGTGGTGATGTATGATAAATACCCAAAGGTTTGTGCACTTTCACTACTGCTTTTCATAGAAGTGTAGCAAGTTCCTTGATATTCTTTTACAACTAAGCACACATTTTCATCTATATTGCAGGCACGAAAGCATTTGTTAGTATTGGCTAGAGCTGAAGGCATGGATGAACTTGCAGATGTACGCCAAGAGCATCTTCCTTTGTTAACCAGGATGCATGATGTTGGCCTGAAGTGGGTAGAACAGTTTCTGAGCGAAGATGAATCATTAGTGTTCCGTCTTGGATACCATTCAGTAAGTCCATGTTTAACCGAATCACTCAAGATGTACATGTTCTTGATGATCATCTATTTATTTCATGTTTCACTTTTCAGGTTCCTTCTATGAGACAGTTGCATCTGCACGTAATCAGCCAAGATTTTGACTCGAAGAGTCTCAAGAACAAGAGGCACTGGAACTCTTTCACCACACCTTTTTTCAGGGACTCAGTTGATGTGTTGGAGGAAGTAAGGGAGCAAGGCAAGGCGGTTATAGAGGCTGACGAGAGCTTCAAATCGGTGGAGCTGCGATGCAATAGATGCCAGAGTGGACATCCCACCCTTCCTCGCCTGAAAGTGCATATCGGAACATGCCGTGCTGCCTTCCCTGGCTTTCTACTCGAAAATGGTCGGCTGGTCTTCCGCCAAGGTAATCTGTCGTCTGGAATGTAGAGATGATAGCGATACAGCGCCTAATTAGACCTTTCTTTTGTTAATGGTCGACGTTGTTTCATGTTATGATACTCCAGCTATTTTGGAGAAACAGATTGGTGGGTTTTGGTGGCTGCATTATTATTGCCACTTATTTTGTCACCTTTGAATAACAATGGCTATCGACCGAAAATTTATCCCCGCCTTTTCTCGGACTATTCAGCACACTACATCACAATCACATTTCGTTATCAATCACATGATTGTGCTTACAAATATCCGATATTAGGTGTGAATATCGGATGTTAACATTTATTTTATATTGAAACATTATTAGTATTTTTCACATCAATTACAAAATAAACCAGTTCTTTTAGCAGAATATCTGTTTTGCAAAGCTAAGAATATGAATGACAATATAAAGGAGAAAGCAGAATAATGTAAATGAGCCACAACCATCAAAATATAGGCCAAAGAAATCCAGTAGATAAAGGTGAAGATCGTAGCAGCCAAATGTTTAGGCCATTTGTACACTAGACTTAAGCAGAACCATAAACTAGAAAGGAACAGAATAAACTGATGGAAGAGACCTAAATTTTGAATGGTTTTTAGGGGAAACAACTAAGCAAAGGAACCAAGATCAGCAGGGCAACTCATCAAGATGCATTTTACTGAGGATTCGGGGGCCGGCTGTTGGCAGCAGAAACTCTTGAACCCCATTCCAGAAGCTCTTTGCTGGTGTCATCCTTGTGAACAATCACCTCAATGAAGCACATGCTGTCCTTCTTCGGTCCAGTGGCAGTTTCAATGGCTTCGATCAGATCTTCTTCACAGAAAACCTGCAGATTCCAACCAAAAAATATACTATCAGATTTCAGAACCTAAGCAGTTAAATATAAAGGAGTCGATTATAAGAATTATAGTACTCAAGAGAGTTACTGACCTTGGTAGTCCAGCACTTGCCATCACCATTGTTGATTGCTTCAACCAGGCCAGTGTAGTTCCAGTTCTTGATCACATTGTACGGGCCATCATGAATCTCGACCTCAATGGTGTAGCCACCGTTGTTGATCAGGAAGATGATTGTCTTCTGGCCGTTGCGAATCATGGTAGAGATGTCCTGAGCAGTGACCTAATGATGAAATGAGGCAGAAGCTTATCAGTTAGGTCGAAAACACCATCAGCAAGAAGATAGTATTAACATTTAATATTCATGTATTTAGTGTGTTCAAACCTGGAAGCTGCCATCACCAATGCAAGCGATCACACGCTTTTCAGGTACAGCTTGAGCATAGCCAAGAGTGGCTCCAACAGACCAGCCGATGGACCCATACTGCATCTGGAACTCATATCTGCAAGAATCATACATGATAAGCCTAAGATCACATCAGCTAATTGGAACCATAATGAAAGCTGGAAAGGAAGCTGAACTGAATTCAGAACTCGAACTTACCCGCATCCATGGGGCAGCTTCAGCTTCAAACAGTTGAACCATGAATCACCAGTTTCAGCAATGACAGCAGTATCTCCAGACATCATCTTCTGGATGTGCTGGAAGAGAACATTGACCCTCAGAGGCTCCTTAGGTTCGCATTTGAGAGGGCAGCCATCAGGAACATAAATCCTGTGGTAGTTCTCATAAGCGGTGGTGTTGCTCTTGAGCTTCTTGGCCAACTCTGACAAGAAATCCTTCATGAGAATACACCCGAAAGCAGGGCCATTTGCAATCACCACGCGATCAGGCTGCACAATGATAGCCTTCTCCTTCTTGAGGAGAAGAGAGTATCCCACAGAGCTGTAGTCGTTGAAGATTGGACCAGCAAACAGGTAGGCATCAGCAGACTCCACAATCTCAGCGCAGAAGCTGGTGCTCACTGCACCCCAGTAGGTACCAATGAAATGAGGGTGCGTCTCTTCGACAAGACCCTTTGCAGAAGGCATCACAGAAAGTGCATAGCCAGAAGCATCGGCCAGCTTCATGAAGGCCTTGCCTGCCTTGGCGACACGGAGCTTGGGGCCTCCAACCAACACAGGCTTCACTGCCTTGTTCAAGAACTCAGCTGCTGCTTCAACTGCAGCCTCCAATCCCCTCTGGTTACTCACTCTACATAAACAACACAGCAATGAATAAGCAATGAACATCAAAGCCAGTAAACAGTAAGGCTACATAATTGTATCATTTACAAGCATTCACTGGAGATAAAAGAGAGCACAAATAATATGAGTGACATTCTGAAATTGAACACAAACACGAGCAACACTCAATAATCCTAGCAGGTAGTATTTGTGAGCCTCATAGGCATTTATACATTCATCAATACATACAAACATGAACAATGGGGAAAAAAACTGCACTAATTCTATACTTCACAAGCATTGCTTAGGGACTATAGCAATAAGGCCACATAACAAACCATAAACAACAACCTACATGGAAAACAAAACACATGGAAAACTATGCTTACTTAGGGGCAATGCAGAAAGGAATCGGATCACGGCTAAAGGTAGCGTGGGGAATCCCGGGCAGGTTGCAGCTGATGCTAATGTACACAGGCTTGCTCTCCTTCAAAGCAGTCGAGATAGCCGTGTCGATCTGCTCATGAGCATCCTCCAGATTGTTCACAACAGCCTAATTCACAGTCCAAAACAACAATTAACAATGATAATCAGAGATTCATACTCCAAAACAACAACTATAATCATAATCAGAGATTCATGCTCCATAACCAACAAAAAAAAGTGAAATAACAATAAAATACTCGTGGTTTCATTTCTACCTGATAACAGGTGACGGTCTGGAAGCAGCGGAGCTCCTGGCTGAAGTCCGGCAAGCCAATGGTATGATGCAGGATCCTGTTCGTCCCGTAGTCGTTCGAGTTAGGCCCACCGACGATGCAAATCACCGGCAGATTCTCACTGTAAGCTCCAGCAATCGCGTTCAGCACACTGAGACCACCAACGGTGAACGTAACCACGCAAGCTCCCACTCCACGGGACCGAGCGTAACCATCAGCAGCATACCCAGCGTTGAGCTCGTTGCAGCAGCCAACGTTGGTGAGCCCCGGCTCAGCAATCAGATGATCAAGGAGAGTCAAGTTGAAGTCACCGGGCACGGTGAAGACATCGCTGACTCCGACCTGCACGAGCCGGCGCGCAAGATGGCGACCGAGAGTCGACTCGGAGGTGGTGAGCGGCGTGCACGGCGGCTGGATGGTGACGGCGCCGTTGTTGGGGAGTGAGCCGACGTCGTTGCAGCTCGGCTTACAAGCGTCGAGTGAGCCGATCTTGGTATCCATGGCGGTGGAGATTCTCCGGTCACGGTAACGGTAACGTAACAACTTTTTGCAGAGGAGGTTAGCAGAGATGATGATGAGCAGTGGGAAAACGGTGACGGAATTTATAGTGCCGATTTTTTCTTGGGGAGCAAGATTGTTAGATTCTGTAAATGGTGTGCATGAGATGGCCGTGAATTGTGGTTGTGGAGAATACTGGAAATGGAAGGGATTTTATAGCGCGCTGTTCTTTCCGGTTTTCTTGAGAGTGGTTTTTCTTTTACGGTTTGACTGTGTGTGGAAAAAACAGGGGGCGGTTTTGGCGATGGTGGAATCTGGGCTGTCCACGTGGCGTCCTCGTTTTGGAGGGTTGTGTGGTAGTACTAGTAGGCAACGTGATTGTTGCTAATGCTGAATATTAATTTTGGGGTACTTTTTTTGAAATTAATTTTGGTTTTTTGTATGCAATTGAATATTCCTATTCAAGATTTTTTTTTGAATATTCCAAGTACATGTTGAAAATTTGAATTTGGTTTTTAAATCTAACGTTTTGAGTTTTCTTTTATTTGAGATTATTGCTCACTTAATTTAATTTAATTTTATAATATACATTAGTCTTGAGATTCTATTCAACTATCTTAATGAACTAATATATAAAATTATGTCCAGTTTAATTTAATCTCAACATATTCAAATTTTTGTCCAACAATTTATTCTCTCATATTTTAGTCAGTTTAATTAAACAACATTTAATTAAGATCAGATCAGTAGATTTTAATATTTTAATTAACTGGTATTTTGTTTTTGTGAAAATAGTTTAAATAGTTTGATCAAGTATTTTCATTTGAAATATTATGGTGCATTATCTTTGTTCAAAAACTTATATTGTTGGAATATATTTTTGTACATGCAAGGAAATTGTATAAATATATAAGTTATAACCACGTTAAGAAATGCATGGAGAGGTAAATAATTGGTTAAAAACACAGTTAAACCGCCTCGACGCAAATGAGGAAAGCGGTATCGCTTATTATAATATGGTTGGTTTTAGCAAATGGCATTTCTTTAGCCCGGTTTAGTACTAAAGTAAAATATGTAGAAAGACGAATCTGTACACAGGTCAATTTGGAGAAAACCGAGGTCAAAACCGTCAAAGTGTATAGTATGTTCTCTGGACTCAACATGAAGGTCCCAAAATTAGCTGGTGGCTTCTTTAGTTCAATAAATCAATTTCGATTTTTGTTTGGATTATTATTAATATTCTGAATTTCAGAAATTTCACCTAAAATGTGGGCCAACTGAATATAATAAAAACCAATTTGGAGTGCAATTGTCACTTTATCTCAGCCAATGACCAACACCTCCAGCATTTAACAAGTTTAAATTAGGGCGGAAATATAATTAAGAATTGTTAAAAATATTGATTTTTAGATGTATTATTATAGATGATGAAAGGTTTTGCTTGATTCACAAGAATAAATATGGTAACAATATATTATCATAATCCACATTATTTTATCCATGTTTTGTCAGTGAATAATTTAGAAATTATCGATAATACAATCGTATAATTTGGATTATTTCTATAATTTGAACCACATTTCTATCTTAAATTATATTTGGATTAAAGTGCAAGTAATGTATAAATCATTTATGAGAAAACCAAATTAAAGAAAATTGGCCTAAATTAATAATAGAAAAGGAAGGTTCAAGAGTACAGTAACAGTACAATGGCTGCCGCGTTTAACCAATCACCATTAAAACCAGTTTGACCCAAAACCAACAAAGCCCACAAATTAGTGAATCCACAAAACCAGGCACGGCAGCACCTACCAATCACTAAAACGGTGCACAATTTTTCTGTTTAGTTTTGCGTATTCCATACTAGTGAAGAGTGAAAGAAAAACGAGTCGAGTCGAGTCAAATTTTACTCTTATGGAAGCGAAAATTCAAGTTACGTCACTCCAAATTAGGGAAGAGCAGAAGAAAAACGAGCCGAGTCGAGTCAAATTTACTCTTACTGAAGCGAAAATTCAAAAGAGAAACTGACGGGTCTGAAGTTTGAATTCAGAAAAATCAACTCGAACTCGACTCATTACCCCGACTAGTTTGACCATGTTCAAATAAGCTCGGCTAGTTTACATTTTCATAAATCATTATAATTGAATCAAAGCCCCTCATATATTCATAAATCATATTTTGGACAAATGAAATTTTATGAACCAAAGTTAATCCTAATATACACTTTGACCAGTGGCCTAAAACTCTCTGTTCCACACGTTTCGCCTTGCTCTATACGGTTTTGTAACAATCAGATGCAACAAAAACCAACAAAATCCTCTTATATGTACACAGGGTTTTTGCCTATTTCACAACTGGTTTTTGCCTAGTTTTAGTGAACTGAGCATCCCCATTAAGCACAGAAATGATAAACGTCTCTGCATTTTCCATGGTTATGTCACTCGACAAAGCCGCGAATCTCCCTTTCCGTGGCTTGTAGGCCACCAGAAGCTGATCAGCCGACTTAAACCCGGATTTATCAAACGCAGTTAGAAATGACTGCTGCTTTGTGGCATCCAAAAGGGCATAGGATATCGAACCAGATCCCGACACTATCTGTCGCCTTGACAGTGATTTCTGTGAAACCTGAGAATTCGCAAAGCCACACATTACAAACCAAATTCGATCCAAGAAATGCGTAATTAAAAAAAAATTCAAGAATGATATTTCAATACCTCGTGTAGGATGCCTTCCAGCTTGGTTCTTGCCTTTGATGATCTAAAAGCTCCGATGACACAGACAGGAACCTTTTCTCCACACAAGTCATCGATGTTGTTTGGCGAAAGCAAGGCTATCTTTCCATCGCCTGCTTCAGTCTCTGTCCTTTTACTCTTAGCTGAAGATCGCTTCTTATTCATCTTCTCAAACTTGTCCAGCAAAGAGCTCAACTCCTGGACCGTGGTTTCCAAGTCTTTTACAGAAACTCCGTCCAGTAAATTATGCTTTTCTCCATTTGAAAGCCAACCAACAATAGCTGGAAGAGCAGTTACTCCTAGACTCCTGACTGTTGGATCAGACACATCATGTACCTGTCACATGTTAGAATAGTCAAATATTCGAGTAACAACCAAAAATCCCGGACAAAAACATCAGTCGAGGTAAATGTTGATACCTGGGCATCATAGAGGGCGAATGATTTGCTATGCAAGCCACTTAATGCTCGCCAAATGATGGGCGTGTCTTTCTTGGTAGATAAAAGCATAACCTTGGGTAAATCTACAGACTCAGAAGCAACATCGAAGTGTACAAGGTTGACACGCTTTGAAAATCTAGGTAAATGTTCTTGGCAGAAGGTTTTCAACATCCTTGGGTCGGGTTCACCATTATACTCAACAAGCATGCCACTGTCACCTAATTTGTAAGAATAAACAAGCAACCTTGGACTATGCCCTGGGGAAACGCCAAGTTCATTGCAGAAAGCTTTTTCAGCATCACAATTTATGCTTCCAACCTACACGGTGGAGACAACCAACTGGTCAGATTCAAAGTCAACAATATATACAGCAAGCAGATGGTGACAAAAATGCACCAGTACATACCTTCAATGCTCCTTTCAGAGTTTGTCCCACCTCGCCAATGAGAGATTCATAGTTGTGCAAACCTCTCGAATGTGATCTATGAACCAACAGAAGCCAGGCGATTCCTTTGTCAGCTATTTCTTTCTTATAAGTCTGTCTACTTACTGATGGAATACTCTTCGGGGAACCTCTACTCCCACTGGAATGTGACTGTCCTGAACTACCAAACCCCCCAAATGGGCCCCCACTTTCACCCCCTCCAAAATATTTGGAGAAAATGTCATTCATACCAGATCCAAAAGAGTTTCCCCAACCAGGCGAACCACCAAACGAGAATGAAAACGACTTTGAACCTCCTTGTCCACCCATGTTTTGCCACTCCCTCTGCCTAAATGGAAACCCACCCTGTCCTGATCCGCTCGTAAAATGGTATCCTCCATTTCCTCCACTATCACCATGTTCAAAACCAGGAGCTCCCTTCTCATCTCCATACAGATCATAATTTTTCCTCTTGTCTTCGTCAGACAGTATATCATAAGCTGGTAACACAACAACAAATATATATAAGCCATTTTAATTATTGCATATCAGAACTTGCATCAAACTACATTAAACAAGGAAGAACAACACAAAACTCCACATTCACATTCAATTACCAAGCATGTAGAAACAAAAAGTTATCATTTAATGTCTAACAAAGAAGAAGAATTGGCTGGCACACTACCGTTATTAATCTCTGAAAACTTCGTTTGGGCACTCTTACTTTTGTTCTTATCTGGATGATATTTAAGCGATAACCTACATACAAGGCAGCAACATTAGCATGGAGTAGCATAACAAATCCCATGAAAATATATACCATCTTACGAAGCACATTATTTGTTTTACTCATCAAATTTCTACATTGATGATGTAACATTAAACCAAACTCAAAAGGGATTTTTTTTCAAGCAGGCCAACTCTGATGCACATAAAATTTCTTTGAGAATACTTACTTGTGGAAAGCCTTTTGAATATCACGTTGGCTTGCGCTCCGATCAACACCAAGAACCTAAACATCATCATATATACAACACATGAGTCACAGTCACAGATACAGGCCTGCATATTCTTAAAACAACTGCAACTGATAATAAAAAAACTGCATTTTTTGCACAATTCTAACAAAAATTACAACACATCACTAAGAAGAACAGAAATTTATCTAGTTCACTCTAGAGTTATATTATTAAGCACCCTGATGGAATCACATCACAGAAAACTAGTACCCAGCTCATTAGAATGAACAAAAATTCCTATAGTTCACCATAGATGGCCGATTTAAAGCAAATTTTGATCAGAAAAAAACCCATAAAATTGGAATTTAACAATCCAACAATGCCAGATGAACACATATACAACAATCCAAACATTCATCACAGTAAACACACCTTGTATGGGTCGACGGTTTTTGATTCAGCGACGCTTAAAATTATCGAAAGCGCGATCGCCGCAACCAAAGCGGTCTTCATCTGCGATCAAGAACACGGGATTCTTGACAGATTTTCAGTCGGCGTTTCAAAAGCAACGGGAATTTTGTTGGTTTTTCCGGGGTAATCGTGTAGTAAGAATTAACGATATGAATTATGAAAGGATATATCGCTTAAATAACTGTTTCGCGGCATGAACATTCCAGACGTCTCCGGTTTCAGGAAGAAAAAACACACGTGGTCATTTTGAGGGGGAACCACGCCTCTCGACCAATAGGATTTGAGAATTCCTGATTTGTGTGGGGCCCATTGTTCATATACGTATTATGCTACGTGTATTTCCTTTTTTTCTTAATTTCATAGAATCCAATATTTAATTGAATATTATTCATTTTAATCCATGTTTCAATGTAAATATGTAAGAAATTTTACATAATTTTCTAATTTTAAAATTAAAAGTAAACGGTTCAAATGTAAATTTAAAATATATAAAGGTATTTTATATTTTAAATATGTATTTTGTGTACTTTTTAAAGTAAAAACTAAATAATATGAGCTTTAACATCGTTTTTATTGAATGTTTAGAAATTAGAATACTCTGAAACGTCAAGGAGTAAAAGCTCTGAAGTCAAAATCATTTTATTAAGGTCACACAAAATGTTAAATTAGTCTAGCTTGGTCTTGTTAAATTTAAAATACAATCTAAAATTAACCCAATTCATGTATTAAAATTACAATGTTAAGTCTAATTCCCTAACTTATCCATAGGGTTTGGAAACAATACTTAAAACAGTTTAACATATATCAGGATCATCCTGATATTGTCAATATCAGGCACCAATTAAATAACGACACATCATCTTTAACTAATTTATGATTGTGCCACGTGTTCAATCATTACCCGGACGGGTTTAGGCATTCTTTACTAAAAATATTTTAACCAATTAAAACATTACAATTGTACACGTGTCATTATCTTATTGGTGCCTGATAAGGATTATATCAGGATCACTCAAAACAAATTTAGGTATTTGATGAGATAAATTCTGAAATCAAATGTAATCGTTATTGGAAATTCTTCTACCTAATTTATTAATTATATCATGCATATTTTGTAATAGTAAATGATTGATTAGTAGCATCAAAAATTACGTAAAAGTGTTCAACAAATTCATACATTAAATTATATCCTTCGTTTCATAGGAGAATATTAGGGTATGTCAAGAAGAATGAACCGGATAGTGGGTTATCCGCCACATCTCCATTATTCGCACCACCTTAACCGCTCTTAAATATGTTTATGTCACATATTGTGAACGAGTTACACTCAAAAATAAATTTGAAACTCTTATATCTTGTGAAACAATCATATACGTCATATTTATTTTAAATGAGCGATTTCAATGGACATTCGAAGTAAATCCCTACTACACCCTCCAACTCCATGTTACAGTTTCCACCACCAATTTCTTGTTCCCTTTCTCCCGTTTAATTTGTATGGCTATTTCTTTGTACCGCTTGATCTAGTAAGTCCGATGTGTCCAACATTTCTCGTAAAACTCAAAATCTACTTTGGCATATTCTCTGATAGTAAATCATCGAACATATTTCTAATGCGTATAGATGTTCGTCATCTTGTGGATCACGTAGAATCAATTTTATTTCGTTCTATTTGTAGACGCGCAATACACAAATTCTTCTTCGAGATAAACGAAAGCGCGAAACATTTGATACTGCTAATAATTTGTTAAGATAAGTAGATTACATTAGCCTACCTTACTACACAAATTACATTTAGATTGTTTCACAAGAGTTGAACTTTTTTTGTTTCAAGATAGTCGAACTAAATTGAAAAAGATGAAATAAAATTCACACGTGAAGAAAATACACCGACGTCTAAAGAAGATACACAAGCGAGGCGACGTCCCATTTGAGTAATTTCTTCAATTCCTTCTTTGTCATTTCCACACCATCCCACAGTTCACACTACTCAAAACCTTGTATAAAACAAAAAATAAAAAGAAAATAAATAAAAACTCTTTAACAACAAGGCAGAAGAAGAAGAAGTATCCTCACGCCACTCCCTCCCTGCGTCGATTCTCCAGCTCAACTTCGTGATTCTGTTGTGCCTCCGTTACCAATCGGTACGGAACCTTCCTGCGGAATCCAGTTCTCAACCGCCCAATCGCACGGCGGCGGACCATCGGCGCGGCGGCATTGGTGAATTCCTCCGGCGCAATGGCGTTATCGGCGGCTGACCTGCCGGCGATGTATTCGTTCCTCACCAATTCGATGAGCGCCGACGAGCGTGTGCGCAAGCCGGCGGAAGCTGCCCTAGCTCAATCGGAGAATCGACCTGGTTTCTGCTCTTGCCTAATGGTAACAATGGCCTCTTATGCTATGATACTCGTAGCCCTAGGGTTTTAGGAGTGTCACTTTGTGTGTTGGAAATGCCTTTCGATTTTGTTTCGTATACTTTTTCGATGTTATTGTGTAGAGCCTTAGGGATTTAGGGAAATGCTGTAATCATCATTTGGAATCGTTGGAACTAATTTTGTGTTATGGAATGGATTTGTGTAGGAAGTTATCACTGCCAAAGATTTAGTGTCTCAAGTAGATGTCCGGCTTCTGGCATCTGTATACTTCAAGAACAGCATCAATCGCTACTGGAGAAATAGACGCGATACCTCGTGAGTTATTGTTAATTACATATGTTTATTTAATTTACACATGTAATTTTGGCATATGTATTCAATGTGTGTGCTGTGTTAATTTTGAATTCCTCTGGCAGCGGGATAAGCAATGAGGAGAAGGCTCACCTGCGAAATAAGCTGTTATCACACTTGAGAGAAGAAAATGAAAAGGTCAAAATGATTTTTACTAAACTGTCATTTTTACTTGTTATAAAAGAATTAATCTTTGTCTTCCTAATTGCATTATTCTTCCGACTTTAATCATTCACATTGATCAGTACAGATTGCTCTTACGCTGGCTGTGCTTATCTCAAAAATAGCTCGCATTGATTTCCCAAGAGAATGGTAAACTATCAGAACCTTTACTTGTGATTGTCTTTCTACTGATACATTTGCTTTCTCTGTATGAACTGGAGATACAGATATTGATTACCCAAAACAATAGCATGTTAGTGTCATTCTAGCTTCTCTCCCTGAAGCTATGCTTGCAAATATGTGGTATTGATGTGATTGTTAATTAAGCGGCCTCAGTCCTTTCTTTGCTGATATATTTTTATTGTCACCTGGGGGTTTTATTTCGTGATTATTCTGAGCTTCTATCATCATTTATTGAATAAAATAATGTTTTTGTCATCTGGATTTTTGTTTCAAGTAAAGTTTCTGCAATGCAGCATAGTTTTTGAAACATATTATTCTCCTAAAGTAGTACCTCAGTTTTTTCTTTAGTTCTCTTAGTCTGATATTGTGTTTATTGTGCAGGCCTGATCTATTTTCTATCTTAGCACAGCAGCTTCAAACTGCTGACATTCTTAGTTCGCACAGAATTCTTATGATTCTTTTTCGGTGTTTGAAGGAGTTGTCCACCAAACGTCTTACTTCAGATCAAAGGAACTATGCTGAGGTGGAGTTACTGTCACATTTGCCTCTTTGTTTCTTATTGATTAAAACTGCAATAGAATAGTTAACCTGTAAAATCACCCTCTTGACTAATATACCAACAGGCAAGTTATTGTTTTTTTTTTTTTTTTATAGTTATAGGCTTTCCTGCAATATGGATAAATGTACTCTGATTTTTGTTGATAAGATAAGCCTGATAATATTTTAGCAAACTAAATTAGTTTAATACATTAACTATGTTGGAGACAAAGAAGGTCAGTTACTGGCATCTACTGCAATTATGTTGTTCTAGGTGAGTTGCATTTGTTGTAGAATATCTTCATTGTTTTGATGTCAAGTTCTTCTACTTCCCCCCCTCATTTACTTTATCTGATTTGGAAGTGCTCATTTAACTTAGGTAGTGATGTATCAGATGAGATTTAACATCTTAAAATTTATGAGTTGGATGATTGGTTAATTGGACATTTCCTTCTGGAGCTCTTGTTAATTGTTTTGACTTGCCAAATTGGAATGCACTTTTTAATTTCATACGTTTTTTCTCCTCCCTGCTGTGATGAAAATGGGATGAATTATTGTGTTCTCTTATGTGATGAGCTGACCCTGCAGCTTCAAACCATGATTATATTAAAAGACCTATTTCACGTCTTTGGCAGATAGCAACCCAGTTTTTTGATTACTGCTGGCGCCTTTGGCAGACTGACGCCCAAACTATAGTGGGGGGTTTCACTGTTCTTGTTCAAAATTTTCATACTGGTGCATCTGAGTTAAACCATGATAATCTTTACCTCTCATGTGAGAGATGGTTTCTTTGTTCGAAAATAGTCCGCCAGTTAGTTGTTTTTGGATTTCCAAGCGATGCAAAAGTTATGCAGGTATTTGATCTTACTTAAATTTTCATGGTCTGGAGTTGTTTCAATAGTTTGAAAAGGTCATCAATGCTTTGCTCTTTATTATCTATTCATAGAATGTCAAACATTTAAATATAAATATGCTGCTTTGTCCGCAGGAGGTTCGCCCTGTCAAGGATGTCTCCTCTGTAATGTTGAATGCTATCCAGTCAATTCTTCCATACTGTGAGCTCCCAATCTCTGAACTACAATTTGTATACATTGTCATTCATATTGTTACTGATATCTAGGGCTGTGGAGATTGTTCCATTGTAAATAAGATTTGTTATAGTAGAGCTTATCAGGTGTTCCTGATGAGTAAAACTGAGCTCAGTTATACTGAGTGAAATTTGATGTGCGGCTGCTACATTTATGAATACTTTGTGATGTCAGCGTTTATTGAACAAACTTCACAATATTCTCTTTATGTGTGGTTATGGTGTTTTCACTAAAATGGATAATCCCTAATTGTTGTTTAACTGCAGATGGATCTTTCAAGAAGCAGTCTCCTAAATTTTGGGAATTTTTAAACAGGGTATGTATCAAGTTGATGAAGATTTTAATCACGATGCAACGTCGACATCCTTACTCATTTGGGGACAAATCAGTTCTTCCAATTGTGATGGATTTCTGTATAAAAAACATTATGGAACCAGAGCCAGAAATAGTGTTGTTTGATCAATTCCTGATTCAATGTATGTGTATGATGAAAACTGTTCTGGAGTGTAAAGAATACAAGCCAAGCTTGTCTGGTCGTGTGATTGATGATTATGGAGTTACAGTTCAGCAAGTGAAGAAGAACATATCTAGCATTGTTGCAGATGTACTGGCTTCACTCTTTCCAAGTGAGCGTGTGGTGGTTTTGTGTAATGTTCTCATCAGCAGGTGAGTCACGTCCCCTTCCTTAGCAATGTGGCATTCTCATTTTTTTGGGCCAATCACTTACTGTAACTTCTGTACCCCTTCTCCAACAGGTACTTTGTATTAACTCCCAGTGATCTGGAAGAATGGTACAAGAGTCCTGAGTCCTTTCATCATGAGCAAGATTCAGTGTTGTGGTCAGAAAAGTTAAGGCCATGTGCTGAAGCATTGTACATTGTTCTATTTGAAAATCATAGCCAAGTAAGTGAATCATGATCTGTTGTATGACTAATACTGTTATTGGCACCAAATTATGTGGCTGACATCATAATGCGTAGCTGTTAGGTCCGGTTGTTGTTTCCATCCTTCAAGATGCAATGCGTAGCTGCCCTTCCTCAGTAAGTGACATAACTCAAGGGTTACTGCTGAAGGATGCTGCTTATGGTGCTGCTGCATATGTATATTATGAACTCTCCAATCATCTAACCTTCAAGGATTGGTATGTTATCGGACTGGCATAGTCTCATATTTGAAATCTGATGCAGTGCTTATTTCTTAGAAGTTTCACTAGTAGCACAGTACAAACATATATCTACTCAAAATGCTGCCTCTCATTTAATTTCTTGATGATTGCTAATTGAATTTCTGTTTAGAATACATGTAGCACATCCCCAACCCTCCAAAACAGAGGCTTAAAGCAGGCTTTTTTTTAGTATGTTTCATAATTTTGTGAAAGGATCATTCCACAATTTGTTTAGTATGTTTCACCTGATTATCAAAGTCCGGACAGTTACATGGTTCTCTGTTTCTGTGTTCAAATCTGCAAATCCAACTCTCCTTTTTATTTATTTTTGGCAAACAGTATTAAGTTCGAGAGAGTAAAATCTATGTTCACGATGATAATGTTATTTGATGTTCATGATTATTGAAGTGTGGTTTTCAATTTTTCATTAATTTCTGATGTACTATCAATATTTTATTCTCTGACTGTCAGCATTACATTATTTACCTTCGTATGTTTTGTAGGTTCAATGGTGCTCTGTCTCTAGAACTTTCAAATGATCATCCAAATATGCGTATCATCCACAGGAAAGTTGCAATGATCCTTGGTCAGTGGGTGTCAGAGGTAAACATATGCGTTAGCGTCAGATGTACTTGATCCAAATATGTGTTTGATGTACTAAAGTGGATATATTTGTATTTGCTTTAGGGTCAGATGTGTCTTGATTGTAACATTTCCAATAGCCTATGTCTCTAAAGTGTATTTTACTTTCCTGTACTTCCAAGGGGCATTTTAGTTGCTTAGACTAGATATATGTTGTTTGGTACGTTTTGCTGTCTTTGTACCATGGTAATCCTTCTGACACATGGATGTTTTTTCTTCCTAGATTAAAGATGATACCAAAAGAGCAGTGTATTGTGCTTTGATCAGATTGCTTCAGGACAGAGACTTGTGTGTCAGGGTATGATTTAGAAAGGACTTAATATTTAAGATGTATATTTCCTTCATTGTAATGAAACGTTGTCTTTGCTTTTGCAGCTGGCTGCATCCCGATCCTTATATTTTCATATTGAAGATGCAAATTTCTCAGAAAATGACTTCTTAGATCTTTTACCTCTGTGCTGGGATTTATTATTTAATTTGATCGATGAAGTCCAAGAGTTTGACTCAAAGGTTTGCTATTACTTACAACTAAAAGTTCGCTGTAGCTTGTCACAAAGCCCAATATGTCGAATCCTATTCTGTTTGTGGGCACTTAATTCTCTTATTGTTGTGCCACCTATTCGCATGTTCCACTTTAAATTTTTCTTAAATTTTCCCACTTATCACTATTATACCTGGTGTTTTTGACTCCTTTATTCCATTGCAGGTTCAAGTTCTTAATACAATTTCCGCTCTTATAGCACACGTCAATGCAGTTATGCCGTATGCAGATATATTGTTGAAGTTTTTTAGAAAGGTAATCATTATATCTGAAGTTAAATTTATAGTAGCCTGAGCACTGTCGCTCTCGGATACCACTAAGCTATTTGTTGAATGAACTGTAACTTATCTGTTGTCTTGAAATATTTCCATTTTCTACTAGGCATGGGAAGAATCAGCTGGGGAAAGCCTTCTGCAGATTCAGCTTCTTACTGCACTAAAGAATTTTGTAGTTGCTCTAGGATATCATTCTCCTATGAGTTACAATATGCTAATTCCAGTTCTTCGAAGTACCATTGATGTTAATAGCCCAGATGAGCTTCTAGAAGACAGCATGCAGGTCAGAACATATGATTACAAAGACCTAACTATAAAGTTGCTTTTTAACCCCTCTAATACTGCATGCTGAAATTTGTTGTTAAGCAGTTATGGGAAGCTACAATCTCAAATGCTCCATCAATGACATCTGATCTGCTAGGATGTTTTCCCTGTCTGCTGGAGATCTTTGAGAAAAGTTTTGAACATTTAAAGGTGTAGATTCTGATTACTAGTGGTTTCATTATTCTTTGTTCTTTCGTATAAAAAATGTGCTCATTGCTAGTCTGAACTGCAGGTTGCATCTGTTATAACTGAGGGTTACGTAGTATTAGGTGGAACAGATTTTCTTGCTCATAATGGATCGAGTATATCTAAGCTTCTTGATCTGGTTGTTGGGAATGTCAATGACAAAGGGCTGCTATCAATTTTACCAGTTGTCGATATGCTAATTCAGGTACCTGATTTGGAATTTCTGCCGGTTTTTAAAATAAGAAATAATCTATGAAGTCCAAAATTTTGCACATACTGGTCACTGATTAATAATAATAAACAATAAAATTGAATTCAATTTTGGAGTAGTCCGTAAAAGGGAATATATTGAACTGTTAAAAGTTAAAAGTTCTGAACTGTTATTTTCTGTGAAGAATATGGGAATATATTGATTACTTTATCGTGATTAATGTTTTTGCTCTGGCATACTGGCAGTGCTTCCCAGCTGATGCCCCTCAGTTGATTAGCTCCACTCTTCAGGTAAATTTTGTGATTAAGTTCATACATGTTTCGATCTATGTTCAGATAACCCACAGGTTTTCAGTTATGCTGTTCAATAAAAAGAAACTTTAAAAATTAATCATCATTGTATGCCCAACAGAAACTACTGATCATATGCCTGACTGCAAAAGATGATCACAATCCTTCACAAACAGCTGTGAAAGCCACTTCAGCAGCTATACTTGCAAGGACTTTGATCATGAATACCAATTACCTTGCACAGCTTACATCTGAACCTTCATTTCTCTTACACCTCCAGAGAGCTGGTTTTCCAGCTGAGGATAATATTCTTCTGTGCCTTGTGGATGTATGGCTTGACAAGGTAAACCCTCTATCATGCACCTCTCTCTCTCTAATTGTAAGCATTGTAGTCTTTCAGCTGACTTCTCATTCAGGTTATTTGATTAGTGATTCTGTTTTTACATACTTGCAGATAGACAATGTGAATTCCATCCAGAAGAAGACGCTTGGTCTGGCCCTCTCTATAATTTTGACTCTTAGAATGCCTCAAGTTCTGGATAAGCTTGAATTGATCCTTAGGTAACTTTATTATGCTGTATGTGGTTAAAAGTATCATTATCCTTTAGAAACACTATAATACTAATAATCAATGACAGTGCATGTACTGGTGTAATATTGGGGGGAAGTGAGGAGTTAACTGAAGAAGATTCAAGGTGAGTATATATCTAACGTCTTCATTTCATTATCAACTTATCCTTGCATCAGCTTTATAATACGAAGTACTAATTGTGATCTCTTTCCGCCTTTTTTTTTTCAAAAATAGTGATGGTAACAGCCCAAGCCGGCCTCATATTCCAAGCAAAGATTTCAGTAGAAGACAGGTTAACATGGTTTTGATTTTTCAATCTAGAGCTGTTCACACTAATAAGTCCTTCTAACTAGCCGCTTTTCTTATAGATTAAACTTTCAGACCCAGTTAACCAAGCTTCACTGGAGGGTTCAGTGAGAGAGAATCTTCACACATGTTCTTCTATCCATGGAGAGTCATTTGAATCAGCTATTGCGAAAATGCATCCTGCAGCATTTGCTCAATTAAAGCAAGCACTGCATATGACCTAAGAGCTGGATGGAAAGATAAATTTTGACTTCGGGTGACATCTCAGTCCAGGGCCTTGCAATTTCCCATGACTCCCTAAAGGTGGGTTGAAGATGACTTCTAAAAAAATCCTTTGCTTCCGAGCTAGTATCGATTTTTGCATGCTGAACTTTCAGTTGGATATTAAATCATCTGAAATGGCTGGCTCGGCAATATAGGGAAATCTATAATGCAGATGATCTTATATATCTATTTAGCCGTGAAAGAAGATTTAATTTCCCTACCACTTTCTTCTATCTTGTTGCCTCTTTCATTTCGAATTAGAGAAAGGAATACTCGTACATCAATTTTCACTACTGTAGATTATGCAGGTGGTTCTAAGCTTGTGCTGTCTGATAACATAGTCATCTTTCTTGGGAGCTTTTGATTCTCAAACTTCCTGTGAGTGAGTCATTGGTGGACTGGTTGTGATATATCATTGGTCTTATGCAAGTTGCATGGAGGGGCAAGTAATAAGTGGTGATTCTCTCTCATGCTTATTTTTTTGAGGCACTGAGATAGTTTACTGTGAATGTGTTCTTAGTCAGAATTATGTGGCATTTCCAAGGCTTGCTGGTTGTAAAAAAGGTTTCTCATTGATTCTCTTACCAAAAGTATTAGAGGGAATTGGGTTCCTGATAGCTATAAAAGTTTGTAAGATCTTCTTCTCATCCAAGTTGATTCACTTGGAGAGCAACTTTTGAGAACACATATTAAGATATATCTTGTGTGGATTCAAGTACAAATGGTGGTTTATTTTGGTTACTAGATAGTTTTTAACTCTGCTTCTCATCAAAACTTCAATTATCGTCTGCTTGGAAGGGACTAGAGTTTGCATTCTTACTTCAATTCTTATTTCAGCTTGACATCCTGCAAATATTGTGTAACAAAATTTCAGCATAGAGTCAAAAATTGTGTTGAAAATCATACTCTATGGATATGAACATTACTCAGTGCATATCAGTCAATTTTGCAACAGCCTTTTTGATCATCTTGCACATATATTTGGTCCTTAAAATTGTTATTCATCAACTTCTAAATTCACAAACTTTTATGCCTACAATTTTCTTCTAATTATATCCTTGTAAATTTATCAATAAACTCGCAAACTTTTTATGCCTCCCATTTTCTTCTAATTATATCCTTGTAAATTTATCAAATGTGTCCAGTTGTTCTAGCAGTCCCGCTGCAGTCAATGTAAAATCAAAAGATAATTCACTTTCATCCAATTAAACCCTCACATTTTTCATAATTCTTTCATTAGTCTTCATTAGTAAGATACAGCCGAAAACAAGAAGAACGTTCATCAACAATCCAAGGAATGTTACAAAAATTCTTCATAGCATCAATGGCAACATTATTGCAACATGAAATCTTGATCATGGCAATCACAGTAGACTCTAAATTAACCAAATTTCTGGTTCCAAAGATTCATGCTAAAAGTTCTGGCAAAAAACCCAAAGCAATATAAAATCCTGGAAAAACCAGTTCAATTTAGGCAAACGGGAAAAAGAGGAAATCAGATTGGCAGCTGATATCCACGGCAAAGTTGCCTATGAAAACACAGAACTCAGATGTAATAAAACAGCTCCTATCAGAGTAACTATGACATAATAAAGCCTCATCTGGAAATCAATCCATAGCTTATATTGAAAGAGATCATCATTTAGGAGTTTCAAAAACATTTAAAAAAATTGGATAAAAAAATATGTAAGAAATTCGGTAAGCAGATTTGTCGACGGAAAACAACAACCGGCCAGTAAACTTCTGAGCGTTCATATAGCTACAGCCAATTTGGCCAAATTCAAGATAAAGGGCACTATCGAAAACCCTTCCCTTGGTACAAGCAGCAATAATTTGAAAAATTCCGACAAAACACAGAGCAAAATTAGATCGGAGAAAAACGATTGGATCGGCGGCGGAGGAACTAGGTGGCGGCTGTAGGATGTGAGGGGTGGGTTTAGTGAGTTACGGATTGACGCCTATTTATATAGAACTCCTTTGCTACACAAACTAGGGTTTTAGCGTTTGCTACCGCGCCTTTACTAAATTTGCCACGCTTTTTTTTTATATTTTCCTTTTTTTTTTCAGAAATTGCTCCGTGATAAAAAGGAAAAAAGGAAAAAATATTGTGTGAAAATTCATTTTATTATGTCTGTCAAAATTTGGTCATACAAAATTAAGGCAATAGAAAGGCCAGAAAACCACAAAACTGTATGATATATTTTTTAAAAGTTTTAAAAATGTATTTAAATATTAAAATTATAAATTTTGTTAATATATATCATAAAATTTTTAATAATTATATCATAAAAATTATTAATAATTAAATTTACTTTCAAGTAATATTTCTAGTCAATTGTACTAAACCCGACATTCTTACATACCTTTATTTATTTTCATCACTAATTTCAAGCATTATACATCATTTTAAAATTTTATCGGACTATAGTATTTTAAGTATCTATCGTTACGTGCATGACACAAGTTTAAGTGGTCACATTCCCTTCATCTTATTTATACAATTCAGTTTAATCAATATAACAACGATATATATTTAAATGAAATAAATATTTTTTAATCTTGATGAATTTAATTATATTAATTTATTCAATTCAATTCAGTTTAGAAACGTTCCAGTCGAGGTAACATGAGATCAGAGGCAACTCCTTGCAAATTTCAAATTCTATTATCCCAATATAAAAGGCAACAAAATCAATTTAACAATCTCTCACTAAAATATTGGCCTAATTTCAGGTAGCACACTCCACCTCAAACTCTCCACACATTACCAAACGGCACTGGGAATCCGAAACGCAAATGGCCGCAGGTGAAACCAGTCCACATGAGTCTTCTTCCCCAAAGGTACAATCTTTTTGTGTACAAATGGTTCATCATTTCTGCCCTTTTGATTCTGTGTTTTTCGAATTCAGCTGAAACCGAAGAGAAACCCCACAGCATTCAGGAGGAGACTCCTTGACAAGAGGCCCGTGAGTTCTCACCGCAGAACAATCCAGAAAGTAATGATCTTTCTTCAATTTTTACACTTTTTTTGGATGATTATGTGAGTTTTTACCTCAAGAAATGAAAAGGTTCTTGCTTTTTGCAGGATAAAAATGCAAACTTGAAAGAACCCACAATCTGGTAATCAGTTTATGTTGTTTGGAATCTTGAATTAGAACAATTTGTATGCTTTTTTTGAATGCTGCTGAAATCTGTAATGTGTGTGTTTGGAATTTGATGTGAACAATTTGTATGTATTGTATGAATGTTGCTGAAATCTGTACTATGTGTGTGTGTGTGTGTGTGTTTTTCACAGTTTTTTTCCCCTGAATTTTAGTGAAGCAAGTTCTAGTAAGGAAGGATGTTCTTCTACCCAAAACCGCGAACTTGAAGAGTTAATGCGCCTTAGTCTTCCTAGTTTTTGGATGCAAATGCTTAAATCACATGTCTCCGGTGGATATTGGCTGGTGAGATGAAGCTCATTCTTATCCAAGGTCCATTTTTTTCGAGTGTTGCTTTTCATTAGATTTCCTTGTTCAAATATCTCAGGGATTAACCAAGCAGGCTAAGGCATTTTGTGCCACACATTTGCCGAAAGAAGATGGCACGGTGACCTTGGTGGCTGAGGGAACTGAGCACCAAGTTAAGTATTTTACGGATAGGATTGCATTTAGTGGAGGATGGAAGGCGTTTGCGAAATATCATAAATTAGAAATGGACGATGAATTGTTTTTCGAACTGATAGGGCCTAGCAGACTTAAGGTAACCGCTTCTTGAAAACCATAATCTTGATGCATTCTGTTATGAGCTATATAACTGAAATATAACTGAAATTCGCCATTTTTTGTTCGTAGGTAGAAATCATGAGAAATTATGGCCCCCATTTCTCTGAAGATTGAATACATGTAATGCTGAAATGATGCTGCAGGTTCTGATGATGGTATAGGTCATTTTCGCACGATAGTAGTTATGTAATTATGCTTTTTTAGTCGGAAATTAATAACATCCATTTCAGATTCTATGATATTCTATGATATTAGTACACACATTTATATGCATAGCAATAATTTGGCGAATTGAGGATATTCTCTGTGAACGAATTCGGAGTTGAGTCTAAGATGTAGTGTCCAGTTTCAGACAAAGGAACTGAATCATGGTAAGGACTGAATGGAACTGTGTAGAGATCTGATGAATCAGCCGGACTAATTTGATGAATTAGTCCAACTGATTAGTCATGATCATGCTGATGAGACCCGGGATGTCTGAGAGTGAACTTCCTTAGCCCTTCCAGTTCTACCGCAACTTCTTTCATGGTTGGCCTGTCTGAACCGTTCAACCTCAGGCATCTCCTTACAAGGATCGAGGATAGGCCATAAAACCCTTTTGGACAAGAACATATGTATCCTCCTGGAGTTTTGGTACAAATCTTCTCACAAGGATTGGTACTAGGATCAGCACATTCATCGATATCTAACCACAAAGAGTGATGATATAGATGAAAAACGTTGATGATCATATGTTTTGTCCAAATGAATAAACAAACCTTGGCAGCCTGGACTGAAGTAGGGGTTTCCTTGAAAACCTTGAATGCAGTTACAACGATAGCCTCCGAGAATCCATTGTTAGAATCAACGCAGAAACTATTAACCTGGCAAGCGTAATCTTTCTCATTTCGGACCAAATCACAGCCCAGTCAAGAACAAGTGGAACCGTGACGGTTGTCCGTGCCCAGAAATCATCATCGGAAAAATCAGAAGCTCCTCGGAAATCAAACCTGCTTGCGTCGCCGAGAAAAGCGTACCCGCAGGAAGCAAACGGGAAAACCTCGGTGTGTTTCCTTGTGCTCAAGAGCTGAATATCGTAGAACTTGATTCCCCGAGGTATCGCCGTCTGGCAGCATCCGATGCCGGAACATGAACCGTTGATCACGTCCTCGGCTTTCGAACACAGCGACACACAGCCGTTGGTGATGTTCAGTTCGCCGACGCTGGTGAGGAGGGCATAACCGTCACATCCTACGACAGTCAACGCGTTGACTTGGGAGAAGGTGTAGAGCGCCTCGATGAGTTGTAGCATTATGCAGCGACAACGTTGGAGACGCGCAGGGGAGTGTCGGAAATCTCGCGGATTCCGAGACCGCGTACGAAGGGCTGGGCCTGGGTGAAGGAAGTGTTGCAGGTTATCTCGTACCACGGGGCTATGGCAGCCCGAGCCCGGCCCGATGCCGAAGGGATACGGTACTGTGAGGAAATGCATGGCTATTTTACATAATTTAGTTCGAATTAGTTTTCAAAAGTTAATTTTATACAACTTGCAAAATTATTTGTTCAAATAATTATAAAAATCGATTAATCAATAATCTTTATGTTGGCTACTAAAATTTAATTTGGTTCGAGTAAAATTACACCATTGATAATTTAATTGAAATTGACTTCATAAAATGTATACTAGTTTAATTACACCATCGATAATCATAATAAATTTATTTTAACTTCAATTTAATTTATTTCAATTAAGTTAATTTCGGTCGGAAAAATTAATTCAAAAGAGTGACTCATTTTCAAATTTCAAATACACAACAGAAACACCCCAATAAAGGAAACTATATCATCATCATCATCATCATCTCAGAGAATGGTAATGTGTCGATCACACGTTGGCGGTGGATTCTGGCTGGTAAGAACTGAGAAAAAAAAAACCCTTTTTTCCCATCCGAGGTTCATTTTTCTGATTGGTGTTCTTGTACAAATATTGCAGGGAATACCTAAGTCATTTTGTCTGCAACACCTGCCGGCTGAGGATGGCCGGATTACGTTGGTGGATGACCTCGGAAGATTATGGGACCTACGGTACCTTTCAAGAAAGTGTGGATTTTCCGGAGACTGGAGGGATTTCGTCAAAGATCATAGTTTGAGAGAGGGCGACGAGTTACTTTTCCAACTGACTGCGCCTGGCACACTAACGGTAACCCTAGTTCATGGTTCTTTCTGATTGATCACTTTAATGTTTGTAGGTCGAAATCACGAGGAATGATGGCGATGAACACGACGATGTAGCTGCTTGAACGAGGCAAACGCTGAAATGCTGTCTGAAACCACAGTTGTTTGTCACTTTTCATGTTTATGTTCAAATCTTACATTCAAAGTGTTTTCGCTATCATCAGCGTTGAAATGCATGATCATTCAGTTTAATTTAGTTCGGAATTAGGTTTCAACTCTATACAAGTTGCAGAATCATATCAGAATATCATATGAATTGATTGACTTTTGGTGCACTTTGAATATAAAACTTGTCCAAAAAATGTATGATTAATGTAAGAAACTGAAACAAGCAAGATTACACATTATTTCTTGCGAAAAACTATGTATATGATCAAACAATGTACAACAACAACACACACAATTTGTCCGAATCAGCGAGGGCTGTTTTCTTGGAACATCATCCGATTCGCATCCACGCTATACTGTCCAGATCCGGACAGAGGCATCGAGTCATTATAAGGACTGAACTGGACAGTGTAGAGGTCCGATGATTCAGTTGGAGTGCTCTGACGAGGTATGAAACCATCATGTTCATCCTGTCCTTGCTGATTAGCCCAAGGATGTCTTACAGTGAACTTCCTTAAACCTTCGAGCTCCATGGCTACTTCCTTCATGGTTGGCCTGTCTGCGCCGTTTAAGCACAGACACCTCTTCACAAGCTCACCCGCCGCCTGCAGCTGCTCTAAGGAGCCTTCTCGAACCACCCGAGGATCGAGGATTTGGAACAGCCTGTTCTCTTTCACTGACATGATGAATAATGTGGCTAAATTCCTTTCTTCTTGAACTCTCTCCAAACTTAGTGGCTTTTTACCTGCACATAACTCAATTCGGTTAAGTTTAATTCAGTTCAGATAAAAATACGGGTCATTTAACCACATTTTTGGAGCTGCACCTATCAGCTACAGAAATTTTAGGTGCAGGTCTAAACGCATTATGTAAGTCCAAATATGTGATTAAATGTCTGAAATACCCATGCAAAGTTAGAGTAGAAATCTGGAAAAAAAAATTCTGAAGACAATCGGGTCATTTAACCACATTTTGGACCCGCATAATCTATTTGGACCTGCACCTATCAGCTATAGGAATTTTAAGTGCAGGTCTAAACGGATTATGCAGGTGCAAAAATGTGATTAAATGTCTGAAATACCCCTGCAAAGTTAGAGTTAAAATCTGGAAAAAAAAAAGAATTTCTGAGGACAATTGGGTTATTTAACCACATATTTGGACTTGCAACTATCGGCCCTCAAAAAATAACATATTTTGAATTAGGGATTGCTTAATTACCTGTCATGAGTTCTGCAAGAACAACCCCAAAGCTGTAAACATCGCTCTTCTCAGTCAACTGGCTGGTGTGGAAGTATTCAGGGTCGAGATACCCCAAAGTACCTTGGACTAACGTTGTAACCTGTGTCTGATCAATAGGTACTAATCTTGAAGCTCCAAAATCTGATATTTTCGCGGTGTAAAACTCGTCAAGCAAGATATTAGCAGACTTAACATCCCTATGAATGACAGGCTTCGAAGCCGCAGAATGCAAGTAAGAAAGAGCACCAGCAGCTTCCGCGGCAATCCTTAATCTGCTCTCCCAAGTCATCCATGTCATTCCACTGTGCTGAATATGATGAAACAGCGTACCATTAGACACAAACTCGTAAACCAGTAATGGAACCTCTGACTCAAGACAACATCCTAAGAGTTTCACGACGTTCCTATGATTGACTTGTGTAAGAATGACCACTTCATTAATGAACTGTTCGATCTGGCTGACGTCCATTATCCTCGACTTTTTAACAGCCACAATTCGCTTGTCCGGAAGAATGCCTTGGTAGACTGTTCCATATCCTCCCCGGCCGAGAATCCGGTCATCGGAGTAGTTGTTTGTAGCTTTGACCAGCTCCTGAGCTGTGAAAATCTTCGTTGACTCCATCACTCCAGCTTCATTTGTTACCTGCTGCTTTAGAAGCATTCCACCATTTTGCTGGAAGAATTTCTCCCTGAGCTTCATTATCTGTCTGTTCTTGATCCCAAAATACATCCATGTTATTCCGACAAGCAGGGACAAAAGGCCAAAACCCAAACCTGCAAAATGGAACCATACATAGTATGGATGTATGATTAACCTCAAATTCAGACAGTACAAAATAAGGTTAGAAAAAATTATAAGAAAAAAGTGCGTATATGACCCTAAGTTTTAGGTTATGTGCAATTATAACCCACATTTCTTAGTTTGTGCGATTATAACTCTAAATTTATATTTTGGTCAAATTCCAATGATTAACTATCGGAGATGTTAGGAAAGACGATCATAACTTTATATTAAAATTTATTTTAAAAAGCAGATTTATGAAAAGACAATTATATCTCTCGCCGGATTCCCCTCCATCAGCCCCGCCGCCCCAATCCCCAACCATCGTTGATTGAAACCTAAAAAGGAGTTATAAAATTTGTTCATCGTCAATATATATGAAAGGTGGAACACAATTAATAGGGGTATTTTTGTCCAAAAATTATTAATTAGGGGTAATTTTATCTTTTTACACAAGTTATGGACCAGAATTAAGCAGTGAATACGTTGAAGGTTATGCTTTAAAAACATTTGATTAATAAAAGGTTATAATCCCACATATAAAGAACTGAGAATTATATCTGCACAACCAAGAACTCGGGGTTATATACGCATTTATCTCAAAATATAATTACCAAGAGAAAGCTTGATGACCGGAAACTCCTTGTTGCTTGCTATGCAACCGCGGCCATCTTTTTCGCCATCGCCGTAATATCCTTTCGGACAAGCGCATCTGTAACTTCCCGGTGTGTTGATACAAGTCTTGTCACAAGGATTGGTACTAGGATCAGCACATTCATTGATATCTGTAATAAAAACATTTTTCTATGATTAGTAATGAAAAAATATCAAGAATATTGTTATGCGCAATCCAGTATTTTATTGTTGTAGTCCAAAATACGGTGTAAAAGTACGAGAATAACCTTAACTTATTTGATTTTTGAGAAACTAGCCAATTTGCAGGGGACGATAGTGTCATTTCATTGATATTATGGACTACACTGAGTAAAATACTGGACTGCGTATAGCAATTCAGAAAATCGAACATATTGAATAGTAATACTAATGTTAGACTATCTAAATATCTAAATAGAACCTGAATTTTTTAGAAATGAACTATAACCTCAATTATCATCTGAACCAAATGAATAATGTTAGACTAAATCTAAGCTGAATATAACATTATTACTGATTTTTTTAACATGAAAGAACCTAATTTATCAGAAATGAACTAACCTTGGCAGCCTGGACTGAGATAGGGATTGCCCTGATAACCTTTATCGCAGCTACAACGATAGCCACCGGATTTCGTGTCCGAATCGACGCAGAAACTGTTAGCCTTACAAGCGTAGTCGTCGGATTTCATGGCCACCGAGCAATTCAAGTTTCCGATCACCCAATCCAACACGATCGGAACATTCGCCAAAGTCCGTTTGATAAAATCCGGATCGGCGTAATCAGAAGCTCCCCGGAAAACAAACTTATCCCTCTCGCCCAGAAACGCATATCCGCAAGGGGCAAAACTGGAAACTCCGGTGTGATTCTTCAGGCTCTGAAGTCCGATGAGGTAATACTTTAGTCCTTTCGGGACCGCCGTCTGACAGCAACCTATGCCGGAGCATGATCCGTTGGTGACGTCATCGGCTTTCGCACATAGCGACACGCAGCCGCTGGTGAAGTTCCGGTTGTCGGCGCCGGTGATGAGGGCGAAGTCGTCGCAGCCTACGACGGAGAACGCGTTGAGTTCGGAGAAGGTGTAGGTGGTGGATCCGAGGTCGGTCCAGGACGGCGACTGGAAGACTTGCTGTCCGAGCGCGTTGTAGCAGTGGCCGGCGACGGAGTTGACCACGCGCACCTCCTTGTCGGAAATGTCGCTGACCTCGAGGCCGCCGATGAAGGGCTTGGGCGGAGAGAACGAGGTGTTGCAGTTGATGTCGAACCAGCGGTCGATGGAGCAGCCGGACCCGAGTCCGATTCCGAACGGGTAAGGGACGGTTAGGTTGCCGCACTTTGGCTGGCAGCCTGGTTTGGTGATGACTCCTTTTGTTATGGTGGTGTTTGTTTGAGCTGTTGTTGTTTGTAAGAAGATGATGATGACGGAAAACCAGGTGAGGTGGAAAACGGCGGTTTTCTGCATTTTTTGGCGGGCAAATTTTGGAGATGGTGGTGGGTGGTGTGTGTAGTGGCACACATTAATATGATCATTACGTGCATGGTTTGGTTTCTTAAGGTTTATTTTTTTCTTCGTCTAGTTTTGTATTTTTTTACATAAGAGTTGACCTGAATGATTTAAAGGAAATTCTGTCATTTACCAACTTTTTTTTATTATTTTAAAGTAATTTATCAATATTTCAGTTAATTTTAATAAAAATATGTTTGATGAAATTTTAGTTACATACTTTATTCTATATTTTAATACATCAATATTTGTGAACCTTATTTAGTTTAGTTCAGTACTTCAACGATAAATCATGTCAATAGAACAGAGCGTTAAAAATAGCGGGAAATTTTATTTGTCTTCCCTAATCTTGAAAATAACGAGACAAGACTTTTTAAAATTATATGAACTATCACTAATATTTAAACACAAATATTGTAGCTTTTAATCAAAGATATATGTATTTTAATATAAACTTAAATAAAATACACATAAGATAAAATGTTTAAGTTAAATTTGTCACCAACGTTTAGCTTACTACGTTCCAAATCTAGTTACTTCAATTTTATTCTCAACTTGAATATAAATAAATTGAATTTCACTAAACTTGATTTTTGAAATTGAAAAATTAACATATATTGAGTGCTTCTTTGCTCACGTGAAATAAAAAGGGCAAAGCCTTGTGGCAAAAAAAAACCAAAATATAAAGCATCCGACCTACCGGATTCGAACCAGTGACCTAAGGATTTCAGCAACTACTACAGTCCTCCGCTCTACCAACTGAGCTAAGGTCGGATCTGTTATCTTCTTCGATTACATAATTAATTATCCAATTATAGAATTGATTGAAAGGGACATCCAATTATTAAATCTCTGCTTAATCATATAGTTGACCTTACAGCTACCACATTTGTTTTGGTAAATGACAAGCATGAATGTCGTCGTTGATTTGTAATTATCAAACGAATTGGTTGACTTTAGACTTTGTAATTGAGCAAAGTAAACCAGACAGACGATTAGACTTCAGAAACTGTGCTGCAGCCTGCAACTATATGTTGAAAGTTTGAAGATTCGCAGCTATATTCTCGTGATAGATATATATATATATCACGAGAATAACATTCATCCGGATGATCCTGATATACGCCTTATCAGGCACCAATAAGATAATGACACGTGTACAATTGTAATGTTTTAATTGGTTAAGATATTTTTAGTAAAGTTCTAAAACCCTAATTTAAAATGGCTAAACCCGTCTGGGTAATGATTGAACACGTGGCCCAATAATAAATTAGTTAAAGATGATGTGTCGTTATTTAATTGGTGCCTGATATCGCCAATATCAGGATGATCCTGATGTATATTAATCTGATATATCACAAATAATAATATTCATCGGGATAATCATGATACATATACATCTTACAGAGTTACTGGTCACAAATTCAAATAGGCACATGTATATTGATCAAGTTTAATTGGTGTCTGACAGCAATTAGTGGCGGAATCAGTAAGATATTTTAGGGTAGGCTCATTTAAAAGTTAGAAACGCAAGTTCAGAACCGCCGTCTCGCTGCAACTGAAAAGTCTAATTTTAATACTTTACTGTGATTTCCTCGAAATAAGGAATTATAATTGTGAATGAATGGTTGTAAGTCATAGTAGAAAGTAACAGCCTTTACAAAATGTAAAATCATTTCTGACTTTGAGACAAAGTTGCACCTTCACAAAAAAAGTCCAAGATTTTGTTTTGTATGTTATCAGCCAAGTCATTACGCGATTAGGACAATGTTAACAAAACAATCAAGTAAGCAGATTAGGACAATGACGGAGCAGTGTTAAAAAAACCTGCAACTTGGAATTATTAATCCACTGTCAAAAACCTCATGAAATTAAACCAGCTGATCTCCGAGAAGATGTAAGAAAACCAGTCTGATTTACATCTGACCTGTGTGGAAGTATTCCCGGGTCTAAATACCCGAGAGTACCTTGGACTAACGTTGTTATCTGAGTTTGATCCAGTGACACTAACCTCGAACCTCCAAAGTCTGATATTTTTGAGGTATGGTAAGAATCTAGTAGTATGTTTGATGACTTCACATCTCTGTGTAAGATTGGCATTGGCGCGGATGAATGGAGATAGGCCAGTGCACCAGCTGATTCTGCAGCGATTCTCAGACAGTTGTCCCATGAAAACCACGACATTTCCCGGCTGTTGTGGATGTAATGAAACAAGTCTCCGTTGGAGACAAATTCATACACTAGCATAGGTACTTCAGTCTGCAGACAGCAACCTAGGAGCTTCACCACATTCCTGTGGTTAATATGAGTTAGGACAACAACCTCGTTGATGAACAGATCGATCTGAGACTCGTCCATGATTCTCGACTTCTTGATTGCAACAACCCTTTTGTCTAAAAGAAATCCTTTGTAAACTTGTACCATAAAGGAAGCAAATTTAAGGAAGAAAAATGACTCCTTTAAAACCAACAACGTTGTTCATGCTAACCTTTGCAACCAGGATCAAGATATGGATTGCCCTCATATCCTTTGTTACACTGACATCGATAACCAGCAAGACCTGAATCAGAATCAACACACACACTATTCAAACGGCACGCAAAATGACACTGATTCATATATTAAACATAATAATTCAGATTAGGACAACTTTCAATTGATGAAGATATTTACAGGCCTATTCTATATGTATTAACTGGTCAGACAAAATCCAATCCAAAGAACTGAGCAAAATAAAAGCAAACAACAAAAATTCATTCATTCATTCACTAAATTCAGCAGAAACACCAAAATAAAGAAGCCCAAAATTTCGAGGAAATTTACCCAAATCTCAGACATTACTCAATCCCTTCCAAACCTTGATCCTCCTTGTCAAATGCTCGTGAATTTCACACGGATTTGCCCCACCAGGTACGCCTCCGCCGGATCGGTGTTGCGCCGCCGCATCGGAGATCTGGAATCTCACATCCGCCACAGCGCCGCCTGTGGATTTGTGGGCTTGTTTGTTTCATTCTGGCCATGGTGACTGTGGTTAGAGGTTGGGGTTTGTGAAATGGGCTTTTCCATTTAGGGATGAATTCTGAAATTTGTGGGAGAAAAGGATGATTAGCGGGCCGGGGCGCGGGGATAGCCAAATATTTACAATAGGTTTGAATTTTGAATGTTTTGGCGGGATCAATGAGGAGCGTTGGATCAAAATTATGAACGGCCGAGATTTGGAAATAGTTTTGGATGCTGATGAGTGAAAATAGCAAATTTGAAAATCTAAATTACAAATTAAAATATGAAATTGAATAAATTAGTACAACGTATTACGTCATTGCATACGTATATACACGTCTATCAATAAATTATAGTCATACCGTCCACCGGTCTGCTGTCTACCGGTAAGCGTTGAGAGTTAATAATAACCACTTTTCATACATATCAACTTCTTTTGCCGACCAAATTTAATTTATAATCTCCTCATTGCTATCGAACCTGCACTATAAATACCCACCCTCCATAGCCATCTTATACACACCACTTATTTCATTGTTCATATCGCTTCCCCCTTTCTCCACCCTGCGCACTAAACCTTGATTGATCTATCCCTCGACAGAGCTCTCATCCCAATCCCTTTCTAACCTCTGCACAAGTGATTCATCCTCGACTGAGATTTCATCCCATCCCCTTCCAACCTTTACTGCAAATCCATCCCTCCAATCCTCCTGTGCGCCTAACCTTATCCCACAATTGATCCATCCTCCCCAACAAAAGAGATCTCATCCCATCCCCTTCCAACTTTTATGCACAAATAATTCATCCCTGGACAGAGATTTCAATCCATCCCTTCCAACCTTTCCTACACAGGTAATTCATCCCTCCAACGATATCCGCCAAAAATCCTTCCAACCTTCCCTGCCCGATTGATTCATCCCTCCAAAGATAGAGATCATCAAAATCCTTCACGATTGAACGATAGATCACTATATTGTTGGTATCAAAAACCATATCTCATTTTTCTTACACACCAACCCTCCCATACAATTCCGACCTTCCCCGTTCACCAGCTTTTCACATCTCATCCTTCCAACATCCGATATAGCTGCTCACCTGTTTTCACCGTATATATTTATCCCTTCCCTACCCCATAACCTATTCATCGAACTTTTCACCAAATAGATTTATCCTTCCCGTAACCTTTTCATCTCCCTTCCCTTCCCCGTAACCCTTCGGATATATAGATTCATCCCTAACCACCCTCCCATACCGCCTATCGTTAAGGTTTGAAATTTTTTCGTGATCAAAATTTGACCGGAGTATATATATTCATCCGTTTTTCTCACTTTTTGATCTAATCATATTTTGAAGGATCTAATCAACACATCGATGGGCAAGCACTCTAGTTTACCCATTTCAAATTCTAAAAGGTATTTGTTGGCATGTTTATATATTATCAATTTTTAAAACATATTCGTTAATATGACATTTGAAAAATTATTTATTTATTTTCAGATTCTATCACTGGATCGAAGGCTTTGAAGATATACATATAAAATTCTCGATTTGGATTGCGAGATTTCGATTTATATAAAAATTTCAGGATGCTAAGGTATTCACTAGTGTTTAATTCTTTTTACATAAAATCCTAATTTTAAGATGTATTTCTGGTTATTAGGCTTATTTTACATTTAATTAATATGGGTTTTTGTGAGTTCAGACAGATTTGTTTATAATAATAATATTTTGAAAAAATAGTAATTGAGGGAGAAAAGGTTGAGAAAGTGAACTTTTATAAAATAGAAAACAAATGTTACATATTATAATAAGTATGGGCTTGGCATATTTTTGCATATGGAAGTGGCTAGCCTGAACTAACGTGAAAATATAATTTATTTATTTATTATCACCATATTAATTATTAATTACTATTACAAATGTTAATTTTGATAGTTGTAAATTTATGGCAGGGACCAACCATTAACGACGTCGTATCAATATTTTCTGGTGTTCTCTCATCTTTGCTACTTTTTCTTCTCCAAAGCACCAAACAAGGAAGAATCTCAACAACCCAATGGTTGTAATGAAGAATGAAGTTAGCAATGGTGGTGAAAGACGGATTGGCATGGTTGGAAGTATCTCAGATGTTTATAGAAGGTTTCATTAAACTAGATGAAAAGACAACTGAGATTTTCCTTGCATTCATCCTTGAAGATAACGGTGGTGGAGTCTCTGAGCCACTGCTACATCTATCTTCAACCTCCTTCGCCGGTAAATCATCGCCGAATGTCAAATTTGCGTCACCACTGCCGATTTGTTTGTGAGGCGTAGTCGGAAAGGTCGATTTTGGAGTTGGAAGCGACCAGCGGTGAATGGGATATGGAGGTCAAAGAGTTTATGGATTTTACAACTCGAAGGTTGTCAATTTGAAATAGTTTTAGTGTCGATCGGTTTATACAAAGATTTCATATGTAATTCGTAATTTTATTATTTAAAAAAATCACTATTCCCGTATTATAATTATTTACTAAAACAAATATCAATTTTAAGATGTACCAAGGATAAATTCTACCTCTAAAGTGTACCATCACAAACTATATTGATATGCTTAGTTTAAATTTATAAAATCAATCCATACATGCAATGCTCATACTTTTATGGATTTATGGTATATTGGTATATCATGTTGATATAACATTAAAGATGTGTGAACACCGAGCCACAAAATTAGTATATAACTAAATCAACATAAACTTTCAGCAAGGGCGAATCCACAATTTTACCTCCAACGGGAGCCGGACTAATCACAAAATTTTGAGTTTGAAAAAATTAATGAAATTATAAAAATAAGTAACTTATTTAGAGATAAAAAAACCACTTAAATTTGTGTCTCTATTCTTGATATTTCATTAATACTATCTTATAATTGTAAATTATTGTCAAGTTTGTGTCTCTATTTTTAATATTCCATATATTTATACTATCTTGTAATTAATTGTTTAAATCCCGATTAAAATCAAAATAAAAAAAATCAAATCCCGATGATATTAGTATGTCTTATTACTGATATGTTATAGGATTAAAAAAATATTACTAGTTTGATATCTTATAAAAATTATAAATAAAAAATAAAAATACTAATACTAATAGAAAACTAACAAGATGTGTGGTTCATACTGATATTCCACTACTTCTATTAGAAGTCTAATATTAGTAAATTTTTATACTTTCCTTACATAAATACACGTTGCTTTCAAAAAGAAAAGGGGCCGCCAATTAATTTTTTTACAAAATATTATTTAATGAAAAAAGAATAGTATGTATAGACTAATTTTTAGCAAAATCATTGGATGGGCCCGACCTCTTTTGGACCTCCCCATAATCCGTCCCTGCTTTCAACTACTTATGTATATGAAGATATTGATGAATTGAAAAATAGACATTGATATGTAACTTTTAGTTTTTAATTTCCCGTTTAAAAATTAAAAAAATAGATATTGAATTGAATTTGAAACTGAACTGAAATTAGAAAATAAGGATGAAAAACTGAACTGATTCAAATTCAGCGTAAAATTCAGTTGAACTTAATTTATTTTTTAAAAGTGAACTAAAATAAAATAAATTAAATTAAATCTAAAACTTTTGGATGAAGCTAATGTTATTTCTAATCAAATCAATTAAAGTGAAATTAGAACCCAAACTGAACTGAATTTAATTATATTAAAATGAACCAGGGTTAGAAATGTCTATAATTCAATAAATAAATGAAGTTAATATAGTTTAACCATTTATCCCTTTGTAGAAAGTATAAAATAATTACATCACTTTCAAAAAATTATGAATGTGTATCACTACACTTTTTACATATTTTTTCCATCAAAAATCTTGAACGTCCTACGTCCTTAATTTACTTGATTGTGTTTATTATCGCTTAGCGTGCAATATATTTAGGTTAATCATTAAAGAACGGTAATATGTATTTTTTTAAAAAAATTATTGAGTATAATTTAGAGTCTAACTAGTTAATTGCAGTACCTATCAACCTCAAAACTACTGGAGTACAAACATATAAAAATGAAAACTCAGGAAATGATTATTAGATGCATGTAGGCGTTGTTCTTTCAAACTAAACTGAATTAACCAAACAAGACCTTAATAATTATTTCAAAGCAATTTGCCCAATTAATATTCATGAGACTCCCTACCCTCTATGAATATAAAAACATTAATGACTTTAAAAATATGTTTACCAGGTCATGATGGCATATCAAACCCATGTCATTTTTCAATAAATTTTTTTTTGAGTTGTATCTTGATTTTTTTGGCGGGATCAATGAGTAGTGTTGGATTGAATTGATGAACGGCAAGATTTGGATATAATTTAGGATGCGGATGGTTCTCTTTGTGAAAATTAGCCAATTACAAAATCTAAATCAGATGAAAATATGAAACGGAACATCAAACAAGAACACTCATATTTATTGAAATATATATCGGGTTGATATTGTACATATTAATACGTGTGCAAGTGTTAATAATCATCCAAAACTTATATTTACTGATTAACATTGCGTCATTCTACTCGAAATCTACTATACCACCTCCATCCAATATCACTATTATACATATGGTGGATCTTATGTTATGCATAAAAATGATATTACTCAGTACCTCTATCACCTACTCGTTTGTATCTACTTACACGTGAATTAGGACACGTATTTAACTTCTATCACCTACTCGTTTATATTTACGTACACGTGTAGGACAGGACACGCGTACGAAATGTTTCGAAATTTTTCACTTACCTCATTCACATCAAGCCCATCCTTTCATGTCAAGCCCATCCTTTCACATCCAAAGTCCATTTCTCCCACCTACATATATAATATTCGAACGAATATTCCTATCAATTTTACGTATACGAATAATATTATCTTTCCATTTCTCCCACCTATCTACATAATATTCGAACGAATATTCCTATTAATTTTACGCGCATTTCTCCCACCTACATAATATTCGAACGAATATTCTTATCAATTTTACGCGTACGAATAATATTATCTTTCCATTTCTCCCACCTACTTACATAATATTCGAACGAATATTTCTATCAATTTTATGCGCATTTCTCCCACCTACATAATATTCAAACGAATATTCTTATCAATTTTACGCGTAAACGTTTCAGAAATGTTTCACTTACCACATTTACATTAAGCCCATCCTCCACCTCTAAAGTCCATCTCTCCCACCTACCTACGTAATATTCGAACGAATATTCCTATCAATTTTCCTTAATAGTATTAAACCCTACTGTATAAATACATATCCTCTTACCCTCTTGTATGCACACCAAATCTCACCTGCAAAGCAAATCTCCCAGAATCCCTCTTTTACCTGATCATATCCCCTAATCTCTTCTCCCCCAAATCCCCTTTTCCTTGTTCATATCCCCTCAATCTCTCTCCTCAAACTTTCATAACATCCACCTAATCTCATCATTCTCAATCTCAGTCTGTTCGCACAAGTCTCTCCTTCACTGAATCCATCCCTCCAATCTCCTGCCGTATAAATTCCTCGTAATTGCATTTCCATAAATCCCATCCCTTCTAACTCACCACCCAATCAATCCCTCCAATCGGCCGCGATAGATTTATCCCCTTCCCTTTCCCTCATTCCCTTTCCCTCATTCTCGCCCTACCTTTCCATTAATTGGTATATAGATACCATCATATATCTCATTGCTCTACACACTAATCTTCCCATGCAGCTACTTTAGCTATCCAATCGGTTGTTTACATATATCCATTTGGAGGGTGTATAGTACGGAGCGACATCGATGGACATAGACTCCCGTATACCCATTTTGAGTTCTGAAAGGTATTGGTTGGAATGTTTATATCAATTTTTAAAACATATTTACCAAAATGACATTTGAAAATTTAAATTTCTAATTTCAGATTTCTGGAGAAAAGGATTTGTAGATTTTCATCGAAGATTCTCGATTTGAATTGCGGGATGTCGATTTGTATAAAGATTTCATCATCTAAGGTATTCACTATTCACATGTTCAAAATTTTGTATATGATCAAAACTCACATGTTCTCTTGAATATTCTTCTCATTATCCATCCATATTTTGATATAGTTGAAAATCATATGTGTAGTTTCTCAGGTGGTAGAACATCAATGAACTATCTGGACAGGAGTTCATCCTTTCTCATATGTGAAACCGGCCGAGTCACTTTTCTCTCCAGAAATTCAAACCGTGAACAAGAGGGACTCATTCTAGCTGGATTTTTGGTGCAATTGCAGAGTTAGTTGACAACTCAAGAGATGCAATTGCAGAGTTAGTTGACAACTCAAGAGATGCCAAAGCAATTCAGGCCGGAAGAGCTAATACTAAATGGTGGATGGAAAATTTTCATGGATTTATAACCGGAATATTCTCTATTTACAATGATTTTGAGGTCGATTTGTATAAAGATTTCATGTTAATTTATATTTTTTCCAATTCAAAAAATGTTCACTATTCCAATATTACAATGGTGTATCAGAAAATCTCAATTTTAAGATGTATACCTAGGATAATTTTTGTTCGGGGTTATTAATAGTAAACTTTTACATGAATAATTTTGGGGTGTTTCCTTTTTAATCTTTTTATTCTTATAAGAAGTCAAAGTAATCCAAAAATCTACAAAATATTTCAAAATTCAAGAATGTTGTGATCTCTTCAATAATAAAAAAATGAAATGTCACAAAAAAAAAATCTCAGAACAAAAAATTTAAACGATAACCTTGCTAAAATATTCTCAGAAATTCAAAAACCATATAATCTTCAATAATTATGATCTCAAATTTGGAAATAAAGCCTAATCTTTTCAAAGCAAACAAGCCCTTGATCATCATGAGAAAAAACTCCCCAGACCCTAAATTTTTTGAAACATAGTTCTTCAATAATTTTCAATCCATTATCCGTTGAAATTTACAGTGACAATTTTCAGCTAATTTTGAAGATCAAACCAGATCTATTAAACTACTCCAGAGAACTAAGCAAATTAAAATATTTCACTATTCAATCATAACCAAAAGCCATATTTTAATCACAAAATTTCAAAAACAATCCAAAACATATAACCAGCTAGATCGCAATTCAGTTCATCGATAGAAAAATGACAAATAATTAGATCAAATAATTAGATAAGACAGTTTTATAATAAAAAATAACTTATAATATATTTAAAAATTGACTTAAGTATTAATTTTGATAAAATATGAACAATTCTATCATCGCCCATAAGACCGCCATACCATGTCATGTTTCTCTAGGAAACTAGCCATTTTCAAATTTTAAACCACGGATGAAATGTAAAAATTTAATTATGCTTGCACGTATGATGCACGTTCACACGTGCGTTAATTTTCGCACGTGCACATTTTTATATACTCCAATTGTTTCTATACATGTAAAAATTGTTGTTTTATCTCTCCAGTGTATTTTTTTCATTTTATCGTCCATAAAAAATTATACACGTAAAGATTTGTTGTATTTCATCCACATCAAATTAAATAACATTCAATTCGTACTAGCTCATGTGGTGTTTATATATATAATTTATGTTGTTGACGTCACTGTTGGATTATGGACTAAATCCAATGTAATTTCTAATTACATATTTGTTGCTAAGTGTTTACGAACCTGAAGAGTCACACACAATAAAACAAGTTATTGGGTATAATGGATTAATAATGTTATTAATTCATGAAGGTTAATAAGCAATTGAGTAGGGACGTGTAACGTTTGACGTTACGAATTCATGGTGATAAATTCAGTATTAAATCCCTCCTTCTCAATTCTTATAAATAGTCACAGTCAGGTTTATCTAAATATAAGTTGAAATACAACAATATTAGAAATCAGTTCTATACAGTTGCTTTTAGATGAATGGAGCTGGCACGTTAAACTGACTTTCCCAATAGTCGAGTTCGTGTGGATACCGTCAGAGGTCGGACCATTTGTGCGATTAAAGATCGACTTCAATCGGTATAGCACTTCTTCACGAATATAGAGGATTCGACAATCCGGT
Source organism: Sherardia arvensis (assembly GCA_948330725.1). Lineage (NCBI taxonomy): Eukaryota > Viridiplantae > Streptophyta > Magnoliopsida > Gentianales > Rubiaceae > Sherardia > Sherardia arvensis. The sequence goes on along the minus strand of OX415245.1, from coordinate 25,895,259 downwards.
ATGTCATTTACGCATTACACATATCATGATTCGGGCTATTTAGTATCATAGAATACTTACAGTCACCTTGATAATAATTATGTATATTCAATTTCAGATTCTGTCATTGGACAGAAGGATTTGAAGATTTATATTTTAAAGTCAATTCAGAAATGACTGTGTCAATCTGCATAAAGATTTCAGCTTTGTGGTATTTTCATGTTAAACTCTAATTTTTCTCATCGGGTTTAATGTTGATTATTTGTTTTTACAAAGATATGATTTTCAAACAATAAGCGGATGGTTGAAAAAATTACTAACGAATGAAGTAGGGACGAAAAATTATACACTAATAATTAAATTGAAAACATTAGTTAAACACTAGACACACTGTATTTTTTTCAATACGGATTGCAATTTAGTTAACCTAATGGAAAATAGTTTAATTTATATTTTAAACCACTTAGGAAATGAAAAATAATAATCATGCATGCACGAATTCATACGTGCGATTATCGCACGTGTACATACAGTCTGTGCACGTAATTATGATTGTTGTATTATTTTTCCAGTACATTTCTATCAAAAATTATAGGCTATAGGCTTTTGTTTTTAATTCATAGGGCACACTATCATAATTATTTTATTGATAGACACACTTCTCATACTTATATATACCGGGTTGACCCGGACCGACCCGGAATCCGAAAGGTGAAAGAAATATGGTTCGGGATTTGGTCCGTAATACTAAAAATTTCGGTTCTAATAAAAAAAAAATCGGACCGAGTCGGGACAATTTTTTCGGGTCAACCCAATTTTGGCACACCCCTATTCATGACTATGATGATGCTCATTTTGATTCCTAACTTTCGGTTGAATAATTATAAAAACATGATTTTGATAATTGTATCTTTTTGTGATTTTTTGGTCATTCGTATTTATCCTTTCTAAATTGATACTTAACCATAGTTGGCCAATTGGACAATTTAATAGAGAGACTCGAAAAGAGTATCATTTTAATACCTTTAATAATTTGATCAAATAACATTAAAATAAGTGATGTAGGACATAAATTACTAAAAATAACTACAATCATCCAATAGAAATAATCATAATTAGTCATCCTATACATGTGACATCTTTATTCTAGACTCATGAAATGAAATAGAAGAAATCATCCTATAACCTATAAATTATGATGAATAATTGCTCACATTTTGGGTGCAAATCTTATCAATCAACGGGGATCGTTTGGGATGGAAATGCCAATGCTACCAAAACTAGTGACAGAATGAAGGTCAGTAGACAAATACTGGCCAGAAATTAGATCAACATTTTCCTCATCAATCCCATTCATATTATTATTCCATGGGTGATGATTACCACCTTTCCTCAGCCTATCAAGCTCCGACGCAACTTCCTTCATAGTCGGCCTTTCTTCACCTTTCAACTTCAAACACCGCTTCACCACTTCCGCCACACCGTGGATTTGATCCAAATTCCCTTCTCTGCGCACCCGCGGCGCCAGAATCTCAAGCAAACGGTTTTGTTTTAAGGAAATCAAGAAAAACATAGCCAGGTTTCGTTCATCTTCATTTGCAACTGGCGAAATTGGTTTTCTCTCTGTCATAAGTTCAGCAAGAACAACCCCAAAACTGTAAACATCACTTTTCTCAGTCAGCTGGCTTGTGTGGAAGTATTCAGGGTCCAGATAGCCAAGTGTCCCTTGGACTAACGTTGTCACTTGAGTGTCGTGATTCAGTGGCACCGACCTAGAAGCTCCAAAATCTGATATTTTTGCAGTGTGATATTCGTCGAGTAATATATTTCCTGATTTAACATCTCTATGTATGATGGACATAGATGCAGATGAGTGGAGATAAGCCAATGCACCAGCTGCTTCAGCCGCGATTCTCAACCGGTTGTCCTATGAAAACCATGGAGTTTCCCGGTTGTTATGGATGTGATGCAATAGATCTCCATTGGAGACATATTCATACACGAGCATAGGTACTTCAGTTTCCAGGCAGCAACCTAGGAGTTTCACCACATTCCTATGAATAACTCGAGTTAGAATATCAACCTCGTTGATAAACACCTCGATCTGAGACTTATCCAAGATTCTTGACTTCTTGATCGCCACAACCCTAAAGTCGGGAAGAATTCCTTTGTAAACCGTACCATATCCACCTTTTCCGAGAATGCGATCATCAGCGTAGTTGTTCGTGGCCCTTTCTAATTCTTCGGATGTGAAGATCTGAGCACCTTCTTGAGAATTTGTGGCGCGTTGCTTTAAGAGAAATCCTCCATTTTGTTGGAAGAATTTTTCCTTTTGCTTAATCACCTTTCTTTTCTTGATGCTGAAATAAATCCAGCTCGCTTCCAAAATGATTCCCAACAAACCAACAGTAACACCTGAATCATATATATGAAACGTGCGCAATATAATTGGTTTTAGATGTCAGCTAGCATTACAAAGAAACAAGAACAAAATGAGATTGATTAGTTAGTTACCTATTGAAATCCTGAGAATAGGGAGCTGGTTCTGGCGAAAACAACCGTGACTATCTTTGTTGCCATTACCAGCATAACCTTTTTTACAAGAGCACTTGTAGCCTCCAATGATATTCTTACAATTGGTATTGTCAGCACAAGGGTAAGGATGCGGTTCAATACATTCATTGATATCTGCAGTTAAATGATTTGAATTAAACAATCAGAAATATGAGAAGTAATATATACATGAAAAACGAGAATGCGTATCAGGCCCGACCCAAGCACTAAAGTGGGTGACTACACAGATTCAGGTCACCAATTTTAGATCGGAAAAAAGACCAATTTTTATAAATGTTGTCTGTATTTAGACTGTTACAAAAATAACTATACACAATGAGTCAAAAAATGACTAAGAAAAGAGTATCATTTTTACGATCAAATCAAAATATATGCATTTTAAAGATTGAACTTACCACGACAATCACTAAGGTATGGATTACCCTCGAATCCAGCGTCGCATTTCCATTGATACCCGACAAGTTCAGTGGTATTAACATCAACACAGTGACTATTGGAATAGGTTGGAGGATTATCAGAGCAAGTTTTGTTACCACCAATGGCCCAATCAAGCAGCATAGGAACCACATTACTGATCCTGTCCTGAAATTTTGGGTCATTCAAATCCGATATCCCGCCAAAACGAAACTTTCTCGCATCGCCCAGTAACACATAGCCGCACGGGTTGAACGAAAACACCCGAGTATGGTTGAAACTGACGAAAAGTAGCCCCCATTCGAATACTTGTGAGCCACTAGGAACACCTACCTACATGTATAGAGGCAGATTCAAAATATATTAGTATGTTACAAGGATAGGACCGTTGGTTATTTCATGAGAAAACAGCAAACTAAACGCAAAAGAAAAACAAGAACACGAAGATTTACGTGGTTCATCAATGATTGGCTACATCCACGGGAAGGAGAAAGATTGTATTAGATAGGTACTCAGATTACAATGTTCCTATCTTCTAATACCCATAATACAGTATGAACTAGGCTGCGACAAGTGAAAGAGTCTTATAGAGGCTCTTTTACTAAACACTAGGTACCGGGACCGAAAACACACTTTCGGGCCAAGTCACCAACACCTCAGTAAAGAGGTAACCCATACCGTTGGGCTGGGTGCTAACTCGTACTAGCGACTATTACGGTATTCAAGGCATATACCAACATTTATTAATGTAATTATTTTTTAATTAAATAATTAAGTCAAAAAGACATACAAAAGTTACAAACACGCAAATTATCCCGATAAACATATACGAATTCATTCTTTATAACATAATCTTATGATATGATGGTGTAACCCAAGACATGGTGTTAATGTCAAAAATTTAAAAGATATTAATACTACTCTGTATACACGTTTGCCAAATTCTTTTGAAAAACCAACTTTCTTAAATGTTATGAAACCACCACCATATATTTAAACTCAAATAATAAATTTATATGTTAAAACATTGATCATTTTAAAGTAAATATATAGTAAAACATATTTTGATGCAAAAATTCAAGAAATTTCATATAAAAGTTTTAATATTTTAAGTAAAAAAACATACCGTTCAAATTAAAAAGTGCACCGTATAAGTTAAAATATATAAAGAGTTTCACGGAAAATCAAGAAAGTTGAGAGGTCAGAATATCTTCTCCGTATATTTTAATTTTTGGGTGGTAATTAATTGCTTACCTGGCAACAGCCCCTCCCAGTAGTGTTGCATTCGCCACCTGTAACATCTTCGGCTCCGCTACATAGGGAGACACACCCTGCAGCTGAATCTCTCCCTTTAGAACCTATTACAGCCGACACGTCAGCGCACCCGATGGTTGTCAACATGTTTAATTCTGAAAAGCTCAGGTATGTTCCGGCTAAGCTTACGTTGGCTACAACCTCGGTCGTTACATTTCCCAATTCGTTGTAGCAGCTGTAGCCTACTAAGCTCTTCACGCTAACCTGGGAGTCTGCAACTGAAATATCAGTGATTTCGAGGCTGCTGGTGTTGGATTCGGGGAGTACGAGGAATGGTTTCCGGTGGCCGGAAGTACTGGTGTTGCATACGACGTCGAACGTTGGGCCAAACGAGCAGCCTGAACCGATGCCGAACGGGTAAGGCACTGCTAGCTCGAAGCTCACACATCTGTTTGTTGGAAAAGTCTGCTGATGAATTCATTAAATTCCACACGTAACAGTGAAAATTCCAGGAAAATTATAATTTAGGGGTTTTTATTTTTTGATAATTAGGTGTTTTAATTATCTTATGAAATGTGAACCAACAGGGTTTGCAAGAAATGTGTGAAAGCACATTTTCAGTATTTTTTAAAAAAAATTATTTGAACAAGACTGGTGAAAGTTCTTAAATTTTTTTTTTTAAAAGTCATGGCTGAAAATGATGGAATTAAAATGGAATGAGAACACAATTATCTAGTCAACGTTTACCATATGCACCAATCAAATTAAAACATCAATACAGTAGAAGTTAAATCACATTATCATCAAGTCATTTTTTGAACAAATCAGATCATTTATAAAATCATACATTTCTTACTTACTAGCTAGACTAGATTAAATATATTCTCTGCCTGTGATTGGTATTTATTAATTAATCATCATAAATATTAAATTTGAAATATGACTGAATTTTGCATACCTATTGAAATACGAAAAATTTCTAGCAACATTAACTAGTATATAGTTCAGACAAATTTTCTGAGAAAAGTTCTGAGAACTCACAAATATTCCCCAGTCTCTGGTGTACTAGAAAATTAAGGACAAAGGTCATTATATGGTCCATATCTGCCACTCATCGTTTAATTTCTGACTTTTCTATTCATCCAAGAATCCTAGCAACATAAAATTTAAGATTGCATTTATAAGAACTAATAAGTGTAGTTACAAAAGTTTGAGATATTATTCCAACTAGAAAGTTGTTCTCGAGATCTCTTAACATATACTAGCGTATATTGTGCTAGAGAGTAAGCAACGATATCATACAGTCTTCTAATTCAAAGAAAAGTTGAGAAGTTATGATAATCGACTAGTTTTGAAATATCCTCAATATAGATCGAAAATCAGGTAGATATTTTTTTTTAAAAGTTTTATAGGCATGAGTTTATGACCAATCTAGATATCAACTTAGGGTGTGTTTGGTTCGCAAGATTTTTGAGAGTCTGGATTTTGTTTTGGAATTTTGAGAGTTTGGATTTTTGTTTGGGATTTTGAGAGTCTGATTTTGCAAAATCCTTGTTTAGTTGGGTTGGATTTTGTCAGTATGATACAAAATCTTTAATTGTTTTTTAACATTTTGCAAGTTTGGATTTTGGGAAACTTGGTGAACCAAACAAGATTTTATAAAAATGGACTTGGATAGTCAAAATTTTGCAAAAACTTACCCAACCAAACACATTCTAAGCTAACGGATATCGCAACATACAAAATGGTATTTGTTATTCATAGGAATCATCAATATCTATCCATGCTAATTAATTAACTCATATCTTGCCTGCAAATATTCTCAATCAAGGGAGAGTGTCAGGGGTGGAAATACCCGTGCCACTTTTTAATCCAAAACTAGTGTAAGAAGAAAGGTTAGTAGATAGATATTGGCCTGAAATTAGGTCAACATTTTCTTCATGATTCCATGGGTGATGATTCCAACCTTTCCTCAGTCTATCAAGCTCCGCCGCAACTTCCTTCATAGTTGGCCTATCTTCACCTTTCAACTTCAAACACCGCCTCACCACTTCTGCAACGCCATGTATTTGATCCACATTCCCTTCTCTACGCACCCGAGGCGCCATAATGTCAAATAAACGATTCTGGTTGATCGAAACCAAGAAAACTACGGCAAGGTTTCGTTCATCTTCGTTCGCAACAGTCAAAAGCGGTTTCCTCTCTGTCATAAGCTCAGCAAGAACGACACCAAAACTGTAAACATCGCTTTTCTCAGTTAACTGACTCGTGTGGAAGTATTCAGGGTCCAAATATCCTAGTGTCCCTTGGACCAACGTTGTTACCTGAGTTTTGTTTAGTGGCACTAATCTTGAAGCTCCAAAATCTGATATTTTCGCGGTGTGAAAATCGTCTAGTAATATATTCGACGACTTTACATCTCTGTGAATAATGAAGTTGGATGCAGATGAGTGGAGATAAGCCAATGCACCAGCTGCTTCCGCTGCGATTCTCAATCGGCAGTCCCATGAAAACCACGACGTTTCATGGTTGTTATGGATGTGATGAAACAGATCTCCGTTGGAAACATATTCATACACAAGCATAGGTAATTCAGTTTCCAGACAGCAACCTAGGAGTTTCACCACATTCCTATGGATCACCTGAGTTAGGATAACCACCTCGTTGATGAACAGCTCGATCTGAGTCTCGTCCATAATTCTTGACTTCTTGATTGCAACAATCCTTTTATCGGGAAGAATTCCTTTGTAAACTGTACCATATCCACCTTTTCCGAGGATCCGATCATCCGCGTAGTTGTTCGTGGCCCTTCTTAGCTCTTCGGACGTGAAGATTTGAGCATCATCTTGAGAATTGGAGGTGTGTTGCTTTAATAGAAATCCTCCGTTTCTTTTGAAGAATTTTTCCTTTTGTTTAATCACCTTTCTTTTCTTGATGCTGAAATAAATCCAGCTCACACTCAAAATGATTCCCAAGAAGCCAACAGTTACACCTGAATCATGAAGTGCAGTATTTTAGGTTTTAGAAAGAAACTAATTAAGATTATAAAGAAACAAAATTAAGTACCTAATGAGACCCCAAGAACCGAGATCTGGGTTTTCAGGGGGAAACAGCCTTGATAGCCATCACCAGCATAACCTTTGCGACAAGAACATGTGTAATTTCCAATGGTATTCTCACAATTGGTATTTTTAGCACAAGGGTATGGATACCGGTCCGAACATTCATCGATATCTGAAGTAAAAAAAGAAACACATATATATTATATGACTTTGTTGTTGTCAAATGATTTGAATCTAACTAGTGAAAACCAGGTACACCTAATTAATAAAATGAAGCCTCAAGCTTCGCTTTTGAGATGTTATTTTTGGCGGAAGAGTGATATCAAAGGACAAACCCACCCCCCCCCCCCCCCCCCCCCGGTACAATCAAATCAAAAAACTAGCGTGGGTAAACCGCACTATTTGACTAAGAGGATTATAAATCACTCAAAATATTGATGTCTCGGTCGTTTATAATAGAAATTCGTAATTTAATCGTAATCCGTCATATTTGTGTGAGGTCGCAAAACATTAAATTTGCCCTCGAAATATAAAAAATTAAATAATAATAATACGAATCTATTCAATCCCCCAGTTCCTTGCAATTATTAATTTACGTCTTTATTTGAGTTTAGTTCGATTATAACCTCCAGAAAGAAACCCAATCATCATCGAAATACAAAATGAAAGAAGTAGAATCATAATCGAAACCAATTTAAAGCTAAACAAGAGTGAAGAGAAACAAAGGAAAATGACAAAATTGTAAAAATATTAGACAAACTATTAAACCAAAACTTGGACAAAAAAAAAGAATAAGTATTAACATATAAATAAAATATACAATATTATATATGTGTGTGCAAATTCCTTTGGAAAATTACTAATGGAACATGAGCACTTATTAAAACATTCAAAGCTTTTATTCTAAAATATATTATAAATTTACGAAAATGTCATTAATTATTATATTCATATAAAAACTAATCATTTAATATGAAGGTGATTGTCGGTATTATAATTTATACCGTATTTTATATTGTAAGAATAAAATATCAGATTTTGTATAAAAGTTCAGTGAATAAATAAAGAGTGTTGCTATACACAGTCCAGTATTTTACTCGTGTAGTTAAAAGTACAGTGTAAAAGTATCAAAATGGCCTCAACTTATTTGATTTTAAAAAAACTAGGCAACTTGCAGGGGGCGGTAGTGTCATTTCATTGGTATTTTGGACTACGCCTAATAAAATACTGGACTGCGTATAGCATTTCAGTAAATAAAACATAGATGGACAATTACCTCGGCAACCAGGACTGAGATATGGATTGCCGTTGAATCCATGTTTACATTCGCACCGATACCCATTAACCCTGGTATTATTAACACAGTCGCTGTTGGTATGGCACGAGTGATTACCGGAACAATCTCCACCAACAACCCAATCCAGCACCAGTATGTTTGACTGGCTGAAGTAAGTGTCGACCAGATTTACCGGGTACTTGACCCGTACCTGGAAGTCTGATATGTCGGTGATCTCAAGGTTGCTAGTGTTGGATTCTGGGAGCAGCAAGAACGGGTGTGGCGGGTAGAAAGTGGTTCTGCATTCAACCTCGAACGCAGGGTGGATATAGAAGCCGGAACCGATGCCGAACGGGTAAGGTACGGTTAAGTATCCGCACTCTCTCGGGCAGCCGGGTTTGCTGATGTTTTCTCCTCGTATTATGGTGGCGGTGTCGGTGTAGCTGTCTGCTGCTGAAACCAGTGGAATAAGGAGGAGGAGGAGAAAGACAACACTACTTAATATGGTTTTCATTTTTCTTGTGAGAAAATCATGATCGAGTGGATGGATGTATATATAGTTTTGAGAAAAGAATTATATTGTCTTTTTCTTTATTTATTGCATTGAGTTATATCAATATATAAATTGACAAAAGTTTGAAAACTGATGGAGGGAGCTAGCTAGGCGCAAGAACTTAGTTTATCATCATAATGAAAAAGAAATGTGTACTATACATATATATATAGTAGCAGATCTATTGAATTAATATTATGATAGGCGATAATTCAGTACGGAAATTTATTACAGTGATAATTAGATCGATAAATACTATTTGCATGCTTGATCAATGGATTTAAAGACAGGCGTCATAGGTCCGCCACTATATGTATATTCATAATTTCTTTCTCAATTATATGTTGTTATATATCCTTACTTTTATCACCAATTAGAGAAGACTAGTTAGGTTAAGGGTGCATTTGGTTGGGCAAGATTTTGTAAAACTTGGACTTTCCAATTCTAGTTTTGTAAAATCTTGTTTGGTTCACTTGTTTGGAAAGTACAAGTTTTGTCTTACAAAATCAAGTTTTTACCTTACAAATTCCAGATTTTGCAAAAAGCAAAGTTCAAATAGATTTTTATTATATACTTCCAAATTCACTCCAACCAAACAAATTTTTTATTTCAAACTTACGAAATCTCAAATCAACCAAACAAGATTTTAGCAAATCCAAACTTACAAAATCTCGAACAAAATTTCATACTCTCATCCATTAAAAACAATTGTTATAATATCCTTGCCGTCGTTTCTACGTGCTTTCCAGCCATTATAAATACAAGCAATATTAATGAAATGAAATAAAATGAGGGACAAATTAATCATGTATATCGTCAACGTTTACCAAGTCAAGTTAGAAAAACACAAAAACTGTTTTGTGTGCCTTTCTGATCCACTATGGACTAGTCAAAGTGAAAAAAATTTCTCCATCCACAGAAGTTCCAAATTACCGTGTGAGAGCAAATTGTACGTTCTACGTTTATTTTGCACCAATCAAATATTTTAATATGTATAAGTTAAATGCAAACTCTCTAGAAAGTCCGAGTTTCCTAAATGTTATGGAACTACCACTATATATTTAAGGTCAAGTGATACTATTTTGTGTTAAAACATTGATAGTATCAAAGTGAACATATAGTAAAACATGTTTTAATGCAAAAATTCATGAATTTACATTAAAACATTAATAAAATTCAAATAACAAATTTTACAATTCAAATTAAAAAGTACATTGTATAAGTTAAAACGTATAAAAACTCTTATGAAAAGTCAGGAAAGTTGAACTTTCAGGAGAATTTCGTTAAATAATAAATATAATAATAATTAGGTCATTCTCAGACGTACAATTCACTCTTTTTGAGTGACGATAATTAAAATTGGAAGAAGAGAAAATAATTGGATGTATAAATAAATATTTTAGCTCCCCAAAGGAATAAACCATAATCTATGTATTGAGTAATCTGATACATAGCAATCTGATATATGCACTCGAATAACTTTTACACCCTCATAATTAAAATAATAAAAAAAAACCTCAAAAACTACATTTTCATTAATCCGAGAATGATAAAATCACCTTGAAAGTAAAACTTTTCTAAGGACCTGAACCACAACTATAAAACCTCAAATATTATATATTAATTTAAAATTATTTATTTTAAGATAATATATAATCAAACATATTTGAGGTAAAAATATAAGAGATTTAATGTGAAATGTTTTAAAGTTTTTTTAAAAATGTTAAATAGAATGTTATCACTGAAAATGTTGACAAAACTTCTGGATGTAGCTAAACTTTTGTTTTCTTATATTTATTTGCACCCTATTATTTATCAACGTTTATTATTACATGTTATGTTTGAATATGAATATATAATAGTTTATGATATAATTTTAGATTCTTCTTAACATGTTTAATATTTATGTGACCAAAATATCGATCATTAAGGAGTGATTTAGTAAAGATTGGCAATATTTATAAAATAAAAATAAAAACAAAAACAATTTAAGGGATCGGTATATATGTAATTTTGTAAGTGAGAGAATATGGGGTTCGGCTCAACCGTTGGTAACCGCTGCTGCCTATTGATTAAAAATTAACTGCAATTATTCGAAAGATAATAAACTGTAATAAGTGGAATGGAGAAAAACCGCTAATTAAATATAACCGAAAGGATGAAGGGATGATTACAACAATTAAGGATAATTACGTTATTTTTTCAATCAATAAATAAATTAAGACAATAGAAAAAAAGGGGTTTTATACATGCAGGTCCAAATTACTAATGCAGGTATGAAAAAGACAATATTACCTTTCACTTTTTCACATGTTTGGACCTGCACTAACACAATTCAGGGGCAAAATATTATCTTTTTCACACCTGCATCAGTAAATTAGACCTGCATGTATAATTTCCGAAAAAAAAAAGTTTATATATATAGAGGTAGAAGACTGCAAAGAAACAATCTCTCTCTAATCAAACAAGAACTAGTTTCTTGATATCAAACGCAAGAATGACGTCAGCCGATTGGTCATCCCTTCCATCAGATCTCCTCTGGAAATTATCAACAACAATCACCATTCTCTCTCCGACTACGTTCGATTCCGGGCAGTTTGCAAACCGTGGCGGTCATCAGCTCCGGCGACCCCAACCCACCTCCCATGCCAGTTTCCCTGGCTACTGTTACCACCGAGCAACGACGCCGACCGCACCGATGAAGAAGATGAAGATCATGAAGTTGATGACGCGACTGTTTCCGACAACACTGTCTCATTTGTTAACGTTTGCTACCGAGAAAAAGCATGAAATCAGCCTTCAAGAACCCTTCAGAACCAGTTGGCGCTGGCGCGGCTCTTCCCATGGCTGGCTCGTCTTACTCGACAGATCTCCGATCGTCACCATCCTCAACCCAGTCACCGGCGCAACGCGCTACCTCCCGCGCGTCTCTGCACTGCCTCAGGTCAAGCACTTTGATGGATCGGAGTACGATCTTGATCCAGAGTATACAGGACCATGGATGAACTGCAACCTGAGGGTTATGCGTAATTTAGTCATCAAAAAATTCATCCTCAGTGACTGTCCGAACCGGAGCCTTAATTTCACGGCTCTTGCCATCTTCTATCCCGACCATGGCACCAGCAACCTCGCTTGTTGCAGATACGGACAGCTTCGCTGGACTCTCGTACCTGGAACGAGGTTCATTGAAGATGCGGTTTACATTGACGGGATGGTTTATGCAGTGGACTTAGCCGGGCACATTTTTAAGGTTGATGTCAGTTGTGATCCGCCTAAACTCGTCGAGGAAATCGAGGTCGAGGGATTTCATGATTATGGGAACAACCTCTACTTGATGCTTGCAGACAATAAACTGATCATCGTATCCAGGTTCATCGATTGCTTTGCATTGCGCCTTGATGGAGAGTACCTCACCCGCTCATTCAGGGTGTATGGATTGAACTGGTCTGAGAAGAAATGGAAGAGAGTGAGGAATTTGGGTGATCTGGCTTTGTTTGTCGGAGGTTATTCTAGTTCGTCGGCTGTAACGGCGTCTGACTTTCCGGGGTGCCGAGAAAATGCTATCTATTTCTTGGACGACGACGGCCAGATGGAATATCCCGGCGGTCTTCCTGAGAAACATGATATGGGGATCTTCTGCTTGAAAGATGAAAGTTTCTCTCCAGTCTCTCATGATCATCGTTATTCCCGTCCTAATCCCATATGGTTGACTCCTAGTCTTCTCTAAATGTGATTAGAATATGGTTCTGAGCGTTTCATTCTCGTAGATTTCTTCAGGTTTCATGCTTTAATAACCTTCTCTGGGACATCCTGTCAATTTTTAGAGTAGAATTGTGGTTTCTTGTCATCTTTTTTACATTAATGAAAGTACTATTTGATTTCTTGAGTGAAGCTTTTTCTATAAATTTTACAAAGGAACTTCATATTGTTATACTAGCCATATGTTTTAGGGTGGTTTATTTTTTGTGTTTGCTATATGTAGCAGGTCCAATGAAAGTGGGAAAATACCATAATTACCCTTCATTCATTTATTAATTTTTATAAATATATTTCTAAAATCCTAACTTTGAATGCATAAACCCGTCTATGTAATGATTGAACACGTGTCCAAATTATAAATTACTTTTTCGTGAATTATAATAAATATTTAAGAGGGACATTATTGTCATTTCTGATTTAATTTGGACCTGCAAAAGTAAAGCGAACCTGCATTTAGAACCACCCTTATTTTATTCTCCCAAATTTCAGTTATCAGTTGATCATCATGTTCTACTATGTGAGAGAATATGCACAAACACTCATCTGAAGAAGATCATTATAGATCCATAAAGCTCTAAAGCATATTGTAAAAACCACGATCCATAAAGCTCTAAAGCATATTGTAAAAACCACTATGACTTTTTCAGGGTGTTGCTATATACTATCAAGTATTATACTTTTATAGTTTATTTAATTTACAAAAAATATCATCATTTATTAGGCTTACTGGAAAACATAATAATATTTAAGAGCGTTATTGTAATTTCAATGGTAAATAGAGTCTTGCATAACACAACCGATATATAAGATAGGCATGGGTAACTCTGCAATCGATGGAGATATGATTTTGTAATAAAAATCACTACAATTTTATAAAACCAACATGTAATTTTTGTAAATTATTTCAAGATCAATATTCATACAACTATTGACCATTCACTGAAAGTTGAACAATACACCCTACGTCCCAGACTATATTGCACAAAGGTAAAATTTGAGAATATTAAGAATTGTAAAAGGAGTGAATGAGATTGAATTTGAGAAAGAAGTGGGTAAAAATAAGGGGTAAAATTTGAGAATATTAAGAATTGTAAAAGGAGTGAATGAGATTGAATTTGAGAAAGAAGTGGGTAAAAATAAGTTGAGAAAAATGTGTGGGGTTTTCTAAATAAGGAAAGTGTGCAATTTAAGATGAGACATCTATATAAGGAAAATGTGCAGTTTATTCTGGGACAGAGAGAGTATGTGTTTAACCTGCGTTGCGAGGGTACATGACTTGCGATTGACTTTTTGTTGACTCGTATTAACCGTTACGGGAGTCTAATTTGATATGTGGTGTGAAACATAAATCTACGAGGTGTGAAACTCGAGATTCATGCTGAATTCGGTTTGATGATCGAAGTTACGGTTCCACGTGGATCAATTTGATGTGAGATTTGAAACATAGACCCACGAGGGGTTAACATGGATCTATAGTGTGTAAAACTCGAGGTTCATACCATATTCGGTGAGGTATAATATATGATAAAAACAAGGTGGTAGATTATGAGAGATAGAGATCTTCCAACCATATAAGGTTTGTGCCAAGGACTATAAGGTTCATCTCAAGTACTATGAGGTGTTAAACATCAAAATTCACACCGAAGTCGACGACGTGTCAAGCGGTCAACTGAAAGTCAAAGGTTAATGATCAATGAAAGTCAATACTAATCATTATTGGTCAGCATAAGTCAATGATGGTTAACAGTCAATACTGGCCATTTTTGGTTAGCAAAAGTCAATACCGGTCATTTTTGGTTAGCAAAAGTCAACACTGGTTAACACTAAGTAAACAGTGGACCGCGGTGGTTCTGCGGCATTGAACGGTGGTTTAGAGTGGAAAAATATAAAGTGTTTTTCAAGAAAATCACTGTAATGTTTATAATTTTTCATTATAGAGTCGAAATTGAAATGTGTATTTTTTCTTTTTACCCTAAAATTTTGAGGATAAGTTTTGATTGGTTCTTCTTAGGGGTGGCAATTTAGCCCACGGGTTTTTGCCCCCCAAGTCCATAGGATAATGAACATAAAATACCCGCCCATCAAATTAATGGGCTACGGGCGGTATTAGCCCATGTGAAATCAAACGGGTTTAGGGTACCCATTGGGTATCATTAAACCCATCCATTTGGTACCCTAAATACCAAAAAAACTCAAAATCCTTGTTTTGAACGTAGTACTAATTCCGAAAAAATCAATTAAATTAAATAAGAGAAATTAAATAATATTTACACGCGGGAACCTAAAACGACGTTTCAAATTTTAATAATTAAAAAATCAATTTTATATTTTTAGTATTTGGGCATAATGGTACCCATTATGGTACCCTGTCCATTTATACCCTACTCATTTAATCCCAACCCATTTAAGCCCATTAGCCTAGTAAGTATAGTTGGGTATTTGCTCATTTACGCCCAACCCATTTTAACCTAATCCAAGTCCGCCCAAACCCGCCCATTTGAAACCCCTAGTTCTTCCCTTGTATTTTTATTTATTTAGAAGCTCCAATCTAAATATTAGTCTGCCCAACACAAGCATGTTTTTTGAGTTAAAATTGATGAAATCATATAAAAATATAAATAATATTTAATTAAAAATATATACGTTCAGAACTATAAAATAACAATTTAAACTACAACTAACAAAACTTTAGTAAAAAGTGAGAAAGGAGATAAGTAATTCCAGTAAATCATATATTTATTGATTTTTAAAAGAATTTTAAATTATAAATATAGATTATAATTCGAGTAAGAAAGTATTCGAAATTAATCTATTGAAGAATGTTTAGAATGTACCACAGTACACCTGTCGCGTCGCATGTTTATATTATCTGCTGATCCGACACCTGTCTATCTCGAAACACCGATGATAAACTAAAAGATAAACACTAAACATCTCACGTAGAATCAGATCTACACTCCACCCTTCCCATCCCATTCATCATCCCATTCATCAATCAATTCACCGATCATAATCCAGCAGCATAGTTGAGTAGTGGGAGACAAATAGCACAGATATGCTAGATCGATTTCTGTTTCGAGTGAGTTTCCCTCTTCCAAAGGAGATGTGGGTGGCAATTTTCGCCGTCCCCGGAGCAGGACGACCAGATAGTTGTGACGCAACTACACTTTACCGTCTTCTATATCCGATACGTCGCGAATAAGCTACTCGTATTAGGTCCGGGGTGACTTTCCGACAGGACGAATGTAATTTGGTGCCAGTCGGAAAACTCAACCAGAGCTCGCCAGTTATTAACCCCACACGAGAATACCTGATGTGATTGACAAAAAAAAAAGGTATTCATCAACTACCAGGTACGAGTGAGCTCGATTCTCCTATTTTATAAGATTGGAATTATCGATTCTCCTCTTTTATAAGATTAGAATGATATGAACTCGAGTATGTGTATAAAATTTTAATATTGTGAATTATTTTCTGACATAATATGTTGAAGTTGTTCAGTCTTATTTTAGTTAATGAAAAATTAAAATTAAAATGTGTACACAATAAAAATATATTCGGAAGACTAATAAGGATCTAAATGATTAAAAAAATTTAAAAAGATGATAATCTTGGAAAAAAAATTCATATCTGTGATATATGTGGACTTAAAAATCCCAAAATAATATTAACACGTATAGGGCTCCCCTATATAAATTGCACGAAGGAATGTAAGGTACACATGCTATAACATATTTTTATGGTTAGTTAGAGATGATGAATATAACATTTATAAGAAATTTGAAAATAACTGGGATTGTGTATAGTTAATTTAAACATGTTAGACGATGGCCTTGGAGAGAATACATTACTAATAAAAAATGAACTTGGAATGGCTTCGGAGGCTAATTACGTCTAAAATGAACACAATTCTTATCATAAGAAATTAAAATGGTTGCATATACAGAAAGAACAAAGCTTATATATACATGTTTACTTTCTAAATGCATACATTGATCGGTACTTTAACATCTGTAGCGGTTATATCTGATTAATTTACACTAATTTACCTATTAAACCAACCAAATTATTAAAATGTATGTGGAATTAAAATGGCAATTGACTAGAGGGCAAAGAAGGAACAAGAAGCAAGAGCTCAACCAGGGAAAAAAATGTTAATTAATAGCAATTAGTTAGTAGATATTTTTCTGGAAATTGTATTTTAGGTAGGCAGTAGTAGAGGCAAGACTAAGCACATACGTGTCGCTCTGCATGCAATCTTTCTGTGCGAGGTGGCAACGTGTCCAAACCATCCTCCGAACCACCGTATTAATACACAGGTTTCTACCCTATATAAACCACCGGAAATCACCTCAATAAGCACCACAAAACCAAGCAAAATCTCCTCAGATCAGCCTTTTCTCAAACCTCTTGTTTTCTGCAAACCTTTTGACAGTTCGAAAGATGGCCTCCTCCTCCAGGCAGATCTCCCCTGAACAGATCACGGCGGAGCTCGACGCCCGGTGCAAGAATGGCGAAACGCTCGTCCCCGGCGGCACCGGCGGCAAGAGCTTGGAGGCTCAACGTCATCTCGCCGAGGGTTTGTCATTTTACAGCCTTTTATAGTTTTTGCAAGATTCATTTTGTTTTTGATGGATGGTGTATAAGTTGATTGTTAATTTGTTATGGATCTGTCATGATATAGGCCGGACTCGGGGCGGCATGGCGAGGAGGCAGCAGCTCGGCGTCGGGGGATATCAGGAGATGGGAGCGCGTGGTGGCCAGACACGCAAGGAGCAGATCGGTATCGAAGGATACCGTGAAATGGGCAGGAAAGGTGGTCTGGCCACCACTGACAAGTCTGGGGGACAGCGGGCTGCCGAGATCGGCATCCGCATTGATGAGACCAAGTACAAGAATCAGCCATACAAGAATATGCAGTGATTTCCTGAGTTTCTTATCATTCGATTCTGGACGGTTTCCAGAAATTTAATATTTTCCTAAAAAAATGATTCTTGGTTTAGTTATGTAACTGCATTTCATTTTGTATTTTTTGTGAGAACTTTTGTGTGTAATATTGTCTTCTTTAAGAATGACTTAAAGAAATGAAAGGATGAAGTTCTTTGCAATATTGAGTCTCTCAGAAAATTTCGGGCATGTAATTGATATATGAACATCTTGGAGGGGCTAGATGTGAATAACGGGGTAATTTACAAATTTACATTTTTCATTTATATGTATCTAAGTAAAAGTGAAAAGTTTTAGCTTTGAGAGATGGTTTTTTACCTTACACAAACAAACAAATGTTGCCTCAAACTACCACGTTATGGTGTGCTAGATGACGACTTTAAGTTTGAAAATATCAAGATACTATTTTGGGAAATATTAAAAAAATGAAAAATAAATAAAAGGCTTTTTTGGGAAATCAATCAATGTGGTATTCTTTTGGGTTATTTGACCCACAATGGACTTAGCTTTTTAATCCAACACATAGCCCAATTCTTAATAGAATACATTCATATAAATAGTATCATACAATGATATTTTATTTTTTTCTGGAAGATGTTAGCATTTGGATATTATCACATCATGACTATTCGATGACGACCGAAAGTTGAAAATATCTGCATTATTCGATGCTTTTTTGGGAAATTAATTAGGCCTTCCGTTTGGGTTTTTTGACCCACAACGAATTTAAATTCCTATCCAACACATAACCGAATTGGTTGTTTATGTAAATGGCCCATAACAAATCTAGATTTATGATCCAGCGTATAGCCCAATAAGCTAATTAGAAATTTTGCTTTTTTTCAATAAAATAAATAAATAAACAAATCACTTATATGCAATTTATGATGTAGAGTGATTTTACACAATAGTTGAAGAAATGCTAGTATTTATAATCTTAATAATGTAAAATAATATTGTTGGGGAGGTTTTTGAAATCTTAGTAATGTAAAACATAATTCAAGTTATAATTTATTTGAAGTTCATATAGTAAATTAAATCATATTTTATAAGGTTTAATAAATTTACAAACTAATATCATGCTATAATATTTTATTTTTAATGGGAGAATGAATATTATCGCATCATGACTATTAATATTTAGCTCGATAATATTTAGATGAGTAGTTTCAAATAATACATATGAATTAACTTAAATAATATTTTAAATAATAGATAGAAGGGTATATTACGAGTTATTTATTTATAATGATGATAAGAAAATTTTTAACTTAAATATAAAAATTTTAAAACAAAGATAAATATAGTCCGGATGCAGTTTCTGGTATATACACTAGATGCAGTTTCTACTACATACATGAACCGTAACACCTGTCACTTATTCCAATACGTGTTATAATAGTATCAGTATAATTTTAACACCTGTCTGTACGTGTCTATCATTGATATCACCACCTTATTTATTTCAACACGGTTATTAACACCTGTACGTGTCACATTATTGTTGATAACACCACCTTATTCATTTCGACACGATTCTATATATAGCTTCTCTTGCTTTCTCTACCATGTACCAAATGTCCCAAACCTCCCACAGTTATCCCTCTTGTTGAAACCCATTCAACTTTCTGTTCCTCTAACCATTTTCTCAATCATACCCATCTTATCATCTGTTCGGCCATTATCTCAAGTTCCGTTTCACCCCAACTTTTTATAGTTATTATCTAAGCCAAGCACAACTTCTTTGTATATTAAACCATCTAAACTACATCTGAATTTTCTGGGCTAAGTTCTAGATCAATCTTTTGACCTACTATCTAGATCTTGGAAATTTTTCCTCCACCAAGCTTGTCCGTCTTTTGTTTAAGCCTGAAGCGTAATCGCGAATCCAAAATCTACCTAAATTCATCTATCTTTTATCTTAAAACTCCCACTTCCTTCAGTTGAATCCATATATATTTGAAAGTTTTAACCTTTACTCCCGATCTAAAAAGAGTAGAGTGAGATCTCGAGAGGTATGAGGTTGAGTCTTCCAATATCTAGCAGGTATGTACACATTTTAAATTCATCATCTTCACAAAATAGATTATTTTATTGATGTGAAAATTTTAAAATAAAATCCTAATTTCAGATTTCAACCGTGGATTGAAGGGTTTATGGATCATCTACAACCTCTAGCACGAAAAATGCTTGTTGATGATTTGAGTTTTGCAGTTTGTAAAAGGATTTCAGTATATGGATTTCAGTATATGGATTTCAGCATATTCGGTATCAAATACTGAGAGATGGGTCGGAAATGTGAACAGAGATGGGAGCGCGGGGTGGCCAGACCCGCAAGGAACAGATCGCGAAAGGATACCGCGAAATGGGCCGGAAAGGTGGTCTGGCCACCACTGACAAGTCTGGGGGACAGCGGGCTGCCGAGATCGGCATCCGCATTGATGAGACCAAGTACAAGAATAGCCATACAAGAATATGCAGTGATTTCCCGAGTTTCTTATCATTTGATTCTGCCAGAAATTTAATATTTTCCTAAAAAAAGAATCTCCAGTGATTCTTGGTTTAGTTATGTAACTGCATTTCATTTTGTATTTTTTGTGAGAACTTTTGTGTGTAATATTGTCTTCTTTAAGAATGACTTAAAGAAATGAAAGGATGAAGTTCTTTGCAATATTGAGTCTCTCGAAAAATTTCGGGCATGTAATTGATATATGAACATCTTGGAGGGTCTAGATGTGAATAACGGGGTAATTTACAAATTTACATTTTTCATTTATATGTATCTAAGTAAAAGTGAAAAGTTTTAGCTTTGAGAGATGGTTTTTTACCTTATACAAACAAACAAATGTTGCCTCAAACTACCACGTTATGGTGTGCTAGATGACGACTGCAAGTTTGAAAATACCAAGATACGGAAATTATAAAAAAAATAATAAATAAATAAATAAAAGGCTTTTTTAGGAAATCAATCAATGTGGTATTTCTCTTGGGCTATTTGACCCACTGGACTTAGCTTTCTAATCCAATTCACATAGCCCAATTCATAAAAGAATACATTCATGTAAATATATTCTCAATGGATTTAGGTTTATGATCCAGCTCTTAGCTCAATAAATTATTGATAAAGTAGATGTATAGATTAGTTGAAGAAATATTAAATTTGAAGTAAGATTTGGAGTATTGGAAATCATTGTAATATTAAATAGAATTCAATTTATAATTTATTTGAAGTTATCATATTAAATTAATTCATATTTTATTTTCTTTGTTACATTTACAAAATAGCATACAATAATATTTTATTTTTTCTGGAAGATATTAGCATTTGGATATTATCACATCATTACTATTAATATTCGATGACGACCGAAAGTTGAAAATATCTGCATTATTCGAGTTTTGGGAAATCAATTAGGCCTTTTATTTGGGTTGTTTGAACCACAATGAATTTAGATTCCTATCCAACAAATAAACAATTGGTTATTGATAGAGTTTATGTATATGGCCCATAACAAATCTAGATTTATGATTAAGCATATAGCCCAATAAGTTGTTGATAAAGTAGAAGTATATGCTAATAAGAAATTTTGTTTTTTTCAATAAAATAAATAAATAAACAAATCACTCATATACAATTTATGATGCAGAGTGATTTTACACAAGAGTTAAGAAATGTTAGTATTTAAATATTAGTAATGTAAAATAATATTGTTGGGGAGTTTTTGAAGTCTTAGTAATGTAAAACAGAATTCAAGTTATAATTTATTTAAATTTCATAATTCAAGTATTATTTTATATAGTATTATTCACTCATATAGTTATAATTCAAGTAATGTAAATTAAATCATATTTTATAAGGTTTAATAAATTTACAAACTAATATCATGCTATGATATTTTATTTTTTATGGGAGAATGAATATTATCGCATCATGACTATCAATATTTAGCTCGATAATATTCAGATGAGTAGTTTCAAATAATACATATGAATTAACTTAAATAATATTTTAAATAATGGATAGAAGGGTATATTACGAGTTAC
The DNA here is from genome assembly GCA_948330725.1 of Sherardia arvensis. Classification (NCBI taxonomy): domain Eukaryota; kingdom Viridiplantae; phylum Streptophyta; class Magnoliopsida; order Gentianales; family Rubiaceae; genus Sherardia; species Sherardia arvensis. The sequence goes on along the minus strand of OX415245.1, from coordinate 25,873,397 downwards.
TTATTAATAAAAATGATAAGAAATTTTTTAACTTAAATATAAATTTTTTAAAACAAAGATAAATATAGACCGGATGCAGTTTCTGGTATATACAATGGATGCAATTTCTAATATATACATGAACCACCTTATTCATTTCGACACGGTTCTTAACACCTGTACCTTTACGTGTCACAGTATTGTTGATATCACCACATTGTTCATTTCGACACGATTCTATATATAGCTTCTCTTGCTTTCTCTACCATGTACCAAACCTCCCGACCCTCCCCACAGTTATCACTCTTGTTGAAAACCATTCAGCCTTATGTTCCTCTAACCATTTTCTCAATCATACCCATCCTATCAGTTTATGTCCGGCCATTATCCAAAATTCCGTTTCACTCCAACTTTCTACAGTTATTATCCAAGCCAAGCACAACTTCTTTGTAAATTAAACCATCTAAACAATATCTGAATTTTCTGGTATAAGGTCTAGATCAATCTTTTTCCTCCACCAAGCTTGCCCGTCTTTTATTTAAGCCTGAAGCGTAAGTGCAAATCCAAGATCTAGCTAAATTCATCTATCTTTATCTTAAAACTCCCACCTCCTTCCGCGGCTGAATCCATATATATTTAAAATTTTTAACCTTTATTCCCGATCTAAAAAGAGTAGAGTGAGATCTCGAGAGGTATGAGTTTGAGTCTTCCAATATCTAGCAGGTTTGTACACATTTTAAATTCATATCTTCACAAAATAGATTATTTTATTGATGTGAAAGTTTTAAAAATAAAATTCTAATTTCAGATTTCAACCGTGGATCGAAAGGTTTATGGATCATCTACAACCTCTAGCACGAAGAATGCATGTTGGTGATTTGAGTTTTGCAGTTTGTAAAAAGATTTCATTAGATGGGTGTCCGTGGCTGCCACCTTTCCAAAGAGTATATTCGGTATTAAATACTGAGAGATGGGTCGAAAATGTGAACCGAGAGAAATATCGGAATTTGGTGGAGAGTGGGTTGCCGAAATCGGCATTCCCATTGATGAGTCCAAGTATAAGAATTAGCCATATAAAAATATGGCAGTGATTAATTTGTTTGTTGTATAAGTTGATTGTTAACTTATTATGAATGTACCATGATATAGGTTGGACTCGGGGTGGTATGGCGAGGAAAGAGCGGCTAAGCATCGGAGGATATCAAGATATCAAGAGATGGGAGCGCGGGGTGGCCAGACCCGCAAGGAACAGATCGGTATCGATACCGTGAAATGGGCCGGAAAGGTGGTCTGGCCACCACTGACAAGTCTGGAGGACAGCGGGCTGCCGAGTTCGGCATGATTGATGGCCTGGTTATGTAACTGTATTTGCTTTTGTATTTTTTGTACTTCTGTGTGTAGTGTTATTTTCTTTAACAATAAAATGAAAGGATGAATTTCTTTGCAACATTGAGTGTCTCTTTCTGCATATTGGACAATTTCGTTCCTATAATTGAACATCACATCCTATATTTTTCTTTCTTACTAACGCCCTGTATTCATATAAAAACACATATATTTATCTTATACTTTTAATGAGTATATTATTATCATTCTTAATTATTACCATATTTAATTATAATAAAAGTGATGAGATTTTCTGAGCACTCATCAACCTCTCCCATGAAATTTGAAGTTGAGTGTCTGATTTTTTACTGAAAAGAAGAATGATCGGATCTGACGTGCCTTTGCTGAAAAAGTCGCCGGTATCGGAAAATTTTCAACTTCTAAACATTCATCAAGTTTTTCAGTTGATTAATTTTCCGATTAATTTTTCAGTTGAAAATTTTCCGATTAATTTTTCAGTTGAAAATTTTTCGGTAACTTTACCGGTAACTTTTCCGACAACGGGCATGCCGGATCCGATCATCTTTCCTTTCAGTAAAATATTAGTGTTGAATTAGTTTAGTATTAATCAATTGTAAATATTTCACTAATTCTATCCTCAAAAATATATTATGTATTTATACGTATTAGAGTTTTAATAAGAACAATACGAGGCGTAATTTAGCAACACCATTCACGAATTAACATTTTTCATTTACATGTATCCAAGTAAAGGTCAGAAGTTGTAGCTTTGGGAGATGGTTTTTAACCTTACACAAACAAACAAATGCTGCCTCAAACTGACACGTTATGGTGGGCTAGCTGACGACTGAAAGTTTGAAAATATCAACATGTTTATGGAAGATACTATTTTGGGAAACTATTAAACAAATGAAAAATAAATAAAAGGCTTTTTTGAAAAATCAATCAATGTGGTATTTATTTTGGGTTATTTGACCCACAATGGACTTAAGTTTCTAATCCAACACATAGCCCAATTCTTAATATAATACATTCATGTATATTCTCAATGGATTTAGGTTTATGATCCGGCTCTTAGTTCAATAAATTATCAATAAAGTAGATGTATAGATTAGTTGAAGAAATATTAGATTTGAAGTAAGATCTGGAGTATTTGAAATCATTCTAATATAATATAGAATTTAATTTATAATTTATTAGAAGTTTGCATATTAAATTAATTCATATTTTATATTCTTTGTTAAATTTACAAAATAATATTATGTAATTATATTTTATATTTTCTGGAAGATGCTAGCATTTGGACATTATCACATCATGATTGTTCGATGACGACCGAAAGTTGAAAATATCTGCATTATTCGATGCTCTTTTGGGAAATCAGTTTGGTTTGGTTTTTTTGACCCACAGTGAATTTAACCCAATTGATTCTTGATAGAGTATATGGCCCATAACAGATCTAGATTTATTATAGCATATAGCCCAATAAGTTGTTGATGAAGTAGAAGTATAATAAGAAATTTTGTTTTTTTTTTCTCAGTGAAATAAATAAATAAACAAATCACTGATATACAATTTATGATGCAGAGTGATTTTACACAAGAGTTGAAGAAATGTTAGTGTTTAAAATCTAAGTTATGTAAAATAATATTGTTGGGGAGTTTTTGAAATCTTAGTAATGTAAAACAGAATTCAAGTTATAATTTATTTGAAGTTCCTATAGTAATTTAAATCATATTTTATAAGATTTAATAAATTTACAAACTAATATCATGCAATAATATTTTATTTTTTATAATATTTAGCTCGATAATAATTAGATGAGTAGTTTCAAATAATACATATGAATTAACTTAAATAATATTTTAAATAATGGACAGAATGGTATATTATGAGTTACTTATTAATAATGATGATTAGAAAATTTTTAACTTGGATATAAATTTTTTAAAACAAAGATAAATATAGACCAGGTGTAGTTTCTGGTATATACACTGTATATGCAGTTTCTAGTATATACATGAACCGTAACACCTGTCACTTGTTTCAATACGTGTTATAATAGTATCAGTATAATTTTAACACCTGTATCTGTACGTGTCTATCACTGATATCACCATCTTATTTATTTCGACACAGTTATTAACACCTGTACCGGTACGTGTCACAGTACTGTTGATAACACCACCTTATTTATTTCGACACGATTCTATATATAGGTTCTCTTGCTTTCTCTACCATGTACCAAATCTCCCAAACCTCCCCACAGTTATCCCTCTTGTTGAAAACCCATTCAACTTTCCGTTCCTCTAACCATTTTCTCAATCATACCCATCCTATCAATTTCTGTCCGACCATTATCCTAAGTTCCGTTTCACCCCAACTTTCTATGGTTATTATCCAACCCAAACACAACTTCTTTGTAAATTAAACCATCTAAACAATATCTGAATTTTCTTGTATAAGTTCTAGATCAATCTTTTTCCTTCACCAAGCTTGTCCGTCTTTTATTTAAGCCTGATGCGTAAGTGCAAATCCAAGATGTAGCTAAATTCATCTATCTTTATCTCAAAACTCCCACCTCCTTCCGCGGCTGAATCCATATATATTTGAAAGTTTTAACCTTTATTCCCGATCTAAAAAGAGTAGAGTGAGATCTGGAGAGGTATGAGCTTGAGTCTTCCAATATCTAGCAGGTATGTACACATTTAAAAATTCATCATCTTCACAAAATAGATTATTTTATTGATGTGAAAGTTTGAAAAATAAAATTCTAATTTCAGATTTCAACCGTGGATCGAAGGGTTTATGGATCATCTACAACCTCTAGCACGAAGAATGCGTGTTGGTGATTTGAGTTTTACAGTTTGTAAAAGGATTTCAGTACATGGGTGTTCCAGGCTGCCACCACTCCAAAGACCATATTCGGTATCAAATACCGAGAGATGGGTCGGAAATATGGTCTGAGAGAAAAATCGAAATTTGGTGGAGAGTGGGCAGCAGAAATTGGCATCCCAGTTGACAAGTCAAAATATAAGAATTCTCGGTGATTGATGATTGTGAGGCTCTTGCTCTAGTTAGGCAGGAACTCGAGAATGAAATTAGTAGACTCGAGTCTAAGTTTACAAATCCTCAATTATGTCTAAGTGTAGGATTCATATGACTATAGACGAGTCTAAGTTTAAACATTTTCAATTTCATCACCGAGTGTTTGACTTGTATATCTTCACTATCACTTGTCTCTAGGGTAGAACTATAGACGAGTGTAAGTTCAGACATTTTCAAGTTTAATCACTGAGTGTATGACTCGTAGACTCGTAGATCTGAGGTGCTACGGTTTCTTTAACTATTTATTTCGATGTACTCTTGAGGTTTATGAACATGAGAAACAAGGACAAAATTCTCCAAATACAAGTCTTTGATACATAGAAATGAACAAAGAAGTAAGCATCCCTTATAATACCAATATTATCAAATCCAAGTTAATATTACCAAATTCTGAAGATTACAACACAAATTTGTACACTTCAATTCTGAGACCTACTAAGACCCACTGCTAGTGGCTAAGGCGGTAACTAGAAGGCCGAGAACAAGAAAAGGTTGAGCACTAGCCTGTCAAACAAAATGAACCTTGAAAAAATGCTATGCGTATTCACTCGTAAATGAATGAAGAAATATATACCTGGTACTTGACGTCGTATTTCACAGGGTCCTTGAGGAAGTACTTGAACTGCAGTTATCGCCACACGATTTAGGAAAGTCTGGTTTAAAATGCATTCTTACGTAAAATTCACTTGATTTAGGAAAGTGGCAGATAAATTACCTGGAAAAATACTTGGGGTACGATTAAACCTAGTAGGGCTAGAGCGTAGTAAGTTTTACCACTACCAAGAAGATAGCCTGCAAAAAGAGGTCATATTTTACACGTTTCAACAAACAACATTGTCGAAAGAAAATGCTGTCAGAAAGCAGAGAATTGCTCTTACCTGCAACAGATATCTGGGTTATGTCAATGGCCCCGACACAGATCCATTTAGCAGTTTCAGCACCGAATGCAACTGGAAGGGACTGTATTGAAGTCAACACGAAATTATATCGGTCAATAAGATTATTTTCATACAGGTTCAAGGCGTAAAAATAATAATAATAAATAAAATAAAATAAAATAAAAACTGAACATGGAATGACCTGAAGCCCCATGGCTCTGTCTCCTTCTACACTTTTGAAGTCGTTCACAATTGCGATACCAAGCTGCACATGATTAACAGGTTAGAAAATGAAACCTTAAATCGTTCTGAACAATGTGAGAATCTGTGTCCAAAATTACGTACCCCGGCTATACTATATAAGAGAGTGAGAACAACTACGTCGGGTGTAAGGGTGCCAAAGAGAGCCTGGCCTGCCCACCTGTTCTTCAGAAACCAGACCACAAATCACATGAGAACGATGTCCTGATTGGACAGGACGCTAATGATGTAAGAGGGGATTAGAACTAGGAAAAACATCACACCATGGCAAACTGATGTAACTTGCTCCAAGAGCGAAATTGCCAATCCATCCATTCTGTTTAAGCTGCAATCAGAGACGGAATCGCAAGGATTAGTTCACTATCGATTCATCGTGTTAAATAAGCCAGGAGAGATTAATATACAAGCCTTCAAATAGGCGAAATTAATCTTAATGAAATCAAAAAAATAATGACAGTAGTTAACAGAATTGATAACAGAAATATGATATGAAACTCTATCGATAACAGAATCGATAACAGAAATATGATATGAAACTCTATCGATAACAGAATCAGAATTGACAGTAGTTATGATATGAAACTGAATAGGTGTCGAGGTAACAAAAATGAGAGACAAACCTTTAGAGGAGGAGCTGAATATATATAGGATAGCAGAGAGCCCCCGAGAGCAAGGTAAAATATCACAGGGAAATCATGGCCCGCCTGTATTCGTAACTCAAAACCATTTAGGATAAAGTCAAGAAACAACAATAAAGTTACAAACTTTAGTAGAAAGACGTACCCAAACATCTAATAGTCCACCCAAACCTAGGCCACCGAGAAGCAGCACCCATATTTGAGTGATCACCTAGAAGAAGGATCGTTATTATCAGTGAAATATTAGTTAGAATTTTAAGTACCAACAAAAAATTTTGAAACAGCACAAACCTCGTTTTCAGTAACTGCTCCGGAAGGGATTGGCCGATAAGGCTCGTTGATTGCATCGATTTCTCTATCATACCAGTCATTTAATGTCTGGAGGTGAATACGCAGCTATAATCACATGCGCGACATTTTGCCATGTTATTTAAGCAAAAATTAATGTTCTTGCCAAGAAGTACCTGAGTATAGCCAGTTAGACATGGACCCGACATCATCATGCAGACCACTGATTTGGCTACATCCTCCACTGTCCAGTGGAAGTTCCCTATTCAGAACATTACAGTGAAGAACCATTCAGATGACACAAAAACAAAACATTTCAGTACTTCACTGTCAAGTTTACAGCAAACTATCTAATTTGATCTAAAAATATGAACTTTCATGAAAAAATCGATGCTTTCCATTCAACAAAGTTCCTAGACAAAGAAATGACAGAAATTTCTTTCCAAGGATAGTCTGATGTTGATGAGTGAAATCGATAAAATAGAAATTGGGCTATCGTCAATTAACTGATCTTAACTTCAAGCTACAAATGTCACCATTTTTCAAGTAAAGACCAAATGCAACTAATATTTGGGCTCTATATAAGCTAAGAAATACAACAGAAGCTGATCAAACTTATGCAATGCACAAACTAAAACTTCGAAAAGAGAGTGTTAGATGAGTACCAGAAGCTGCCGCCCCGCATACAACACCCCACACAAGAGGAGGCCAAGTAACCGGCTTTGTAAGCTGAACTCGAATCTTCCATTTATCCTAAAATAACAGCAATCAACAAAACTAAATCAATGCACAGCTCAAGAAAGCAAACCACAGTCTATCTATCCATCCATCCATCTAACTCACTGTTTCTTGGCTGGCGCCTTTGATCCCCAGAATCTGATTAAAGCTGGAGCCACTCTCAGCAGGTGCCTTATCTGGAACCTTAATTTGAACTGCCATACACACAGTCACACACTAGCATCATCACAAAAAAATATCTCAAAAAAACTAATTTTAAACCCCATACCTTCATCTGTATCAGTTTCTGCAGCTCTCACCACCAACCTTCTTCCTGGAAATCAAACAATATTAACATATTATCATTCAGTAATGCTTGAAAACTGCAAATAAACGCTAAAATACAGCTGAATTAAATGTTCACAGAGGCATTACTGGGATAATGGGAGGTCGAAAAGGGTGAAGCCAGTGACTGAGGCGGCGCGTGGAGGCGGTTGGGGAGGCGCGTGACTGATGAACTGGATAGTCTACTGATGTTGGGGAGTGTGTTTACGACAGCAGCCATGATTTACAGCAACGAATTTTCTGGGATTTGAAAATGAAGCTAGTGATTTCGGGAAGTGTTTTCCTAGTTCTTAACGTTGCACAGACCAACAGACGACTACTGAGAACTGAACTGAGTTGCTGTCTGGGTAAGAAGATAATCATTTTTTATTTGTTTTTCGCATTTCTAAGGAAGATCCTTAATAGGCCTTATCTGGTTTCCGATGGGCCTCCTGATCCAGTAGTATAGGGCTAAGAGGGGGAAATGTGTGACAGTCCAGCCCATATTACTCCCTCCATTTTGAATAATTAACACATCTTACAATCAATTTTCTCAACGCATTTATGTTAGGTTATGTCCGGTTGGATTGAAATTGAATTGAATAATTTAATATTGCAAATGAATCGAACTATATACTAATGAAAATAAATTGAATTGATTTGTAACTATAGTAGTGAAAGTGGACGAGGTGTAATAATTGTGGGAAGAATAGTGGTAAATACTAGAAGAGTAGTGATAGTGACTGGAGAAACAATGATTTATAGCCAAAATAACAGTCATTATAGGAGTCATTGTTATGGTCGGAATAATAGTTGGGAAGGTGTGAGTTGTGCTGGTAATCGGAGTAGTTTAGGTGTTAAGACGGCCAGGGGTATAATCAGAGGTTGTCGGAGGTGGCGGGTTCCAAATTTTAAGGTGAAATAGTAATATCTTGTAGCTCAAGGCAGTAATAAGGTGAAATTGTAATGGAGAGCAACCTCCATAGCGCCGATGTTTTGAGACAGTTCTGTTCATTAATCCTATAAATTTTTTTCTGATTCCGCCACTGAAAATGACAATGAAATTAATATTTACAACTGCTTTAATTGAATTGAACTGAGAGAAATAAAATTGATGGTAGTTTTGATGGGTTCTATTGACTATCCATTACGTATATTCCTTCATTCCCTTATTCTCCCATAGATCTTGAAAGGAAAATGCCAAGGAATATTTCAGAAATTTTCAGATTCCTTTCAATCGGAATTGAATTCCTTTCGCCCACACATCAAGTAGATCCCTTCATCCTGTGTTGCTGCCTCAGGGTGCGAGCCAGCCAGACTGTTCTGTGTCTCCTGTCTGATATAATATTGCTTTTAATTATGTGTATCAGTATTATTGTACGGATTTATATTAAAATTAACATGAATAAATCAAATGGTGAAAAGATTCGAAGAATTTTTACGTGTTCATATTTTTAAAAAAATTTACACTATTTTATAAATTCATCCTCAAATTATTGTTGCGTAGTTCATCCCATCGATTAGTGCGCGAGATTTGCATTTGATTTGAGACGAATTACCACATTTGTATTTGCAATATCCGTGCAAACATACATACGAAAATTCATCCATCTATATATAGGATAAGTTTGGTGGAACCGTGTTTTTAAAATTATGTGGATGCTTTTATTAGGACTACCGAGCACACATCATATCTCAAACTAGTATGATATTGTCCGTTTTGGACAAGGTACAAACCCCGTACGGTTCTAAATAATGAGTCAATTCCCAAGAGGACTCATATTAGCGTGGTGGGACTATAACTCATAAAAAGAGGAAAGATGTTCTCCGCTTTCGATGCGGAATTTTGGTTGATCACAACCAACAGCTTTTAGCTTCTGTTATGACCAAAAGCAGAATATGATCGTATCAGCTTTGGGTCACTTTTAGATAAAAAAATGTACTCTACTTATGAAGTAAGCAATCTTTTAACAGTTTACCAAACACCAAAAGTTATGGTGATTCAAAGCACAACATCTAAAAATCTCTGCCGAACACACCTATAATGTGCATGGTTTAAGACTATGTCCGAAAAGTGTCCAATTATAATCCGTCTTTACTTATATATGCATCTGTATTTTAAAATTATACACTGTATTATGAACGTAACAAATTTACTGAAACACGTTAAATTCGATATTCTATTTTTCTTCATTATTATCTTGAGATGCACATCAAAATGAACTTCCCCACATGAAAGATATGAAAATTAGTGGAACAAACAACCAACATTAATCTTCAAAAAATTGACATCTAATTGGATCAAACTTATAAGCACCGGTTGGAGTGACATTTTCGGATCGATGTGGTACTAATCGTTGATATGGTGGAAACCACCATAAATGGATTTATAGATTTATAAAAATGCATGCGCATTTTTGATTTGAGGATGATTGTAGTGATCGGGACATTACAAAGTTGATTTGGATGTCTTGTATTAAATTTATCATTCTGTGCTTCCAATTTTTCTAATGGTCTATTCCTAAGTAATTAAATAACCATAAATATTAATCTTAATAATTTATTGGAGATCTTTATCTGAAAGAAGATTCACATGTGATTTGGTATGTAAAAAGAGAATAATGCTAAAAAGTGTTTAATTATCAAAATATAAAAGTATGATATATTTTCAGGTGGTGGATATATGCAGGTCCAATTTACTTCTACGGGTCAAATAAAAGTGAGGAAATATCATTATTATACTTCATTCGTTTATTAGTTTTTACAAGTGTATTTCTAAAACCCTAACATTGAAGTGTATAAACCCGTCTATGCAATGATTGAACACGTTTTCAAATTCTAAATTACTTTTTCGTAAATTATAGTATATATTTAAAATGGACATTATTTTCACTTCAAACCACCCTACTTTTATTCTTACTTTTTAAGATACTCCTTTTGTTGTTATTGAGTTGTTATTAATTTTTATTTTTGAAAAATAATGTAAAAATGAAAAGTCTTGTATTTAAAAAAAATGAGTCCATTAGAATTTTAATGAGTAACATAATTTGAGATGCATTCGTTTTGTATATATATTTGAAACTTTGATCCTTTTAATGGGAATTGAGGTTTTTCTATTAAGTTGAACTATGCTTTCATTATATTTTAGAGTTTTTTCAATGATGCAAATGTAATTTCTATTTATAACGGGCGATTTAATTTTATTTTTGAAATTAGATAATCATCTTACATTTTCTAATGTTTCTTTCCATTCCTTAAGTACCATGTTTGATGAATTTTGCAATCTTATTTTTGTTAATATTTATGTTCAATGATTGTGATCTATCTATGTTAATTTTTGTATTTTATAATTTCACGCGTGCATGTCACGCGCGTGTGATTAATTTTAGTGAATATAATCTTACATTTTCTAACTATACCCTGATATTTCTCTCCGTTCTTTACTATGTTTTGATGAAATTTACAGTCATATTTTTCTTAATTTTTTATGCTTAAAAATTGTGATTTATCCATGTTAATTTTCGTATTGTATCATTCCATGCGTGCACGTCACGCGCGTTGATTCATTTTATAGAATATAATTTTATTTTGTACCGATATATGTCTCAATATAATTTATAACATTGAAGATTTACTAGTATTTGTAGATTTACAATTAATTAAAAAAATTGGTTTTGATTTTGGTTTTGAAAGGCACAAGGCATAATACTGCATAATGGGGTGGAACTGGATATATAAATCCTAGAAATAAAGATGGAAATTTTCATGAAATGGTGTAAATGATTGGGGAATTATGTCATGATCATTTGAATATGGCGGGTTTATCAAAAGCTTTTTCCTTATAAAAGTGAATACGATTATATTTAGATTAAATCTCCCTCATTCTCTTGAGATTATTCAAATATTAGTTTGATTTAATTTAGTATAATTCGATTGATTGATAAAAGTTAAATTATAATTGACTAGCTTTTTATTTTTTGTTTTTCATATATTTAACGCTTGATTAATTCAATGACTTGAAAAAAAAAATCCTTCGTGCAAATGCTGTAAAATGGCGCACAGTAGCATTCCATGCACGAAGCACGCACGTACGTAATTCTCTCCGTCCCTCTCATTTATCCAATTTTGACCACATATATTTTCATATTACGTTTGAATAATAATAACTTTAATTATACTTATTGATACTGTACAGAATTTTGTATTAAAAAATTATTATTATTAATTTGAGTTCAAAAATTCAACTTCAAATTTGATCAAATAATAAAGATTTTAAAGTAATTATTTTATTTGAATAATTGTTTTTCAAAAATTACACATATCATTATAAATCAAAAAGATGAAATATTTTGTTTCGCATTAATTATTTGATCGAATAATATATATTTCGCAATAACTATTTTATTTGTTAATGGACATAATCCTAATTAGGGCTTGTTTAATACGC